>OY757018.1:30195690-30795690 GCA_963580285.1 Lucinisca nassula
ACATCAGCACTAAAGTGCTTCCATGCTTAGTAACTTTGAGTCGATTGACAAATCGTCGACCCCAAAAAAGCCGAGACTTCTATTTTCTTTATAAAATGTGTTCTTCGTTTTCAAAGGCAAAGGTCATAACCCAATTACAGTAAAATTCCTCTATTAAGACCATTTTTGGGACTGTTCATAAGTGGTCTTTAAGACAACTTTTGAACAGTTCCATAAGGTGGCCCCTGACCGGAGGACACTGTGGCTATAAAACCAAAAAAAAAAAAAAAAAAAAAAAAAGAAAAAAAAAAAATAAATAAATGCTCTCTTCAAAATAAGCTATTAAAAACAGAATTAGTCATAACTTCAGGTGTACTAAATAGCGAAATGCTTTCCTGTATTTTGCTGAAGCTTTAGCTCCAAAGTACTATAAAATTCCTGTAGTTAGACCACGTTTGGGACTGTTCCAAACGTGGTTCCTGACCGGAGGACACTGTGGCCATGAAACACAAAGAAATAGTAAGTGCACCCTTCAAAATATGTTTTAAGGCAGAATTAATCTAAGATTTACATGTGGGTAGTCTTAATAGTGGAATTTTGTTGAAGCTTTAAATAGCTTCTTTCTTGCCATGTCAAAAATACATCCATTCTCCTAAATAACTGACTCGTTAATGCCCAGCAAGTTTGGTTGAGCTTGCCTTAATGCTTATTGACATCAGTACAAAAGGATGTACAAAACAGAACTGTTGCATAAAACCATATGAAAACAATCGTTTGAAGCTAATCTTGAGTCAGAAGCCGTGTTCTGACAACAAAACCCATGTTCAAGTCATGAAATCCACGTGCTGTTTGAACATGAATTTGGCCTTTTGATATCACAAACTGGACATGGCTTTGTTTACGTTATGTTGAGCAATGTAACGTAATCGACCTGATCGTAGCATTTTAAAATTTTGTTATTACGTCAGAACGTCATTGCGGAACTGACGTCATTGTATTAGCCGCCATGTTGGTATAACGTCATACGGTCGCATTTGAAGAGTTCACATGGAGTTTTCGCACAGGTGCCTGGTTGCTTACGAGTAGTTCTGTTCTTTTCATTTTTTACCCCACCCCCACAGTTATCATATATTTGCCCAATCAAATCACTTTTTCCGTTGGCTTTCAACAGTTTGACAACCATAACTTCCGCATCTCATGATAAACAAGCATAAATATAGTTGACTGACTCATATGAGAACTCACAAAGTTCAGTTTCAATAAATAGAATCGCCCTTCCAAAGTAATATATTCATTACACAGGTGCCAGGTTGCTTAGTTCTGTTCTGTTCTTTTTTTTTACCCCACCCACAGGGTTATCATACATTTTGCCAAATCAAATCACTTTTTTCCGTTGGCTTTCAACAGTTTGACAACCATAACTTCCGCATCTCATGATGAACAAGCATAAATATAGTTGACTGACTCATACGAGAACTCACAAAGTTCAGTTTCAATAAATAGAGTGTGTGTGTGAATTCGGGTTTAACGTCGCTTTCAACAATTTTTCAGTCATATCACGACGGTGTCTGGTTGCGACAGGGAGCTCAATGCTCACGTTTATAGTGCTGCCTCACTGAAGTATCATGTCCCAGACACATTACATGATACCACATCCAGTCACATTATCCTGACACTGGATCGACCAGTCCTAGCTTTACCCCGTAAATCTGAGTGCCAAGCGAGGAGCAGCTAGTACCATTTTTAACGACTTTGGTATGTCGCGGCCCGGGATCGAACCCGAGACCTCCCGTTCCCCGGAGCGGACACTCTACCAACTGAGCTATCGGGGCCGGTCCTTCAATAAATAGAATCACCTTCCAAAGTAATATATTCATTACACAGGTGCCAGGTTGCTTAGTTCTGTTCTTTTCTTTTTTTTTACCCCAACCCAACATTTATCATACATTTGCCCAATCAAATCACTTTTTTCGTTGGCTTTCAACAGTTTGACAACCAAAACTTCCGCATCCCATGATGAACAAACATAAATATAGTTGACTGACTTATACGAGAACTCACAAAGTTCAGTTTCAATAAATAGAATCACCTTCCAAAGTAATATATTCATTACACAGGTGCCAGGTTGCTTAGTTCTGTTCTTTTCTTTTTTTACCCCTTCCCCACAGTTATCATACATTTGCCAAATCAAATCACTTTTTTCGTTGGCTTTCAACGGTTTGACAACCATAACTTCCGCATCAGAAGCCTCCGTGGTCGAGTGGTTACGCTGCTGGCCTTGTAAACCAGGGGTCGCAGGTTCGATCCCGGGCTTCTCCAGACTTTCGGATGAGTCTTTAAACCGAGGTCCCGTCTCCGTATGACCTTAGCTGTTGGTGGGATGTTAAACTGAAACACTCACTCACTCATACCTTGCGCATCTCATGATGAACAAACATAAATATAGTTGACTGCTCACGATGAACGAACATAAATATAGTTGACTGACTCAACGCCCATAGGGGCTTGAAGAAATATATGGGCTGCTTGATGCTTCCACGCAGAGCTGAATCCGGCCCGCACACTAGTACTGGTAAACCGCTTAGAGGATCTAAGCCTGTCCGGGAACCGTGGTGCGAGGCGGACCGTCCATGCTAATAAACCCTATCGGTTTCATTGGGCGACAGGGCTTGAGATGTCATTTCATCTCAATGTCGGGTAAAAGTCCCACAAAATTGGAAGCAACGTCTCCAAAATAACCTTGTCAGTGTTGACTGGGACGTCAAACCTCAAATCAAATAAACAAACAAGACTGACTCAAACGAGAACTCACAAAGTTCAGTTTCAATAAATAGAATCACCCTTCCGAAGAAATATTTTCAAATGAACAAGCCAAGCAACAAATGTCTTCCGAGTACTCCGAACTTTCGCTGACTTCTGATTAACAATCGGCTTAATATAAATGGAATAACCTTGAAAGGGCCGTAAACCCAAACTGAAAATTACAAGAATTCCGCCGAAGGCTATGTCGCGTGTGTGTGGGTACAAAGTCACTGAACAATGAAATATAGGGCAAGATCAAACCTGGATGCTTGCAATAAAGCTGCCATCCCTAGATGCATCTTTGTACCAAGTATCATTAATAAAGCTCTTATCTTTTTGGCCATTAGGGTTATCACTTGGGTTGATGCATGGTTCACAAAGTCAGTTAGCCATGAAATATAGGTCAAGGTCAAATATGGATGACTGCATTAAAAATGTCATTCCTAGATGTAAGTCTGCGCGAAGAATCATTAATGAAGCTCTAATGGTTTTTGAGAAACGGACTTTGAAATTAAGGTGAACGCTAGGAATGGTCGCAATATTTCACAATGTCAGTGAATCATGAAATATGAGTTCCTTACATTAAAATTGTCGTCTGTATGAAATATCATTAATGAAGTTCTTATAATTCTTGTGAAATGAACTTGAACATTAGGGGAACGCTAGGATGGACACAATAGTTTCCAAAGTCAGTGAACCATGAAATGAGATCAAGCTTAAATATGGATGCTTGCAATAAATCTGTCATCCCCAGATGCAACTTTGTACCAAGTAACATTCATAAAGCTCTAAGTCTTATAATCCTTAAGAAATGGGCTCGACCATTAGGGTTATCGAATTATGGATATCTTTTCTCAAAAAGTCAATAGTGTTGTCGGCTTTGTCATGTCGAACTTTAACGGACATCCAGGTAACTGATGTCGCTTAAAGTTAATACATAGATTTATATAGGAACTTGATAATTATTCCGCATACAATAAAAACTTATAAGAATATCTTTTCTGTGCAAGCGGCTGATGATTTTACATTCTTTTTCAATTATCCACATGTATTTTTAATGAAATTTTATGAACAACTTTTTAGTCCTTTTTACATATATTTGGAAGCACCCACTAAATGTATAGAATATATAGTAAAACTATTGATTACAGCGACAAAAACTGATGAATTTCTTTTCATATTTTTTTTTGTAAATTGTTATTTCTTTTCTGTGCCAGCGGAAGTAAAATTGCAAAGATTGTGAACACGCCCATATACATTTTGTAAAATAAAAATGAAAATAATTTTGTCCTTTTTGAAAATGAAATACACTGCCCCCTTTTTCTATTTCCAGTTTACCTTGGTCACCTAGGAAACCATGGCTAGGAGCTGTGGGAGATAACCATTTATTTTCTGTGTTGTACGCGTTAATTCCCTTCATTATCAGCATAGCTGAGAAAGGTCGTGTCCGTATAAGTCCGGTATGGTACCAGCAATATAAGGTTTGGAAGATCCGGTATGCAAATCGAAACAGATGATGATGATGATGATAATGTTGATGGATAAAAAGATTTTCCGGTCACCCATCCAGGTACTAACCACAATATGTGTTGCTTAACTTCTACAATAGAAAAAGTATCTTGTTTTCCAGTGTATTGTAACCGGTTACTTGGACGGCGAAAAAAATCATCTATAAACCGGAGAAAGGAAGGTGGACCCCCCTCGATTATTGTTCTAAGTAAATAAGAAAGGAAACTAGGTGTGCACTGTCCGTTTGGCTACTTAACTAAGTTAAATTTGGAAGCTCATAACCTTATAAAAAGCATTAAAAATCTAACTTTTTGGCTAAAAATATCAATATCTACAATATCTATAAATAGATCTACTTTCATTTTCTTTGGCAAAAAAAATCCCTCTAGATTTGACGTCATCATTACTCGACTGACGTATTCCTAACAAAAAATACTATGCATAATATGATGTCATTACAGACTCCTCTTTTCCTAAATGAGCCTGCGCATGGCAAAATCCACAAATGGGAAAGATTTTACGGAGCTACAATACACAGTCCTTGTTTCATTTTTTTTGTCAAAACCATTAAGAAAACGCTCCTATTCAAATATATTAAAACTTTTAGCACTGAAAAAAAAAACTTAAAAACTTTCAGCTAAAAACTTCTGATAATTTTCATACTTCTGCCCAAGAATAGAGTGTGGGTACACATTAGAACCGCCTAAACAGGGCGGTTCTAACGAACACCCACAATCTATGCATTTGAGCAAGAACGAGAAAAATAATGTATACCCCGTTGACCTCTATTTTACTTTATAAAAGTTTGACATGTTCAGTGTGTGTGTGTGTGTGGGGGGGGGGGGGGGGTTGCAGAATGACAAAGGCGTGCTTTCGTGACGCATACATGTACATTTCGGGTACTACTTAGACCCACCCATCACATGAATAAGTCCGTGAAATGAACACCCCCTTATCCCCAATTTATATAGAGAAAACTAGGGTCTACTGGGGGTACACATTATTTTTCTTATTTCTGCTCCAAGACATAGGTTGTGATGCTCGTTAGAACCGCCTCATCCAGACGGTTCTAATGAGCACTCACAACCTATGTTTGCAGGGAACATAAGAAAAATGCCACGGATTTTCATCATAAAAGAACCATTTTGGAGATGTGAAGCAATGCAATTTGTCGCACGGGTATGTTATCGTAATGACAATAATGCCTTCTTCTAACGAGCTCCTTTAAAGTATGTAGGTTTCATTACGACAGCAAGTCCGTGTAACGTATACACTTGTAAACTTTATAACTAATATTGCCGTTAGTACCTGGATGGCGGACCGCAACCGCAAGTTTTTTTTCATCCGTCAACATTATTATTATTATTTTCATCATCATCGTCATCATTTGTTTCGATTTGTTTCCCCGCTTCTGTTTCCATGCATTTGTGCAATGTCTTAGGCCCCTTTGCGGGGTCTGATCCTTAAATTCCCGTACTAAAAGCAAACAATGTAGACCCTGATCAGACGCTGTGTTTTGCGGGGTCTGACCTTTAAATTCCCGTACTGAAAGCAAAGAAGGTAGACCCTTATCAGACGCTGTGTTTTGCGGGGTCTGACCCTTAAATTTCCGTACTGAAAGCAAACAATTTAGACCCTGACCAGACGCTCTGTGTTTTGCGGCGTGTGACCCTTCAATTCCTGTACTGTAAGCAAACAATGTAGAACATAATCAGACGCTGTGTTTTGCGGCGTCTGACCCTTAATTTTCCGTACTGTAAGCAAACAAAGTAGGCTCTGATCAGGCGTTGTGTTTTACGGCGTTTGACTTTTAAATTCCTGTACAGTAAGCAAACAATGTAGACCCTGATCAGAGGTTGTGTTTTGCGGCGTCTGATCCTTAAACTTGAAAAATCTGACATAAGACGCACAGCGGAGACTGATCAGCCAGCGCATTCAGGGCGATTAGATACGCTGGCCGCCTATGTTACATCGCGAAAACACGCATATATAAGTTTGACCCCGTTAAACCCCACAGTTATAAGTAAACCTGGGATTTACAGGGGTATATTTTATTCTTCTAATTCCTGCTCAAAACCATTGATTGTAGGTAGCCCTTAGAACCGCCTCATCGGGCGGTTCTAATGAGTACACACAATATCTGTTTTCTAGCAGAAATAAGAAAAAACAAGAGGACCAAGCTAGCTCGGTCCTGTATCGCTCACCTGAGCTAACAGATTCAAAGTTTAAGGAAGTGCCAACCTTTACTGAAGGCTTTATGGGAGGACATGGTGATGACAGGGTAAGCATTTTCTGCAAATCAAGTAGAATGTAACTCTATGATAAACAGGCTGACCTCACCGGTTTTCAAACCCATTCAAGCTTTTATTCCTGACTTGCTAAGAAGATCCAATATAAACTGAAGTGGCTATGGTAATGACAAGTTCAAAAACAAGAGTTTTCAAACTCCTCCAAGCTTTCTGCCTGACTTCCTTGTTTGTAAGTTTCATGAAGATCCGTTCAAAACTGAAGGGGCAGCAGTGATGACAATGTCGAAAATAGGCATTTTCAGCAATCAAAGGCACGTCACTCTATGATAAATGTGCCGACTTGGCCGGTATTCGAACTCACCTGAGGTTTTATTCCCAGCCACCTTAAATGTAAGTTTCAGAAAGATCCGATAAAAACTGAAGGGGCTACGGTGATTACAAGGTCATAATTTGGCATTTTCAGTAATCAAAGGGATACATCATAGGGTTACTCTATGAAAAATGGGCCAACTTGGCTGGTTTTCGAACTCATCCGAGGTTTAATCCCAAGCAATCTTACAACACATACGTTTCAGAAAGATCCGATCAAAACTTAAGAGGCTACGGTGATGACAAGGTCAAAAATTGACATTTTCAGCAATCAAAGAGACGTAACTCTATGAAAAATGGACCGACTTGGCAGGTTTTTGAACTCATCCAAGATTTTATCCCCAGCCACCATACTTATAAGTTTCAGAAAGATCCGATCAAAACTGAAGGGGCTACGGTGATGACAAGCATTTTCCCATTGTAAGTCTGTGGGACCTTGTGATTGCCACAGCAACCAAAGTTTTCGTGCGATTTCAAAATAACAGATTCAAAGTTTCAGGAAGTGCCAACCTTTACTGAAGGATTAATGGAAGAACATGGTGATGACAGGGTAAGCAATTTCTGCAAATCAAGTAGAATGTAACTTCATGATAAATAGGCTGACCTCACCAGTTTTCACTCATTCAAGCTTTTATTCCTGACTTGCTAAGAAGATCCGATATAAACTGATGGGGCTATGGTGATGACAAGTTCAAAAACTAGACAAAGTGCCCAGTGGGGCACGTATCCCCCCGGCCAGTGCCATCGCCTGAGTTAAAAATGGCAATAGCAAAAGGTTCTTTGCATAAACAGGCCACATTCCATACAAGTAGTCATACTGGTTGTTGCTACCAAATTTTAAGTCTCTATGTACAGTAGTTATTGAGAAATCTTTGACACAAAATAATAAAAATATACACTATTAAACAGCAAGAACTACAAAGGGAAATAACTCTAAAAGGCCTGACCCCTTGGCCCTTATTTTCTTTCCCACAATACAACTAGTCATACTGATCATGTTTGCAAAATTTCAAGTTTCTATGTACAGTAGTTATTGAGAAATCTTTGACATAAAAATAAAAATATACACTATTAAACAGCAAGAACTACAAAGGGAAATAACTCTAAAAGGCCTGACCCCTTGGCCCTTATTTTCTTTCCCACAATACAAGTAGTCAGACTGATCATGTGTGCAAAATTTCAAGTTTCTATGTGAAGCAGTTCCTGAGATATCTTTGACACAAAATAATTGTTTACGGACACACAGACAGACAGACAGACAGACGGAAAAGACAAAAACTATATACCCCGATTGCACACTTCGTATGCCGGGGGTATATCAAGCAATTAACTGCTGCAATCAAAGGGATGTTACTCTGTGACAAATAGGCAAACCTCACAAGTTTTCAAACTCCTCCGAGATTTTCTGCCTGACTTATTTGTTTGTAAGTTTCATGAAGATCAGATCAAAACTGAAGGGGCAGCAGTGCTAACAAGGTCGAAAATAGGCATTTTTAAGCAATCAAAGGCACGTAACTCTATGACAAATGTGCCGACTTGGCCAGTATTCAAACTCATCCAAGATTTCATTCCCAGCCATCTCACATACTAGACAAAAATGCCCAGTGGGGCACGTATACCCCCGGCCAGTGCCATCACCTCAGCTGAAACAAGAACTACAAAGGGAAATAACTCTAAAAGGCCTGACCCCTTGGCCCTTATTTTCTTTCCCACAATACAACTAGTCATACTGATCATGTTTGCAAAATTTCAAGTTTCTATGTACAGTAGTTATTGAGAAATCTTTGACACAAAATAAAAATATACACTATTAGACAGCAAGAAATACAAAGGGAAATAACTCTAAAAGGCCTGACCCCTTGGCCCTTATTTTCTTTCCCACAATACGAGTAGTCATACTGATCATGTGTGCAAAATTTCAAGTTTCTATGTGAAGCAGTTCCTGAGATATCTTTGACTCAAAATAATTGTTTACGGACACACAGACAGACAGACGGAAAAGACAAAAACTATATACCCCCATTGCATACTTCGTATGCCGGGGTATAATAAGTTTCAGAAAGGTCTGATCAAAACCTACGGTGATGACAAGGTCAAAATTTGGCATTTTTAGCAATCAAAGGGATGTTACTCTAAAATAAATGAGCCGACTTGGCCAGTTTTCAAACTCATCCGAGGTTTCATCCTCAGCCACCTTACATATACGTTTCAGAAAAATCCGATCAAAACTGAAGGGGCTACGGTAATGACAAGGTCAAAAAATCAACATTTTCAGCCATCAAATGGACATAACTCTACGATAAATGGGCTGACTTGGCCTGTTTTCGAACTCATCCAAGATTTTATCCCCAGCCACCTTACATATAAGTTTCAGAAAGATCCGATCAAAACTGAAGGGGCTATGGTGATGACAAGGTCAAAAATCGGCATTTTAAGCAATCAAAGGGACGTAAATCTATGATAAACGGGCCAACTTGGCCGGTATTCGAACTCATTCTAGGTTTTATCTCCAGTCACCTTACATATAAGTTTCAGAAAGATTCGATCAAAACTGAAGGGGCTACGGTGATGACAAGGTAAAAAATCGACATTTTCAGAATCAAAGGGACATAACTATATAGTAAATGGGGCAACTTGGCCGGTTTTCGAACTCATCTGAGGTTTTATCCCCAACCACCTTACATATAAGTTTAAGAAAGATCCGATCAAAACTGAAGGGGCCACAGTGATGACAAGGTAAAAAATCAACATTTTCAGCAATCAAAGGTACCTAACTCTATGATAAATAGGCCACCTTTGCCGGTATGCGAATTCATCCGAGGTTTTATCCCCAGCCACCTTGCATATAAGTTTCAGAAAGATTCGATCAAAACTGAAAGGGCTACGGTGATGACAAGTTCAAAAATCGGCATTTTCAGCAATCAAAGGGACGTTTCTCTGTGATAAATGGACCAACTTGGCTGGTTTTCGAACTCATCCGAGCTTTTATCCCCAGCCACCTTACGTATAAGTTTCAGAAAGATCCGATCAAAAATGAAGGGGCTACGGTGATGACAAAGTCAAAAATCGGCATTTTCAGCAATCAAAGGGACGTAACTCTACGATAAATCGGCGGACTTGGCCGGTTTTCGAACTCATCCGAGGTTTTTTCTCCAGCCACATTACATATAAGTTTCAGAAAGATCCGATCAAAACTAAAGGGGCTACCGTGATGACAAGGTCGAAAATGGGCATTTTCAGCAATCAAAGGGACGTAACTCTATGATAAATGGGCCGACTTGGCCGGTTTTCGAACTCATCCGAGTTTTTGTCCCCAGTCACCTTACATATAAGTTTCAGAAAGATCCAATCAAAACTTAAGGCGCTACGGTGATGACAAGCATTTTCCCATAGTAAGTCTATGGGACCTTGTGGTTGCCATAGGAACCAAAGTTTTAGAGCGATTTCAAAAAAAAGTTTATGTCATCAATGCCCCACCAGAGGCATGCTACAGATTAGAAATGATTGAGATCAGCCTGCAGGATACAGAGATATAGCTGCTCAAAAGTGTGGACGGACGACGGACGGACGGACGACGGACGACGGAGGACCGACTATACTATAAGCTCCCCTGGAGCCTTCGGCCCAGGTGAGCTAAAAACACTGGGATTAAGAGGGGTTGTACATTATTTTTCTTCAAAAATATGATTTGTTGGTACACATTAGAACCGTCTTACCGAGGCGACAATAACCAGTACACACAATCTCTGTTTTGAGCTCAAAACATAGACTGTGAGTACACGTTAGAATCGCCTCATCGGGGCAGTTCTATTGAGTACACACAATCTAAGTAGCTCAAAACATAGATTGTGAGTACACGTTCGAACCGCCTCATCGATGCGGTTCAAACCAATACACACAATTAATGTTTTGAGCATAAATGTGAAAAATAATTTTTCACCGATAATGTTTCATTTTTTTTCTGGTAAAATTTTCAATGCACTTGAATATAGGTGTGTTTTTGTGATGTCATGGGCGCGACATGCAATGACTATGCCGCGCAGTCTGATCAGTCTTGACTTTGACATATGTTCATTCGACCGACTACATAATCGACCCCCGCCCATCGGGGCTTGAATAAATAGATAGGCTGCATGATGCTTCCACGCAGAGCTGAAACCGACCGCACCCGAATACCGGTAAACCGCTCTAGAGGATCTAAGCATGCCCAGGCAGTCCGTCCATGCTTATAAATCCCTATTGGTTTCAATGGGCGACAGGGTTTGAGATGTCAATTCATCTTATTGTCGGGTAAAAGTCCCACAAAATCGGAAGCAACGTCTCCAAAATGACATTTACAGTGTTGGTAGGGACGTTAAACTTCAAATAAAACCAAATACATAAACCCGCTCTTGTTGTTGACAAGTCTCTCTCTCTATATATATAATGGTGATAACGTCTAATAAACACCAGTAAACGGATTAAAATGAACAATAATTAATGACAAGCGATCGCGTGTGAAGAAGTCATTATTGTGGTGGGTCTAAGTAGTACCCACAATGTACATGTATGCGTCACGAAAGCATGCCTTTGTCATTCTGCACCCACCCCCACCTCCCCACACACACACTGAACAAAGCTTTTATAAAGTAAAATAGAGGTGAACAGGGTATACATTATTTTTCTTGTTCTTGCTCAAATGCATAGATTGTGGGTATTCGTTAGAACCGACCTGTTGGGGTGGTTCTAATGAGTACCTACAATCTATTCCTGGGCAGAAGTATGAAAATTATCAGGAGCTTTTAGTGCTAAAATTTTTAATATACATATATTTGAATAGGCGCGATTTCTTAATGGTTTTGATAAAAATGAAATAAGCAGTGCGCACTGTAGCCCCTTAAAATCTTTCCCATTTGTGGAATTTGCCATGCGCTGGCTCATTTAGGAAAAAGGAGAAGCATGCTTCTGTAATGACATCATATTGTGCACAGTATTTTTGTTAGTTATACGTCAGTCGAAGAATGATAACGTTTTTTTATCCGTCAATATTATTATTATTTTATTATTATCATCATCATCATGATTTGTTTCCCCGATTCTGTTTCCATGCATCCTAAGACATTGCACACATGCACGGAAACAGAAGCGGGGAAACGGTGAGACTTGTCAAAATACAGTACTATAGCTTCGGAGATAGGACCTACTGAGCACTTGAGCAGTACATGTATGCCGTTTACAAAATATTTTAATGGAGGAAATAAAGTATAAAGTATAGAGAGTTATATCATGGCTATATGGATGTTTTTGTCTAGAATGAAGAAAAGAAAGAATAAAAATATGATCCACAAGATAATCAGGCGATTTCTCGTTATAGCACTGTAAATGTTTCTAGATACGAACAAGCGTAATATGCGTATTGTGTGCTACGTCTATTCAAGTAAAGGAAAGAAACGTATAAATCACGGATGCGTCGAGGTTACTGCCCATCCAGCAAATAATTTCGTGAGAACGTCGTGTCGCTGTCGGTCCGACGTTGGCTAGCTGGGCTAGAAAGAAGAAGAAAGAAAATATGATCCACGGGATAGTCAGAGAATTTTACTGTAGTAGGAAAGCTGACAATATGTAACAAAACTTACGTGGTGTTGCCTCTGCCCACCCATAGATCTTCAAAACATGTCCTCCCAAATGACGTCCTTAAAGTCACCTGACTTCTGTCATTTGACATATTAGCCAAGGTAAGTGAAAAATGTCTTGTTACAAGAAGACTGAGACAGGTGGCAGCATCCGCTTCTGTATGAGGAAACTTAGGGACCAATAGTATCCAATAACTAAAGTTTACATTGATGATTCTGATCAGAAACCGCAGATAAGAAGGTTTAGTTAAATCTTCTCTGGGGAACACATGTCCGAAGTCTTGGTTTCCATTGACACGCTACAGATATTGTATCTAATAGAAGATAATATTTATATTTTTAGTTTTTAAACATTTTATCTATTGTTTGTTTGATTAGAACGTTTTATCGACGGCCCCCGCCCATCGAGGCTTGAAGAAATAGATGGGCTGCATGATGCTTCGTCGCAGAGCTGAATCCGATCGCACACGAGTACTTGTAAACCGAGGCAAAGCGGTGCGAGTCGGACCGTCCATAAACTGTATTGGTTTCATTTGGGGTTCGGCTTGAGATGTCATTTCATCTCAATGTCGGGTAAAGGTCCCATAAAATTTGAAGCAATGTCTCCGAAATGACCTTTACAGTGTTGACAGGGACGTTAAACCCAAACAAACAAACAAACAAACGTTTTAAACATCAGTTAAGATTAATTTCGGTGTACTTTCATTTTGGTCGAACATTTGATAGTCTTAGTTTAACCTTTTTTACCCCGAACTGGAAATAGGCGCTTTAGTGAAAATCATAAACATTGTTTGCAAATCGTGAGGGCTCATGATGGATCTTCACTGTTTACAAATGGTGAGGACTCATGATGGATCTTCACTGTTTGCATAGGTTGTGTTTGTTTGTTCGGGGTTTAACGGCCCAGTCAACACTGTTTAGGTCATTTTTGAGCCGGTCAGTTTACCTGTCCACACTTTCCTGGGCAGGCTTATACGTAAGCGGTTAACGTACAGTGCACATTCTTTCGCCAGAAACTGATAATTGCCCTTTTTGATTCTGCGGAAGGGAGAGAATGACCGTAGAAAAGATTACATGATCAATCTCAACAAAAGAATGTTGCCGACCCCGGACGAACCCGCGTCCTCCTGATCCCCAGTCAGACGCGGTTCCGACTGAGGTACCGAGGCCAGCGAATGCATAGGTACTTACCATGCAGTACCGGTCAACAGGGTTGAAATTGTTAACCGGTGTGTTCATCGCGCGCTCTGTTTGTGTGGGATACTATATTGAAATCTACAATAACTTCAATGTATCGAGCACCCCAGATCATTTAATATGTCTGATGCGAACTTTTTCTTGACTCTCTAGAAAATTCTTCCCTGTAGCCTAAGATAAAAAAGATTTAGACTGTTCTTATTTCTGCTCAAAACAAAGATTGCGGGTACTCGTTAGAACCACCTCGCCGAGTACCCAAAATACAAATTGGATGAGAATTATAACTGAAAAATGTCAGTTTTTATTTTTAATTTTTCATTTTTGGTGGTAAAATTTTCAGTATATTTGAATAGGCGTGTTTTCGTATTGATCGTCTTTGTCTTATCGGGACTCCTCACTTACACACCCTAGAGTTTACTTGAACAGTATTCCGTTTTCAAAATACTGCCCCCTTGTTCTACTGAACACAATAACCACTACTTTTGCAAGCAGTGTAGATCCAGATCAGATGGCTTTTAAAGAAGCCATCTGATCTGGATTTACACTGTTTGTTATTCAGATTGTGACTTTAAAAGGATATATCATATTTAGTAATTTAATTGGTTGATTGTGAGAAATGGGTGTGGCAAAATTAATTTATTCACCAGGAAAGGGCTAAATGAGTTCAGTTATCCCAGAGGTAGTAACCATGAACAGCACTTTGCTGAAGAACGGGGAGACGTTCTTCCGCCAGCACACGGCACTTAACATCAGCTAAGGGGAAGTTAAACCTCAAATCAAACAGACAAACAATTAACACCAGCTATAGGGAACAAACAAACAAACAATTGACACCAGGTATGGGGAGCGAGTGAGTGTTAGAGTTTTACGTCCCACCAACAGCCAAGGTCATACGGAGACGAGACCTCGGTTTAAAGACTCATCCGAAAGTCTGGAGAAGCACGGGATCGATCCTGCGATCCTGGTTTACAAGGCGAGTAGCGTAACCACTACAACACGGAGGCTTCTACCAGCTATGGGGAACAAACAAACAAACGCCAGCTACAAGGAAGATAAATAATTCGCTGAAGATATCAGAGAGAAATACTATAGGGTGCCGTTTCTTTTCATTTATTATCTATTTATAGACATCTATAATTATTTATGGATATCCATAAATTGAATAAGTGAATCTATAATTCGAAATATTGATATTGAAAATTGTTTATGGATATCAAAAATCCTTGATGGATGTCCATAATTTGAATTATGTATCTCCATAAATCGATCTGAATTAATGATATCCATTAATCGAATAATGGATATCCATTATTATATTTAGGAAGAGTCTATTGACAAACGTTTGTCAATAGCACAGAGTCGGTAAAAATGCTATTGACAAACGTTTGTCAATAGCACAAAGTCGGTAAAAATGCTATTGACAAACGTTTGTCAATAGCACAAACCCGGTAAAAATGCTATTGACAGCCGTTTGTCAACAGCACAAACTCGGTAAAAATGCTATTGACAGACGTCTTTCAGATTTCAGAGACGAAATGCGAAACTTGTTTTCCTTTTTATATTTCTTTTGTACATAATAGAAATTTTAGAAGGGCAGTTGTCGACTTATGCCATGGAAAAGTGCTATGTACTTGTTAACCGCTTATTTATAAACATGTCAGGGAAAACAGGGAAAAATGCGGGAAGGTTAACTGACCGGCTAGAATTGACCTAAATAGTGTTGATCAGGATGATGTGGGTTCGAAACCTGGCGGCGTCGGCAACATTCTTGCGTAACGATTGATCATGGACCAACTGATTCAAGCAGGGCGGTTATCAATTTTTATAGAAAACATGCGTATGTATGTGTTAACCGTTTCCGTATAAGATTTTCTTGTGATTGTGGATAGACAAAGTGACCGGCTCGATATGACCTAAATAGTATTAATCAAGAGGTCCCGGGTTCCATGCCTGCCGGGGTCACCAATATTCTTGCTCGGAGCTTGATCATGAATCCGCTGATATGTATGTGTTCATCGCTTCCGTGTAAGTCTGTCTTGGGAAATTGTGGATAGGTAAATTGACCGGCTTGATATGGCTTATAATGACCGGCTTGATATGACTTAAATAGTGTTGACTGGGCAGTAAACTCCAATACAGACAAACAAAACAGAAAATAAGAACTAGCTAAATTAACTTTTTATTACATACATGGGGCTCCAGATAAGACATGTGAAAACATACGATGCGGGTACTCATTAGAAGTGCATTGATGATTCGCTTCTAATGAGTACCCACAGCATATGTTGTCATGCATACATAAGAAATGTAATATTTGAGCTTGATCATGAATCCGCTGACATGTATTTGTTCACCGCTTCCGTGTAAGTCTGTCTTGGGAAATTGTGGATAGGTAATTTGAAACAACGGTTTCAATGCTACAAACCTAGGATGCAGATGAGCCCTTAGAAAAGATGGGCGATTTCAGCAACAGTATTGGTTAAGTTTTGCCCTACTGACACATTTTTGCGCCCTCTCCCCTCTACCCGCTAGATATTTCCATGTAACCAAGAATCGTACTTAAATCATAATCTTACTTTTAAATACTTCAACATGAGTCGTAGGAGAGAAAAGACAGAGAAATATGATAAAATACAAAAGTTACATGAAATCTATTATGTTTATGTTTCTGTCAGAAATGACAGGAAAAACAGAAATCCTTCAAAAGAAATATAAAAAAAAAAACATTCGCATTTCGACTGAAATCTGAAAGACGTCTGTCAATAGCATTTTTACCGAGTTTGTGCTACTGACAAACGTCTGTCAATAGCATTTTTACCGACTTTGTGCTATTGACAAACGTTTGTCAATAGCATTTTTACCGACTTTGTGCTGTTGACAAACGTTTGTCAATAGACACTCCGTTATATTTATTGATATCTATAATTCGAAATATGACATGGATATCATTAAGTCGAATTATGGATATCCATAAATCGAATATTGTCTCCTATGTAGACAATTTATACGAGATTTGTTTGTTTGTTTGATTTGAGGTTTAACGTCCCCTTCAACACTGCAAAGGTCATTTTGGAGACGTTGCTTCCAATTTTGTGGGACTTTTACCCAACATTGAGATGAAATGACATCTCAAGCCCTGTCGCCCAATGAAACCAATAGGCTTGACTCGCACCGCTTTGCCTGGGCAAGCTTAGATCTTCTGAGCAGTTTGCCAGTACTCGTGTGCGGTCGGTTTCAGCTCTTCGTGGAAGCATCATGCAGCCCACATCGAGACCGTATTGCCGTCTACTTTCTGAGACAACAAGCTGAAAGGACACTGCCGTGGCCAGCCAAATCCCCCGATATGTCGCCGATTGAGCACATTTGGGATGTCTTGGGTCGCCGAATGCGGAACAGACCGCAGCGTTGTAACAATCTGCAACAGCTTGGCCGAGCATTGCAAGAAGAATGGCGACGGATACCAAGGGAGATAATCCGTCGCACAATCACAAACATGCACAGAAGGTGTCGTGCATGCATCAATGCTCGTGGTGCATGGACCAGATACTGATCCCCTTTACATATAAACCTTCCCTGCGACATTGAAGTTTCGCGTCTTTCTATTTGGATTTGGGGGATCCCTAGTATATATTGTGCGTAATGGGATACTCTATCTTATTTCTTGTTACTAGGAACAACGCTTAAATGACAATAGTCGTCGATCATGTATATGTAGATCGGAATACAATATCAACCGCTAGTTTCCAATTTTCGGTAAGTACAACAACAGTTACGTCTTGACCAGAATTTACAGAATTTAACATGCAATGGACAACCTGTAACGCATTACCGGAGTTGGATTCGGGCTCTCATCGGAATATATTTATTTTTGGGGTCTATTTCACGGTCCAGTGTTTTTGCCTTATATCTTTAAGACTGTTTGGTGTATGAACACCATACCTTGGTTTAATGAGTCAGTATGACCTGATATTCGACCTCAAAACAAATGTAGGTCACCATGACCTATATTTAATGGTCCAGTGATTTTGCCTGATATCTTGAGGACTTTTTGATCTGTGAACACCATACCTTGGTACAATGAGTCAGTATGACACGATATTTGACATAAAAATGTATGTTCCTGTGACTAATATTTCATGGTCTTTTTGATCTATGATCTATACCTGGGTTTAATAAGTCAGTACTATGATGACCCGGCATTTGACCTCAAAATAAATGAAGGTGACCATGACCTATATTTCATGGTCCAGTGATTTTGCCTAATATCCGGAGGACTTTTTTACCTATGAAAACCATACCTTGGTATAATGAGTCAATCGACACGACATTTGACCTCAAATTAAATGTAGGTCACAATGACGTATATTCATGGTAAGTTGTTTTGCCTTATTATGAAGTCTTTTGATAAAGGAAGACCATACTTTGGTATTATGAGTCAATACGACACGATATTTGATCTCAAAATAAATGTAGGCCACCATGACGTATATTCATGGTAAGTTGTTTTGCCTTATTATGAAGTCTTTTGATATAGGAAGACCATACTTTGGTATTATGAGTCAGCATGACTCGATATTTTACACCAAAATAAATGTAGGTCACCATGGCGTATATTCATAGTAAGTTGTTTTGCCTTATTATGAAGTCTTTTGATATAGGAAGACAATACTTTGGTATTATGGGTCAATACGACACGATATTTGATCTCAAAATAAATGTAGGACACCATGATGTATATTCATGGTAAGTTTTTTAGCTTTATTATGAAGTCTTTTGATATAGGAAGACCATACTTTGGTATTATGAGCAGCATGACTCGACATTTTACCTCAAAATAAAAGTAGGTCGCCACGACGTATATTCATAGTAAGTTTTTTGCCTTATTATGAAGTCTATTGATATATGAACACCATAACTTAGTATTATGAGTCAGCACGCTCGATATTTTACCTAAAATAAATGTAGGTCACCATGACCTATATTCATGGTAAGTTGTTTTGCCTTATTATGAAGTCTTTTTATATTTGAACACCATACATTGGTATAACGAGTCAATTAGACACGATTTTTACCTCAAAATAAATGTAGGTCACCATGACGTATATTCATGGTAAGTTATTTTGCCTTATTATGAAGTCTTTTGATATAGGAAGACCATACTTTGGTATTATGAGTTAATACGATACGATATTTGATCTCAAAATAAATGTAGGTCACCATGACGTATATTCATGGTAAGTTTTTTTGCCTTATTATGAAGTCTTTTGATATAGGAAGACCATACTTTTGTATTATGAGTCAGCATGACTCGATATTTTACCTCAAAATAAATGTAGGTCACCATGACGTATATTCATAGTAAGTTTTTTTGCCTTATTATGAAGTCTTTTGATATAGGAAGACCATACTTTTGTATTATGAGTCAGCATGACTCGATATTTTATCTCAAAATAAATGTAGGTCACCATGACGTATATTCATAGTTAGTTGTTTTGCCTTATTATGAAGTCTTTTGATAAAGGAAGACCATACTTTGGTATTATGAGTCAAAACGACACGATATTTGATCTCAAAATAAATGTAGGCCACCATGACGTATATTAATGGTAAGTTTTTTTCCCTTATTATGAAGTCTTTTGATATAGGAAGACCATACTTTGGTATTATATGCAGCATGACTCGATATTTTACCTCAAAATAAATGTAGGTCGCCATGGCGAATATTCATAGTAAGTTGTTTGGCCTTATTGTGAAGTCTTTTGATATATGAACACCATAATTTGGTATTATGAGTCAGCATGACTCGATATTTTACCTCAAAATAAATGTAGGTCACCATGACCTATATTCATGGTAAGTTGTTTTGCCTTATTATGAAGTCTTTTGATATATGAACACCAAACCTTGGTATAATGAGTCAATACGACACGATATTTGACCTCAAAATAAATGTAGGTCACCATGACGTATATTCATGGTAAGTTGTTTCGCCTTATTATGAAGTCTTTTGATATAGGAAGACCATACTTTGGTATTATGAGTCAATACGACACGATATTTGATCTCAAAATAAATGTAGGCCACCATGACGTATATTCATGGTAAGTTGTTTTGCCTTATTATGAAGTCTTTTGATATAGGAAGACCATACTTCGGTATTATGAGTCAATACGAAACGATATTTGATCTCAAAATAAATGTAGGCCACCATGGCGTTTATTCTTGGTAAGTTGTTTTGCCTTATTATGAAGTCTTTTGATATAGGAAGACCATACTTTGGTATTATGAGTCAAAACGACACGATATTTTACCTCAAATTACATGTATGTCATTATGACCTATATGTAATACTCATGTGATTTTGCCTTATATCCTGATGCCACTTTGATAATGAACACCATAACTTGGTATTACGAGTCAGTGTGACCCGATATTTAACCTCAAAATAGATGTAGGTCACCATGACCTATATTTCATGGTCCAAGGATTTTGTCTGATATTCTTGAAATGAAAAAGAGAAACGATCAGGAACTGATACAATCAGATCCCAAATTCTTCCCACAATATCACCAGGGAAAGAAGTCGAAACATGGAATGATGACAGTCAACAAAACGGACAACAGGAGACAGCAGCAGAGAACTTCATTCCTAGCCTTGGCTTCTTGAGTCAGTATGATCCGATATTTGACCTCAAAATAAATGTAGGTCGCCATGACTTATATTTCATGGTGCAAGGATTTTGCCTGATATCCTGAAAATTAAAAAGAGAAACGACCAGGAACTGACACAAAGATCAGATCCCAAATTCTTCCCACATTATCCCTAGGGAAAGAAGTCGAAACATGGAGTGATGACAGTCAACAAAACGAACAACAGGTAAATCGAGACAGCAACAGAAGACTTTTTATCTATGAACTATATAACGAGCCTTGGTGTAATGAGTCAATATGACCCCATATTTGACCTCAAAATAAATGTAGGTCACCATGACCTATATTTCATGGTCCAGTGTTTTTATCTTATATCCTGAAGACTTTCTGATATATGATTCAGTACCACAAGATATTTGACCTCAAAATAAATGTAGGTCACCATGTCGTATATATCAAGGTCCAGTGATTTTGCCTTATATCCTGAAGACCTTATGATATATGAGCAAAAACCTATGGCATTTTGAGTCAGTATGACCTGATAGTTGACCTCAGAATGAATGTAGGTCACCATGCAGAGCTTAGTGATGACGTGTGGACACTAACGGGGTTTCGTTCAAATAACAGAATTTTCTCCCGCGAGGAACAAATTCTTTCTCTACGATATGGACAGAAAAATGTTTTATATTAAGGCGATTTCTCGTTACAACACTGCAAATATTTCTCGATACGCACATGCGTAATACGCGTCACTAAGGGCGAGGATTGTGGCCACGTAAAATCGATTTAAGCCCCCCCAGTGGAAATCTTCCACTGATCATTCCAAGGCGGCTCTTCTGTGGCGATTTATTTATGTTGTTGTTTGTTACTTACTGTGTGTATCACTTGTGTCTTTTAATTTTGGATGGCCATATGGCCATTTTGTGGGAAAGTAACTGTCCATATGGCCTTCCTTTGTTTAGGTTTCCATTATGGTCTGGTCGCTTAATGTTTGTATTTGTTTCCCTTTGGTGTCTTTTATGGGTGGAGTAAGTTAATTGTATCATTTCCTGATCTTTGTTTTACTTCTACTTTACAGGATGCGATAGTGGTACCCTTACAAAACTGGGATTGACTGACTGTAGAGGTCGTGATGGAAGACATCGAAAAGGTGTTGAATTGTCGACAAGAGCTGACCGTGAATGACAGCTTCGAAATCACTATAGGGACCATAGACTTACCGAAGGGCGGTGCTAGACGACGTATCACGTGCCTCCGGGGAGACGATAGTTCACTCAAGATAAAAAAGTCTCTGGGGACCATAGACAATGACGATCAGCTGTGTATGGCGAGAGCGATCGGGGTCGGGTGGGCGAAACTAATTAAATGTAGCGGAGAAGAATGGGACAATTTGACCAAATACCAAAAGTCTTAAAGTATATTGAAACCGGTGTCCGAACACAGAAAAGTACCGGACAGTTAGTAGCATCACCTTAAAGAAAAATCCAGAAAGGAACAGAAGAAACTGGCGGTCGCCATAAGTCAGCAAGCAGGAGTATCCATGGACCGTGAACGACCTGGAGGCGTTTGAAGAAGCGTTAGGAGTACGCGTGATAGTGGTGAGCGCTCGACTGGGAAATAAGTTTATTATCAGTCCCAGCACCAAAGAACGACCCTGTATTTACCTCTACCACGTAGACAACGACCATTTTCACGCCATTACCAATATAACAGGGTTCTTCAGCGCCGCATACTTTTGCGTAAAATGTTTGAAACACTTTTACCACAGACACGAGCATCGGTGCGACACTACCTGCATAGTCTGCAAAGTAAAAGTAAAACGAAGATCAGGAATCGATACAATTAACTTACTCCACCGATCAAAGACACCAAAGGGAAAGAAACACAAACATGAAGCGACCAGACCACAATGGAAACCTAAACAAAGGAAGGCCGTAAGGACAGTTACTTTCCCACAAAATGACCAAATGGCCATCCAAAATAAAAAGAAACAAGCTATACACACAGTATGTAACAAACAACAACATAAATAAACCGCTACAGAAGAACCGCCTTGGATCGGTCAGTGGAAATAATTCCACTGGGGGGGGGGGGGCTTAAATCGATTTTACATGGCCATAATCCTCGCCCTTATCTCTGTCACGGTATACACTAATTTTGTTTAGTCCGCATGAAGGCTTCCTAACTCATCCGTATAACATCTCCGAGAACATACACATAAAAAAACTACAGAGATGAAACAAAGTTGAGGACTCGACAGCATACAACAACAGAATTGCTGGGGCAAAAGAAAACCAACAGTTAGACGCCGAGGGGCCCGACCAAAGACGGAGCATTGGGTGCCAACTAACATAACGAATACTAAAATAAAATCAAATTCCATTTATGTTTTACGCTGGAACCGTCATATAATTTTAGGCCCGACCCACCGGTGGGCAATCAAAGAGGGAAGCAAAGTTGCCAACCGTGATTGGGTTAACCACCATGCATGCAGTCTGTTTCATAACATTTATGTTGTACCCAATCTTTATATATCGACAAACGATTTTACGAAATTGGATACTAAAGTCATTACAGGCATGTTTTATTATAAATTTATATACTAAGTCACCATAGAATTCGGGTTCCGATAGGCCTTGTTGCAGAAGTGTTTTAAGTCCAACGTTGAATTTTGAAACCAAATCAGAATGACGTCTATAAAACTTTACGTAGTTTATGATATTGATACCCCTGATTAAGAAGTTAAGCGGTTAATAATTTATAATGAGTGTTGAAGTCGGATACATGACTAGACACTCTTGCGAATCGAATTAACTGCGAAATATAAACCCCGTACGATGTCGCACGAGGAACATCACCGTCCAAAAAAGGAAAATTTACAATCTCGAAATCAAAATCATCACGTTTATCATAAATTTGGCAAGAAACAATCCATCTACAATAGATAAATGTAAATCTAAAAAGGGGTCTCGGTATCAGAAGAATTTGCCTTGTTTAACTGAAGTTCTAGGGGATAAATCTGACTGATCAAACCATCAAAGTAAGTATTGTCAATATTTAATATATCATCTAAATATCTAGGATTAGAGCTAAAAGCTTCTAAAATTTCAGATTGGTTAACAAAGGAAAGCGCCAACATGAAGTCTCTTTCATAACAATACAAGAACAGATCAGCCACAAGAGGTGCGCAATTCGTACCCATCGGAATACCAACAATTTGTCTAAATAACTTAGTACCGGATCGTATATACATATTGCCAAGTAGAAAGGTGAGGGCATCACACACTTTCTGACATGACCAAAGTGTATAATTCTTATGCTCTTTAGAAGTGAAAAATGCATTTCTGACATCACATGCAAGAAAGAGAGTATCTTCTCTGTGAAAAGCCCATTCAATTAAATCATTAAGCTTTTCTTTTATAAGATTATGAGGAAGTGTAGTGTCAAGAGTGGAAAAATCGTAAGTAGACAGACTTGAAGCACGAATACGTCTGGATTTCAATTTATTTAAAACCTCATTCGACATTTTTATAGACCAAAACAGATTTCTTCCTGATCTTTCAAAGTAGAAGTAAAACAAAAATCCGGAATCGATACAATTAACTTACTCCACCCATCAAAGACACCAAAGGGAAAGAAGCGCCAACATTAAGCGACCAGACCATAATGGAAACCTAAACAAAGTAAGGCCTTAAGGACAGTTACTTTCCCACATAATGGCCATATGGCCGTCCAAAATAAAAAGACACAAGTGATACACACAGTAAGTAACAAACAACGACATAAATAAACCGCCACAGAAGAACCGCCTTGGAACGGTCAGTGGAAAGATTTCCACGGGGGGGGGGGGGGGGGGGGGGCTTAATTCGATTTTACGTGGCCACAATCCTCGCCCTTACTTCCGTCGCGATTTAGACAAATAATTTGTTCAGTCCGCATGAAGGCCTCCTAACTCATCAGTGCAACATCTCCGTGAACACAAAAAATCAAAGAACCACACAGATGAGACAACGGTGAGGACTCGACAGCAAGAAACCACTGAAATGCTGGAGCAAAAGAAAACCAACAGTTAGACTTCGAAGACTTTATCACAATATTTAATCACATGCGTTTTAATAGCAGTAAGACAGGAAGTTAATAATTTAGAAAGTTCAGTGGTAGTGCAAGAGCTTGAATTTGCAATACCGTGCTTTGTAAGGTCTTTTATGAAGTTTAGGTAACCAGTATAGCGTTGGAAGCTTGTCTTGGCCTTCTGTAATACACACAGCAAACTTGGTGGCTGAATGACAAATATGTTCATCTACTATAGCTCTCTCTTCAGCTAAAGGCTATGGTTCATAGGCCATAGAACCACCAAGCTCCTGCTTAAGAGTGTTAACATAGTGGGCCGTCACACAACGACGACGTAGCGCATTCCGCCTGCCAGAAATGCATAGAAAAATCGGTAACGCCGAAATCCATGTGAAAAGACTGCGGGTCTCGTTGTTCTGGTAGTAAAGAAGCAGACGACCCGTGTCCGAGAACCTGCGGATTTCAAGAGGTCATCTTCGAAGGACAGGACACAGCCCGGACGTTAGGACAGTGGTTATTTTCTAGTCAACATCAACATTTCAAAGTCGTAGCGCACAACATGAAAGGGTATGACGGTTATTTTCCTACTGGAGTACTTGATCGATCAATCCATGAGACCGGACAAAATCATCTACAACGGAACAAAAAGCATGTATATGGCAGTGGAAAAAGAGCTTCATATCAAAGTCATCGACGGTCGGAATTTACTACCCATGAAACTGTCGGCGTTACCCAAAGCGTTCGGTTTGAATGAACTGAAGAAAGGATGGTTTCCCCATGTCTTCCACACGCGGGTTAAAACAACACTAGATCGGACCGTACCCTGAACCCCATATCTACGAATGCGACTTTATGGGAAGCGGCGAGAGAGAAGAGTGTATGTCCTGTCTTCAATCCAAACGAAACGACACCTTCGATTTTAGATCAGAAATGTTGCAGTACTGCCGGAGTGACGTAGATATTCTTCGTCAGGCCTGTTTGAGGTTTTGAGAGCTAGTGCTGACGGCCACGGGCGAGAAATTGACGAATGAACAGGGGAAAACCGAGTGGAAGGGTGACGTAGACCCTTTTGACTCGGTTACGATCGCTTCGGTGTGTATGAACGTTTGCAGAACCAAGTTCCTTGAGGAATCATGGCGAGTATAACTCTCCGGGGAATCCGACTGGATACCGGCCAGGTACATCGAAGGTCGCATGAAAGTTTTAAGGGGCGACCAGCGGATTCCCGAGGATGAGGATGTCATCGAGGAAAAGGAGTTCGTAAAGTCTCCAATCGCCAAGATCCCTCCCGGTGGTTATAAAATAGATCAGTACAGTAAAGCCTCGATTCAGTGGCTAGAATGGATGTCCCATCGTGACGGCGTTACCATACAACACGCTTTGAATGGTGGAATGGTGGAGAAGTCCGTCTCCCGGGTACCAAGTATACGTTGGACGTGTACTGTCACGTGATTAATACGGCGTTCGAATATCACGGTTGTATATTTCACGGGTGCCCGACATGTCTTCCATCTGACAAAGAAGAAACGAAACACCCTCTAACCCGACAGACCATGAGCGAACTCTAAGCTCTGACAATGAAGAAACAATACTACGTAGAAAGTCTGGGTATGAAATACGTCTGCATCTGGGAACACGAATTTCTCGAGCAGAGTCAGACAAACCCGGAACTTCGAGAGTTTCTTCAGGGGTTGGACATTACCGACATACTTGATCCTAGAGACAGCTTTTTCGGGGGTCGAACGAACGCAAGTCAGTTACACTACAAGACGGAAGGCTCAACACAGATCAGGTACGTCGACTTTACCAGTCTTTACCCGTGGTTGAACAAATACTGCGAGTATCCAGTGGGTCATCCAGAAGTGATAACGTCCGACTTTAAAGACATAGGTGAGTATTTCGGGATCGCTAAAGTCCGGATTTCACCACCACGTGGACTCTATCATCCCGTGTTACCATTTAGATCCAATTGAAAGCTCAAGTTTCCCCTGTGCCGCTCTTGCGCGGAAAATGACTCGCAGTCACCTTGCGTCTGCTCTGACGAAAACAGGGTCATGACTGGGACCTAGTGTACGCCGAAACTACAGACAGCTGTACGTTTGGGTTACAAAGTCCTGAAAGGTTACGAAGTATACCATTGGAATGAAACCACTCAATACGACCCCCAGAGTAGAGAAGGGGGACTTTTCGCCGCTTACATCAATACGTTCCTCAAGTATAAACAAGAAGCGAGTGGCACTCCTGATTGGATCCTGACCCCTGAAGATACTCAGAAATATGTCAATCAATATTTAGAAAAGGAGGGTGTCGGTCTAGAAAGAGAGAAACTGGAAAAGAACTCGGGGTTAAGAGCTTTAGCAAAACTATGTCTGAACAGTTTCTGGGGAAAGTTTGGCCAACGCCTTATCCTTAGGCAATCCGCGAGACAGAAAATGTTTTTTTTTTCAAGTTCTCTCAGACCCTATCAAAGAAGTTCAAAATTTTCATATCGTGGCAAACGACATGATCCAGGTAGATTGGATCTACAACAAAGACTGTCGGCCCGAAGACAACAAGACTAATATCTACCTGGCGACCTTTACCTTCTGTTGGTCACGACTCAAACTCTATAGAGTTCTCGAACATTTGGGCAGACAAATCCTGTACTACGACACAGACTCTGTGATCTACGTAAGCAGACCAGGAGAATATGACCCCCCTTTAAGGGACTACCTCGGAGAACTCACGAATGAATTGGATCATGGAGAGCATATCGTGGAGTTCGTGTCGTGAGGGCCTAAAACTACGCCTATAAAACTAACAATCGGAACGAAACGTGCAAAAGGAAGAGGTTTCACGCTTCATTTCGACAACAGTCAACTGATCAACTTTGACGCGGTAAAGGCTTTAGTTACAGAACCATCAGAACAAACTTTCATCAGCGTGACCAACCCCCACAAAATTTGTAGAGAAAAGGGGAAAAGGAAACTGTATAACAGGGAGGAAAAGGTCACCTATCAGGAGGTGTACACTAAACGTCGCCGGTTGGATAACTTCGATACAGAACCCTACGGTTATTGAGATAATGGAGAGAACAGACCCTTGTGATGTATAGACACCTCACCCATATGTCGAGCAACTCACGATCAATACGCCCATTGCCAAAATCTAATTTATCAACAAAGGCCCGGCCAATCACAGCTTTTTTTTTTTCTATAAGGAATCTATTTTTGCCAATAAGGAATCGCATTTTTTGCAATAAGGAATCTCATTTTGTGCAATTAGGAATCCCGTTTTTTTGCAATAAGGAATCTCATTTTGTGCAATAAGGAATCTATTTTTAGCAATACGGAATCTCATTTTATGCAATAAGGAATCGCGTTTTTTGCAATAAGGAATCTCATTTTTTGTAATAAGGAATCTCATTTTGTGCAATAAGGAATCGCGTTTTTTGCAATAAGGAATCTCATTTTGTGCAATAAGGAATCTCATTTTGTGCAATAAGGAATCGCGTTTATTGCAATAAGGAATCTCATTTTTTTTGCAATAAGGAATCGCGTTTTTTTTGTTATAAGGAATCTCATTTTTTGCAATAAGGAATCTCATTTTGTGCAATAAGGAATCGCGTTTTGTGCAATAAGGAATTTCATTTAGTGCATTAAGGAATCCCATTTTGGGCAATAAGGAATCTCATTTTGTGCAATAAGGAATCGCGTTTTTGCACTAAGGAATCTCAGTTTTTTTGTTTTTTTTTGCAATAAGAAATCTCATTTTGTGCAATAAGGAATCTCATTTTATGCAATAAGGAATCGCGTTTTTGCAATAAGGAATCTCATTTTGTGCAATAAGGAATCGCGTTTTTTGCAATAAGGAATCTCATTTTGTGCAATAAGGAATCTCATTTTGTGTAATAAGGAATCGCGTTTTTTGCAAGAATGAATCTCATTTTATGCAGTAAGGAATCTCGTTTTTTTTGCAATAAGGAATCTCATTTTGTGCAATAAGGAATCGCGTTTCTTGCTATAAGGAATCTCATTTTGTGTAATCAGGAATCTATTTTTGGCAATAAGGAATCTCGTGTTTCACAAGAAGAAATCTATTTTTGTACAATAAGGATAATATTTAAATGAGAAAAAAATAAGTGTAATTGTCGTGCAATATCTGTAAGAAGTCAAGACTGGGTTTTCGTATCTTTGAAAGAATATGGATACCAATGAGGCGTGTGCACCCCAAAGGGACTAATTTATTCAGTTTCCTAAACCCGACGAAGAAAATCGGTCCAACGGAGACAGGTGGCATCTATTGGGAACTCGTGTCCCACAGTCAGAAATTGTCTACTTTTGTTAGATGATTATCGTCTACATTATTATCATCACATCTATCGTAAACTCTCCTTACAAAACGGATCAACAGAACTTTGGATTAGTCTCCTCAGCAGTTGTATAAGCTCTACCGAGCCCAAAACTAAAGAAATGAGTTGCACCCTACCCTTTGAACCGTGTTCCAGTATGTGTATCTCTGGTCAAACTGGAAGTGGCAAAACGCGGTGGGTCTACAGGTTCCTGAAACATGTACAATCTTTGACGAAATGGAAAGATTGATACCCAATTTTCGCAGTAAGCAAGGTCTACCACCTAACGAAGAAGAAGATGATTTTACCAGAGACAAGAAGCATAAGCTGATTATCATCGATGATCTGATGCACGAGGCTATGCGAAACAAAGACAAGGAATTATTGTTTACGCAAGGGACTCACCACAGATGCGTCAGTGTGATCTTAATCACTCAGAACTTGTAGAGGGGGGGGGGGGGGGGGGCAAACACGCCAGAACCATAGCTTTGAATACCTGGTATATGGAACTTATGAAAAATTTGAAAGATGTGTCGCAGGTGGCAGTACTGGGACGTCAACTGTACCCCTGGAAATCGAAGAGGTTCTTAAAACCCTACGAGGACGCACTGAGTAGCGATAAACACGGTAATTGGTGGATATATACCCTCGCGCGGACAACAGATACCGTCTAAGGACTCGTATATTCCCAGGAGAAGACCCGGTGATATATAGATTGATGTAAGAATGGGTCACGGCAGTGTAAGAATAACCATGTTCAAACTCATCCAAGAACAGCGTCATTTTTTGGCATTATTTGTTCAGACGGTTTCTGCTCAGAGAAAAGCTTTGCTGCATACAGTTACGAAACGTCAAATCAGAGCATTAAGCGAGATCGCTTTGAACATTATCAAATCCAAAATCAAGCTCAGTCCTCTCGAGAAGTCTCAACTGAAACGTCACAGGCGTCTCTTACACATCCTAGGAGACAAATCATTGAGTTACAGATACAAGGCCCAGGCACTGCACGGGAAATAGTTCAGAGATTCATCAATAGCCTACTAAAGCTGGCCTTGACCTACTTAAAACCTTTCCTACAATAATGGAAAAGTTGGTTCTGGTTCCTTACGCTCAGTACCAGAGGATGCTAGAATCTCGAAGGGGATCTGTTAACTTGGACACCGGTACAGCGCCTTCAAAACGCGGAAATACCGAATCTCCCAAAATAAAAAGGTATCCTCCCCCGAGAGAACGCGAACCCGCTCCGAAAGGAACGGCCGGCTATCGAAAAATGAGACCATAGACTGGATATCCTTTAGAACACATAAGAACGATCTTCGTATCGAATACGCTTGCTAACACGATGTCTGATTAGGAACGATATCTATCTTCTATCTACTATAATGAGAACCACCCAGGGAGCTTTGCGGGCCCCGAGGCGCTGTATAAAACTTAGGTTGCTGAAGGAAAGTTCAAAATTGGAAGACACAGAATAAGAAAATGACTTCAAAAACAGGAAGCCTACTCGCTTACGACAGGTGCCAGCAGGAGATTCCGGAGATCTAGAGTGATTGTCAAAGGGCTGGACAGCATGTGGGATATGGATCTGATGGATATGGTGTCTCTGTCTAAACGGAACAATAATTTTGAATACTTACTGTTGGCAATCCACGTGTTTTCTAGATTCACGTGGTGTCAGCCCGTTTTAAACAAAACGGGTGAAGATACAGTAAAAGGTATTCGAGCGATTTTAAAAGAAGGTCGAGCCCCAAAGACCGTGCCGACTGATGCGGGTAAAGAATTCAAAAATCAAAAATTTTCAGAGTATCTCAAAAGTTTCAACATTCATCATATCGTGACTCGGAATGAAACGAAAGCCAATTACGCCGAGCGAGTTATCAAAACTTTGAAGCATAAGCTGTTCCGATGCATAATGAAAACCCGAATCGGCGTTATACGGACGTTCTCCAAGACATAGTGGACAGTTATAATCACACCGTACATCGCAGTCTGGGTCGCGCACCGGCGTCTATCACTAAAGCCAACGAAGGAGAGAGCCGACTGCAACAGTATTTATTGAGACGACCCAAAAGTAAGTCCCAGAAGAAAAGGAAATACGGATTTAAAATAGGTCAAACGGTTCGGATCACCCATGTGAGGACTTTATTCGACAGGGAATATTCCCAAAAGTAGACAGGAGAGGTATTCAGCATCGTAAAACGATACAGGAGAGAGGGTTTTCCTATATACACTGTAACGGACTGGGACAATGAACGTATCGAATGTACATTGTACGAACAGGAAATACAGGCGGTAAACGTAGACCCGTCCACGGAGTATCGAAAAGATTAAAAAAAAAAAAAAAAAAACGCACGAGAAATAAGAAAAAAAGAAGTTCTGGTACGTTGGTTACATTGGCCCAAAAATACGATTCTTGGATACTGGAAACGGATGCCAATGACTACTCTTAACACCATTCCATAAAAAGGGTCACACCCTACACCCTGTAGATAAGCCTGTATATAGAAGACCCCCGTGTCCTAGGACGTGACGCTACCTTCCCGTGGTCTAGGGCGTTTCTACTAAACGCGTCAGTAGAAACGCGTCACCCCATTCCAAAAGTTCATCCGGCGACCCCCGCGCGAGGTGTTCGAGGGTCCGAAATGGCGGCCATCTTTGCCTCAAACCCCGCATCGAGGGTCATCCAGCGACCGTCGCGATGTCATCGAGGGTCAAAATGGCGGCCATCTGGTCGACCATCTTGAGGAGTCATTGAGGCCAAAGTGCCGGGTATAGCACTCTGAGACCCCTGAATGACAGCAAAAATGTGCTTCACTCTTTCTTGGCCGTAGAACCCTGCAAATGAGAATACTGTAGTAAATGTCACGTCACCACTGAGAGAGGGAGAGAGACTGAGCTGATTGACCATTAACTTAGGGATGGGCAAAATGGACGAATCTTCCAGATTTTAGGTAAATTGGCCGGCTTACTTCTTTGAAATCAACATTTGCACCATCAGATATTCCGCGTAGTTCAGAAACAATGTGTGGACAGTGCTCTTCTGTAAGACTCTCAAACCCTTCAACTATACTCGAGATATCGGGGATAGAAAGGTGCTTTCGAAGTTTCTTGTAGATCTGAGACCGCTGAAAGACGGCTACAATGTGCTTCATCTCTTTCTTGGCCGTAGAACCCTGCAAATGGGAATACTGTATTAAGTGTCATGGACCACTGAGAGAGAGAGAGAGAGAGAGAGAGAGAGAGAGAGAGAGAGAGAGAGAGAGAGAGACTAATACCTGCATCCAAGAAGATATTGTACTGCTGAGCTGATTGGCCATTAACTTAGGGCTGGACAAGTTGGACGAATCTTCCAGATTTTAGGTAAATTGGCCGGCTTTTTTCTTTGAAATCAACGTTTGCACCATCAGCTATTCCGCGTAGTTCAGAAACAATGTGTGGACAGTGCTCTTCTGTAAGACTCTCAAACCCTTTAACAATACTCGAGATTTCGGGGGTAGATAAGCGCTTTTGAAGCTTCTTGTAAATCAGAGACCGCTTAAAAGACGGATTAAATGTAGTTCACCTCTTTCTTGGCCATAGAACTCTGCAAAACCGCCCCGCCTATGGGGACTTAAGAAATAGCTGGGCTGCATGATGGTTCCACGCAGAACTGAAACCGACCTGCACACGAGTACTGGTAACCCGCTTAGAGGATCTAAGCCTGCTCAGGCAAAGAAATGCGAATCGGCCCGTCAATGCTTATAAACCCTATTGGTTTCCTTGGGCGCATGGCCAACTTTATCTGACATTTTACCTGATCACCTGTACTGTGACAGTCACACTAAAAGTCAATATTGGATTGTCTCCCGTTGACTGAGGCTTACTATAGATACTTGTTGTGTAATCTCAAGTGGGTTATAATCCGGTTGTGTGTGAAATCATTTTCGCCTTTATGACCCCGGGGTATACTGAACGAGATCGCTCAAGTCAACAGATGTCCAGTTAATTTCGGACTGGCTGTTTTGGCGAGGCCTAAAGTTGTGTTCTGTTTTGTCGATACTAAAGTCTTAACGAGCGAGAAAATCACTCTTTTTGTGAATCCGTTAAAAATGAGCCATTTTTTGTGCTTAACACAAAATATTATTGGTTCTCTCAAATCCATTTTTTTTTTGTTCTGGAATGAAATATTCCACTTTATGTATTAGAAATAAAAAAAAAACAAGATGTGTTTGTGAAACACTGATGCCCCCGGACAGCGCCAATGTTAATGTTTGTAAAAATTTTGAAAAAAATAGGTCAAAGGTCAAGTTCAAGGTCACGAGATCAAAAATTATGGTACCACTGGAAAGGTCTTGTGATAAGGTATACACGTGTGAAATATGAAAGCTCTATCTATTACCATTCAAAAGTTATGCCCAATGTTAAAGTTTTTGTAGACAGACAAACAGACAAACGGACAAACAGACAGACAGACCAAAAACTATATGCCCCCGAATCTCTTAGATTCCGGGGGCATAAAAAATCTTTTATAGTTTATGGGTGTCAGTTGGATTATTTTTAATGACATTAGTTAGAAATACAGAATATTCACAAGTCCGTGTAATGAAAACGCCTCTAAACCCCACGTTACATAGAGGATTTGTTTGTTTGTTTGATTTGAGGTTTAACGTCCTCGTCAACACTGTAAAGGTCATTTTTGGAGACGTTGCTTCCAATTTTGTGGGACTTTTACCCGACATTGAGATGAAATGACATCTCAAGCCCTGTCAATGAAACCCATTACGATAACATATCCGTGTAATATAGTGCATTTTTCAAACCTCAAAAAAGATAATTTTTCAAATGAAAATATGTTCTATTTTTCTTATTTACACTCCAATCATAGGTTTTGGGTGCTCGTTAGAACCGCCACGTTGATGCGGTTCTAACGTGTCCCACAACCTATGTCTAGGAGCAGAAATAAGGAAAATAATGTTTACCCCCTCCCCCCCCCCCTAACCCGAGTTTTCCTTAATAAAGTGGGGTTAAGGGGGGGGGGGTCTTTATTTCACGCATTTGTTCACGTGATGCATTAGGTTATAAGCATGGACGGACCGACTCGCACGGCTTTGCCTGGGCAGGCGTAGATCCTCTAAGCGGTTTACCAGTACTCATGTGCGGTCGGCTTCAGCTCTGCGTGGAAGCATCATGCAGCCCATCTATTTCTTCAAGCCCCGATGGGCGGGGCCAGGTTTACGGGGATTTACATTTTCTATTTTCTGCTCTAAGACCTAGGTTGTGAGAACTCGTTGTTGAGGCGGTTCTAACCTATGTCATTTCATCTCATTGTCGGATAAAAGTCCAACATATCTGGAGCAACGTCTCCGAAATGACCTAAATAGTATAGACGGTCGTAAGAATTTGCTTCAAAATATAGACAAAAATAATGCTAGCCCCCAACCCACCCACCCCTCCCCCCAACCCCACTGTTTATTTCATTAACATGGGGATTTGATGGTTGTCATTTCAAAAACTTGCCCAGTCAAATATTTTGAAAATGTTATCACCAAAAGTAAACAATCTGTAATTTTGCAGCAAACTATCGCTAAAAACAAAGATTGTGGGTATTCGTTAGAACCGTTTCGGCGAGGCGATTCTAACGTGCACCGGCCACAATCAATGTCGGAGCAAAAAAAAAGAAAAACTACTTCATAAAAGTGTGATTAAAGGGATTAAAATTAAGCAGACGTGTTCTTGGTGAGGTACAATGTAACAGTTATCAAAATTAATTGACAGCGCGCTTTCATATATCCATTCTCACATGAAACATTGGCGGATCACACCTCAGAAGTGTCTTTAATCCGGTGTTTGATCGAATCATAATGTTTGTGACAATTTGTTTTGAAAACAAAAAACAACAATACAATAATATAACATAATGAATTCATTCAAATCTCATAAGTGCCTGGCGAATTTTCAGGTCGGCTGCTTAAATTAAGTTGCGAATCATTACGTAAAAATATATATTTTGCGATACACAGGCTATCATGAGCAATGCGTTTCAATTGAGAGGCGCACCATTTAGTGTTGATTATGACTTGCCAAAAGAGATCAACGCGGCAAGAAAATCCCTGTGGTCGGAGCTCAAAACAATCAAGTCAAAGAACCCAAGGGCCAATGTTCAAATAGTTTATCCCGCGAAATTGACGGTAGATGGCCGTGTTGTGTGTGATAAATTTCGAGACTGGTCTGAGGCGTTGCGAGAGAATAGACTTGGTGACTTCTCCCATGTTGACAATAGTGACTTTTTCGCGAGACCAGACATAACTAGGTCAACACAACAGAGTAGTAGTGAATGTGGCGATTCACGTAACAGACAGGGCGACTTAATCTGGGAAAATGAAAACGATCGTGTGAGCGTTGGGAGCGCAGGATCAGAGTGCATCTTGCAGGGTGGCGTCGGGCTTAATGACCACCGTGCACAGTCAACTACCAACAACACACATGACCCGGCTGATGTCGATACTCAGCCACCCTCTTGTTTACCAACATCGGGTCGTGACGATATACTAAACAATGGTGACGTGTCCCATTGCGGAATAAATAATTTACCCCCCTTGCCAACCTCCCCTGTGAACACAATTATTACAGAAAACTTACAGCAAAGTGATAATCCTGATAATTTTCTTTTCCGCCCCTATGACAACAACATATCTAAAATGTCCACCCATTCAGCGAAACAATCTAGCGACAAACCGGGAAAACCAGAACGTGGAGGTCATGTATCACGTGGAATGTCTCGTGGTATGTTTCGTCCGGCTTCGTTATCGGTGGAAAGGCGCAGTGCAAGTGAACCGGGTACCAGTAAATCTGGGAAATCGAGAAGTGACAAAAATAGACGTACTGGTGATAAAAATAGTTCTGGCGTGGCTGAAAATAACTTTGGGACGAGCCAAACTTGTGATACGTCACAGAATGACTCTAAAAATAACCAGACTGCAGAAAATAATGTAAACCGTTAGTATACTGAGGAGAAGGTAACTTTTAGATTTACACTATTAAATGTTCAAGGGCTGGTTACACGTCGTACTAATAAATTGAAAACAGATGAAATTCAAAATATATTTCGTAGTAGTGATGCAGTATTATTGACAGAAACTTGGACAGATAATTTTTCAGATATTTTCGTTAATAATTTCGAGGCATTTGTTTTAAATCGTAATGGACAAAAGAAAGCTAGTAAACGAAACTCTGGAGGAATAATTTTATATTTAAAAAATAAATTTGTGACCAAAGATACCCTTCTATATAAGGATGAACAAGATTTTTTATGGGTTAAAATATGTAAATCTACTTTGTCTGCTCATGAGGACCTGTATGTATGCCTATGCTATATAATCCCTGAGGAAAGCAGCCGTCAGTCCATGAATGAAAGTAATGTTTTTGACCGTTTGTTAGACTCAGTTTCGTATATTGAAAATAAGGAGAATAAGAAGTGTACATTTTTGATCTGCGGTGACCTAAACAGCCTTACATCGATTAACCCTGATTTTGTTGAAGATGACGGGTCTGCGCATATGTCGGTCCTGCCCGACGAGTATGTCCCCGATAATCCATTACCAAGGTTTTCAGAAGATATAGGTCATATAAATAGCAATGGGTTGCAACTGGATCATAACAGGGTCACTGATGAGGCTTTATTAGCCGAAACTACGTAGTATGACCCATCTTCTTTCTTATGAATATTTTCACTGATCTTAAAGGAACTCATTTTTGATTTTAATTCTGTAAGCAAACGGGCTTAAGAATTATGAATGGTCGGTTAGGAAATGATTATGGGGTCGGACGTTATACGTTTGTGGGAAGTAGGGGTAGCAGTGTAGTGGACTATGTACTGGCGTCGCAAGATCTCTTTTCCTCTGCAAAGTCATTTGAAGTATTGGACCCAAATATATTGAGTGATCATTGTATAGTAAACTTAAGTTTAGAATTTGTTAAGGACGGTGCGCAGATCACTACTGATCCGGTTGAATACGAGCGAGTGGGTGGTAAATATAGTTGGAAACCCGAATTTAAAACAGAGTATTTAGATGCTTTACAGCAACAAGAGACAGTTGAAAAAATGGAAATGCTAAATCAAAACATAACTAATAGTTTCGGAAATGACGAAGTTAATTCATGCATATCCGATTTTACAAATTTGATAAGCGATATTTCTTAACCTATTTTTCGATCAATGTCGAAAGCAAATGGCTCAGAACATGAACATTGTTTAAAAAAGTGTGATGCACTGTGGTATGATGAAACATGCGAGGAAAAAGACACTATTTCCTATATTACTTAGATGAGTACAGACACCTGAAAAATGAAGAAAATAGGCAAAACATGGTTAGGGCACGATCTCAGTATAAATCTGTTATTAGAAAATGTAGATATATTTACGATAAAAATCAAACTTCGCGCTTTGTAAATGCAAAGTACAAGAATGCAAAACTTTATTGGAATTTACTGAAAGACGCGGCTGGTATCAAACCGTAAAATGTACAAATATCAGCATTCGAGGAATATTTCAAAGCCGTTAATAACCCTTCTGATCCATTTTATAGACCGGACGAAGACATACTCTATTTTAATGAGCGCTATGAGAAAACAGAGTTTGGAATTATGTTTGAGGAACTTAATCTGATGTTTTTAAGTGAAGAGATAACAAAAGCCATTCATCAACTTAAAAATGTGAAGTCTGTCGGCCCTGATAACTTATCAATGAATTTTTTGTTTTCGGTAAAGATTACTTAAACCCAATACTTTGCAATCTGTTCAATAAACTCTTCGAAATAGGGCATTTCCCAGAATCTTGGTCAGAAGGCCATATTATACCGCTTCATAAGAAAGGTAGCATAAATGATGTAGAGAATTATAGGGGTATAACTTTATTAAGCGTTTTAGGTAAGCTTTTTTCGCGGGTACTTAATAATCGACTATCAGACTGGGCCGAACGTTATTATATCCTTATTGAGGCATAGGCAGGGTTTCGATCGGGTATGAGCACCGTTGATAATATTTTTGTTTTACATGGGCTAATAACGCATATGTTAAATAAAGGGAAAAATTGTATTGCGCATTTATTGATTTCACCAAGGCATTCGATTATGTGGTTCGGGATAATCTTTGGTATAAATTAATTAATTGAGGGGTAAAATCTTGAATATAGTCAAATCAATGTATCACGTTGTTGAATCTCGCGTAAAAGGTCTCTAATATGTTAGGAAATGAGTTCTATTGCAGCCTTGGTGTCAGACAAGGGGAGTGTCTTTCTCCATTACTTTTCAGCCTGTTTTTGAATGACATTGAAGAACAATTCATTCTTTCGGATATAGATGGTATAGACGTTGATATGGTAAAAATATTCATGTTACTTTATGCTGATGACATAGCGATTTTTGCAAATAATCCCGATGAATTGCAGTGTGGGTTAAATTTATTAGCACAATATTGTAAGACATGGAAATTGACTATAAATATTTTGAAAACTAAAGTAATTGTTTTCCGGAGAGGTTGTGCACTTTCGAGAAACGTATCATTTAATTATGATGGACTGCCGTTAGAAATAGTCAAAAGCTTTAAGTATTTGGGGGTAGTATTCACTGTTGGACGCTCCTTTTCCGAGGCACAAAATACTCTCGCTGGACAAGCACAAAAAGCAATCTTTAAGTTAAATAAATATTTGTATAAATTTACCTCCATATCTCCAAAACATAAATTAGATTTATTTGATAAACTTGTCTCGCCCATTCTGAACTATGGATGTGAGGTTTGGGGTTTCGAACAGGCCAAAGCCATTGAAAGAGTTCACATGCAGTATTGTAAAAAACTTTTAGGGGTCAAAAAATCAACTCAAAATGACTTTGTATATGGCGAACTTGGCAGAATGAGTTACTTGAGTAAACGTTATCTCATTATAATTATTGTTTGTTTGATTTGAGGTTTAACGTCCCCGTCAACACTGTAAAGGTCATTTTGGAGACGTTGCTTCCAAGTTTGTGGGACTTTTACCCGACATTGAGATGAAATGACATCTCAAGCCCTGTGACCCAATGAAACCAATAGGGTTTATTAGCATGGACGATCCGCCTCGCACCGCGGTTCCTGGACAGGCTTAGATCCTCTAAGCGGTTTACCAGTACTAGTGTGCGGGCCGGATTCAGCCTCATGATAATTAAGTACTGGTTCAAAATACTGTCTGCGCCTAATAATAAATATATTAAATTAATATACAATTTAATGTTAACGGATTTGGAGTTACTCCAAAATAAGATAAGCTGGGCATCGTTGCTACGTAATTTGTTAATGACTATAGGATTTTATGAAGTATGGCTTAACCAAGAAGTGGGTAACATTGACATTTTTCTAAGTCTAGCTAAACAAAGATTGACGGATAATTTCATACAGGGTTGGCAGGAAAGATTAGCAAATTCATCACGTGCAAAATTTTATGGCGCTATTGCAATATTTCAGTTCCAGCCATATCTGGAAAACATTAATGTATTGAAATTTTGTCAAGCATTTAGTAAACTTAGAATGGCGTCTCATAGATTAGAAATTGAGGCTGGGAGATGGGTTCGACCTAATAGCATACCTTTTGACGAAAGGAAATGCCCAATTTGTGGGACATTAGAAGATGAATTTCATTTTGTACTTGAATGTTCTTTATATAATGACCTAAGAGTAAAATATTTATCACCCTATTTTTGGAAGAGGCCTAACATGTTTAAGTTCTTAGAATTGATTAAGCGCTTTCATATTCCATGCTTTTAAACATAGAGCAGACGTATTATATAGAAATTAATGATCACCTCATTTTTCTAAACATATGTATGAGTAAATTAGGTGATTCCATATTCCATGTATGTTACATGGAAATGAATTAATATATATATATATATTTATTTATGTTAGAGTTTTTATGTTGTACATTGCACATATCGCATCAAATGTTATGCCAAATTTCTGTGTGATACGAACATATACTATTACATATTTGGCCCCTTTAGATCGTTCGCACAGATGGATTTAGCTGCGGGCATAGTACAGGGACAGGGGACATGCTGTTTGGACATTGGTTTCCGCCACTTGTTCTCTGTCCCTGAGTGTGCCATTTCTCTTATTGGTGAGTGTATCATATGGCCTTAGGGGCGTGGGGTATCGCTGTTATGCCAGTTTGAATATATCTGTAGGTATTAACCCATGTATAATAAGAGAATCGTTCACCTTATGAGTTTGGAGCGGTTCATTTCTTGGAATATGGGCACCAGATTTGACGTGATTTGTTTTGATTGTAGTAAACTTTCTAAATATGTATGTACTTGAGCAAACAGTGGAGACCCGGATCAGACGTCGCGTTCTGTGGCGTCTGATCAGGGTCTACATTGTTTGCTTATGCCCCATAAAAAGGACGTTAGGCGTGTGTGAGATGATACACTGCATTTACATTTATATTGTTAAAGTTGACCAATCAGAGCCATGTCTTATACCTTTCGCTTTCGAGTAAGGCTTGGTTCTGGTGACACTACAGTCTGCGAAATGGATATTCATTCCGTAGTCGGTGTGTTCCCTTCCATCTTGGTGGAAGGGTGCAACCCCGATATATTGAATGTAGAATATGACTTGGTCATATATTTATATTTACATTACCAGTGTAAAGTAAGAAAACAATGTGGTTCATACTTGCGCGAATGCGTTGGCTTCTTCAGACTTTCGGATGAGTCTTTAAACCGAGGTCCCGTCTCCGTATGACTTTAGCTGTTGTTGTTGCTGTTGGTGGGACGTAAAACTCAAACACTCACTCACTTCCACGAACGCATCGAGTCACATGATTTTCAGTGACGTCAAATGACGTGATTGATATTTCAACTTTAAAAGCTTGCCCTATAAGCTTTTTTTTTTCTTCGCCCAGTCATGAGGGGCAAATAATGTGAATGTAAAAAAACTGCTTAATTTTTCTGCTTTCCATGGAGGTATGAACGACGGTGGGTCGCTAGCATAGTGTACCTTTGGGGTTCATTTGCTCTGCACGCGACCCACTGCGTTCGTGTTTCCACGGACAGCGGAAAAAATAAATAAATAACTCTCAATGACGTGGCCAGCCCAAACTGTTCAATGACATTTTAGGCGTTTACCTTCTCCAGACTGTGACATGCTTCATTAACAAATATTTATGGTATATGTACAGTTAATGCTATCTTGTCTGTTTGCCATTATGTGTTGTATTATTGTATCCTCATGGGCTTTATTGCCTTATGGAATTTGAAATAAAACTTACTATATCTAATACACTTTGCGTCCTCTGTTCAAAGAAAGAACAGTAAAACTGCTGTGTTACAAATGCAAGACCACCATTGGAACTGTTCAAAAACAAAATCTAAGACCATTTTGAACAGTCAGAAAGACCACCTCTGGAACTGTTCAAAAATGGTCTCAAAGCCCATTTGTAAACAGACCCAACCAACGCCTGAGCCCTTCCGAGCCCTTGCATATTTCTATCTAACTATTTTATCTTAATTATTTTATATTCACTGTTCCCTAGGTTTTTGATATTACTTTTTAAAAACAAATTCCGGTCAAGTTGCCGCTTATTGGTCTAATGACTACTGATGTTGGTTTAATAGTGAGTGGCGCACGCCACGATACTTGCGCTGATAATTCGATTATCGACAAGTAGAAGGAAGTGTGCTTATTCAATGTATTGATTGATTACCAATCATGAGCGATTATACTGACGAGTGACATTTACCCGGAAAAGTAGAAGCTAATTTATTCGGTCATTGTTTAGGTAAATTCACCACCATGTTTTTAGCAGAAAGAAAGAAAGAGTGCATATGATGAAGCTATCGTCATTAACAGAGAATTGATTGATTGATTGATTGATCGATTTGAGTTTAAACGTTCCCGTTAACAATGTAAAGGTAATTTACGAGACGTTTCTTCCAATTTTGTGGGGCTTGTACCCGACATTGAGATGAAATGAGATCTCAAGCCCTGTCGCCCAATGAATCCAATAGGGTTTATGAGCATTGACGGTCCGACTCGTGCACACCGCTTTGCTTGGGCAGGCTTAGATCCTCTAAGTGGTTTACCAATAGCCCGATAGCCCAGTGGTAGAGCGTCCGCTTCGGAAATGGGAGGTCGCGGGTTCAATCCCAGGCCGCGCCATACTAAAGACTTAAAAATGATACTAGGAGCTCCCTTAGCTGACGCTCACATTATCAGGAGTAGTCCTATGAAGATAAATGAAGGCATGTAAGTATTTGTTAACTGTTAATGGATACTTTGTCGGGATAAAAGCTCTATACAGCTTATGTTATTTGTTTCTAATATGCGACGTCAAATCAAGCTTCTTTTTCTTTTTTTCAAGCCCCTATGGGCGGGAGCCGCAATATAATAATAATAGCTACTCATTATCTAAATAGCACCTTTTCTGCTTAGAACTTAATGCATATGAACAAAGAATGAACCATGAATCATTCGCTAAATTTAAATATCTCCCGAACGATCCAATATACCTTGCGCGCGTGTCCATTTTTCTTCGGGCTTCCGGACGGTCAGAAGCCGGCATGCAATACACATTACATGTGTCATAAAAGCGACAATGGTCTTCAGCTTAAATACGCGTGATGTTTCCCCCCGACTGTGCTATAAACATTGACTGATATGGGCACAGAACCGCCAAATTGATATGGTTCTTACAAGTACTTTCTACCTTTGTTTTTGTGTAAATGTGAAGCCATACTGATCCCTGATTGCCCGACTGTTTTATAAAAAGTTGGGATTACATGCATATTCTTTTTCACGACAGGAAGGAAAGAACACCAGAAAAAAGGACCACTTATCTTAAATCCTTTAACGGTTGAAATAAATGAATGAATAAATAAATAAATAAATAAGAAAAAATTGTATATAAATGAATGAAAAAAAAAAAAATAAATAAATAAAATGATAATAAAAAAAAATACGATAATATGTCCGTGCGGCATGTTTGATATCTCAAAACCAGCGAATTTGTTAATGTAATTTCACCAATACTTAAAACATAGGTTTTATATTCTCGTTAAAACCGCCTCATCGAGGTGGCTGTAACGAGTACCCACAACCTATGTCTTGGAGAAGAAAGAAAAAAACAGATGATTACCACAGCAAATCCCAGTTTTCTCTATATAAAGCAGGATATAATGGGGTATTCAGTACACGGATTGTTAGCCCAATCAAGATAATAATAATGAATACAAAACATTTTACATAGGCATTAATGACATTTACGAAAACACGCCTGTACAAATACATTGTAATCTATATCGCCGAAAAGAAAAAGAAAATTTCAAGATATCTCCAATGGCCTAACACCCGAATACCTCTCTGACATACTGCCACCCCTTGTAAGAGACTCGAATCCTTATAATGTACGCAATGCAAACAATATTCAATCGATTCGTACTCGCACTAACTTGTTCTTCAACTCATTTTTCCCGTCCACTATAAGAGCTTGGAATGATTTGGCTGAAGACATCAGGGCTGCCAATTCCGTTGCATCTTTTAAATATCGCTTAAACAGAAATATTGAAAAAAAAAACACCGAAATATTTTAATGCCGGTTCAAGAATAGGCCAAATTTTACATGCCCGCCTACGCATGGAATGCAGCTCAGTTAACTCACATCTATATCGTAAAAACATTGTTCCAACTCCTTCCTGCGAATGTGGTGCCTTTGAAAGTCCTTACCATTTTCTCTTCCAATGTGCCAGGTATTCGGCAATCAGGTATACTTTCCTGAACAATTACCTTCACAATCATTCTACACATGAGTTACTTTATGGTAAAGAAACGTCAACCGACATTAACAATGAATCGTTATTCCTGAGTGTGCAAGAATATATTTTAAAATCCAAGCGTTTTGGCTGAAGAGAGCGCTATTTTTGGTATTATATCTCAACATTTATGAAGAAAGATATCCGATATTATCCTTCACGAGAACTGGAATAATCTATGTGTGTGTGTCCGTCCGTCCGTCCGTCCGTCTGTTTGTCTGTCTGTCTGTTTGTTTTGTCCGTCCGTCTGTCTGTCTGTCCGTCTGTCTATCTGTTTGTCTGTGTCTGTATCTCGTTTATCTGTCGACTGTTTGTTTTTCTCGAATTGTCTGCTTGTCTGTTTCCAGTCTATTTTTGATGCATTCGATGCTTCTAAATACTCCCTGACCATACAGATATCATTGCCTGTTTTTTGTATTTATTCTAACCAGGAGATGGCCACTGCACAAGCCTTTGGCTTAATGTCAAATCCTGGATAATATATATTTGTCTGTTACATATACATGTCATTGAAGCAATTAAAATAAAGTTTAAAGCAAATTTCAAGATGAAAAATTGTGATATTTCTCTTATTTCTGCTCAAAATATAGAATGTGAGTACTCGTTTGAACCGCCTCATCGAGGTGGTTCTATCGAGTACCCACAATTTATATTTTAGAGCACAAATAAGAAAAATATAAGATTAACCCCTGTAAACCCCAGTTTTACTATGTAAAAGTGGGGTCCAGGGGGTCAGTATTATATAGGCGTGTTTTCGTGATGTTATCTGATTTATCAGACTGATTTTACAATAGCATTTAAATAATCAAACGCATGTCACAAAAATAAAAAAATAAAACAAACATCCCTTAATTCAAGCAAAACAATGTGCGAACAGCGAAATATCAGATTGGCCTATCTCAAGATATTTATTATAACAAGGTTAACTTTTAACTTTTTAGAAATTTCGTGACGAATTCACATGTGTTTATTTTTTCTTTCCGTTGTAATCATACGAACAAACAAAACAAACAAATGTAATCACAAGTAAAAAATTGCTCCATGTTGGAGCAAAGGAGGAAGCGCTGCGGAAAACAACTTTTTTATTCCCACTTTTTCGAAGAAAAATCGGGTATATTGTTTTCGTGTCAGAGTCGAGTGTCTATCAGTCCGGGGGTCTGTATGTATGTATGTTTGTATGTAAGTATGTGTGTGTGTGTGTGTACATACGTCCGTCGAGTTTCTATGGAATGGATCTCCTCTGAAACCGGTTAAGATACATTTTTCAAACTTTGCCTGTGGATAATAGATGGAATGTAGATGGCACTGGGCTTTTTTTGGCGTGACCTTGACCTCAACATGGCCCCAAGGTCAAAGGTCAAAAAGTATTATTTTGCCATATCTTCTAAACTATTGGAGTTACACTTCTGGAACTTTGGTTATTGGATGACCCTTGGAATACAGAATAAATTGGGCTCATTTTGGTGTGACCTTGACCTCAACATGACCCCAAGGTCAAAGGTAAAAAAGTATGACTTTGTCATATCTTCTAAACTATCGGAGTTACACTTCTGAAACTTTGGTTATTGGACGGCCCTTGGAATATAGAATATATTGGGCTACTTTTGGTGTGACCTCGTTCTCAACATGACCCCAAGGTCAAAGGTAAAAAAGTATGATTTTGCCATATCTTCTAAACTATTGGTGTTACACTTCTGAAACTTTGGTTATTGGATGGCCCTTTGAATATAGAATAAATTGGGATACTTTTGGTGTGACCTCGACCTCAACATGACCCCAAGGTCAAAAGTTAAAAAGTATGACTTTGTCATATCTTCTAAACTATTGGTGTTACACTTCTGAAACTTGGATATTGGATGGCCGTTGGAATATAGGATAAATTGGGATAATTTTGGTGGACCTCAACATGATCCCAAGGTCAAAGGTAAAAAAGTATGACTTTGCCATATCTTCTAAACTATAAGAGTTACACTCCTGAAACTTTGCTTATCAGTTAGAATGTTATTTGCAACTTTTTTAACTTATATAAAGTTTTGGCTAGCTAATACATAGTCATTAGTGTTATTCATAGAAAAAGCGGGGTTTTGCGATCGTATACCACCCACTGCGCGATCTAGTTTACCTTTAATTTTATTAAAAGATTTCATAATTGTGCATGTCTTTAAAGGGTTGGACCTAATACATGAGAATGAGCCTTTTCTTACCGATTCATTATAGGAAAGGTTTTCTAAGGCCATTCCCAATTGCGGTCGGTACAAATCATAGACAGAGAAGGTGGAAAAAGAGTATGAAACATCGCGAGCAGGTCATAAAGAGCATTTCGCCGCAAATAAGCAACAGAATACTTTAAGAATTTTGAATGAGAATTATAGCTTTGAGATGTATCTGTCACCAGTCAATGACATGACATTACATGATTGTTCGTTATTATCCCCTGATCGATACCACACGTCCGTGTGTGGGTGTTTGTGTGGGTGTCCGTGTGTCCGGAAACTTGTGAACAGAATTAAAGACAATGCCATCATCGGAGAAGCATCATACCTTCCATAAATGATCCCCATGGAGAGAGAATAAATCCTAATGATTTTCAAGGTCAAGGGTCAAATGCCAAGTTAACAATGGACTTGACATTGAAAACATTGTGAACAGGATAAAAGGCAAAGTTATCATCATTGAAGTATCAAACATTCCACAAATGTTTCCCGTGGAGCGATGATGAACACTATAGATTTTCGAGGTCAAGGGTCAAATGTCAATGTCACGATGCACCGTGTGAAAAACATTGAAGTGTCCTGTGCACTCTGAGGTGAGTGACTCTATATTTGCCTTCTGGGATGACCCTAGGAAATGCTGGTTCTTCTCCATCGGTAGAGTCACATACCAGAATCAGCATTCGGAATTATTACTGAGAATACGTAAAATGCCATTCAAAGATCAGGACCTGTGAAGTTATCCCTGGCTCTCACGAAAGAGGCTAAATTAACTTCAGTATTATCAGCACCTTCAACTGTGGAAATGATCGAATCGGAAAGAGCATTCCACTCTCTAATGGTCCGACGGAAGAAAGATTCTTTGTACACGGGACAATTGGGATCATCATGTCAAATCAAGGGACTTTACCTGTACTGGCATTTTTCCAGCTCCGAAAATCCCGAAAAAATTAAAACAACCTCAAAATGACCCAATTTTTTTTTATTTGATTTTCTCAAATTTAACATTTCATGAAAGAAAAATAATTGTTCTACTTAAATTTTCAGGCCCATTTTTCATTGCATAATGAATGTTTTAAATACTGTAGTTTAAAATCAGTATGAGAATATCAATAACCCAGCAGGCACACGTCGCAAGGGCAACGTCAACTCAACGTCGGTGCAATGTCACGACGTTGCACCGACGTAGATGTGACGTTGCATTAAAGTCATGACGTTGCACCGACGTTGATGTGACGTCACAATTACGTCATGTGCCTGATGGGAAGTAACCAACAATGTCGGAAATCACTGTTAATTCCACCCCTCCCAGACCCACACAAAAACACATTTTGGGTCGATTGTTTGCCAATCGACCAAAAGTACTAAGCACACAACTTTCAACGTTGCGCTCACGTGACTATCACTCTTTACCAAATAACACCTTTTCAAATACATTGAAAATTTTACCATCAAAAAAACTTTCAGATAGAAGAAAATCTGATATTTATCATATTTCTGTTCAAAATATAGATTGTGATTACTCGTTAGAACCGCCTCGCCCCGGCGGTTCTAACGGGCATCTACAAGCTATTTTTAATCACAAATAAGAAAAAATAATGGGTATCACCGTTAACTCCAGTTTCACTATACAAAAGAGGGGTTTAAGGGGGTCAAAATTATATAGGCGTGTTTTTTAGGAAATCAAGGTAAGGATCATTTTCAAAAAAAAAAAAAAAAAAAAAAAAACGACAACCGCCCATCGGGGCTTGAAGAAATAGATGGGCGGCATGATGCTTCCACGCAGAGCTGAAACCGACCCGCACACGAGTACTGGTAAACCGCTAAGAGGATATAAGCCTGCCCGGGCAAGGCGGTGCGAGTCGGCCCGTCCATGCTTATAAACCCTATTGGTTTCATTGATTGACAGGGCTTGCGTTGTCTTTTCATCTCAATGTCGGGCGGCCCCCGTCCATTGGGGTTTGAAGAAATAGATGGGCTGCATGATGATACCACGCAGAGCTGAAATCCGACCCCACACGAGGACTCAGTGGTCAACCGCTTAGAGGAACTAAGCCTGCCCTTGTGAAGTAGTGCAAGTCGGACAGTCCATGCTTACCCTATTGGTTTCATTGGTCGACATGGCTTGAAATGCTATTTCATCTCAGTGTCGGGTACAAATCCCACAAAATTGGAAGCAACGTCTCCAAAATGACCTTTACAGTGTTACCTCAAATGAGAAAAAAAAAAAAAAAAAAAAGCCGCGCTATTTACATCTTACAGCATTATCTGTAGAATCTGGACTGCAATCATGTGTTGGGTTTTGCAAACAGTGTATACCCATATCAGAACGCGGTGTCTGTTCAGGGTCTACACTGTTTGCCTAGGGTAAAGGGTTAAACGAAACAGTTCAAGTTCCCATTCAGGGCCATTTTTCCAATCTACACTCAGAGATACTCGACCTATCAGTGCTGTCAGTGCTTTGATTATTTACCCTTCAACCCTTCCACCCCTGAGTTATCGGCGTGGGCTCTACCATCACTGACTCTGGGCACGTCCATTCTACTTAATATAGTATCTAGCTTAAAAGAGTCATCAGGATAACAAGTTATATATCCCTATAAGGTGGCTCATTATGCGCCATCTCATCAGGATCTACATGTTTGCATTAGTATATGTGCCGGGCTTCAGGGTTGAAAGGGTTAACCTTTGCTGTAGTAATAGTCTTAAATATTGCGCAGTAAACAATCATTGGAATCGAAAGGGATACGTTTAAACCGTAGATTGTACCATTTTGTGTAGAAGCACTGTCATCTATTTTAAACACCCATAGACTTCTGTCATCCATTTCAAACAATGAATTTTAATTTTGGGATAATTCAACAATGAAAAATCAGGAGTATATTCAGGACTGTACTGACTGAAAATAAAATAATAATCAAAACCGAATACCCTTTCGATGTTTAAAACAAAAAACATAGTTCGTTATTAAAAATCAAGAATGTATCAAAAATAGGATTCGAATGGCAAAAATTCAGATTCCAAATGTATAAATTAATGTAGTAGCAAATTAAAATTGTTAAAAAAGTGTTTTAATTTTATCAATAACGCGAACTTCTGTAACTGACAATTCGCTTACATCATTGAAAAGTCAAGTTTCATGATTTCATAGTCCGTGTCTCAAACTCATTACAAATTGCGCTGCGTTGGTACGCAGCGCAATAAATCTTGTTACTAGCAATGTCTGCTTAACTTTGCGTAGTATGTATAGAGAATATGCAAAAATCAAATCAGGTCATGAAAATCAATAATTACGCGAAATAAATAAGATGCAGATCAGACACTGCATTCTTAAGATTGATTTACATTTCAAGGAGCTACCCAGGCGAAGATGTGTTAATTTCACGGTCGATTAAAAATCACCCGTCTTGGGATTACACGCGTGTGTAGACGATAAAGCTTTTTGTGAATGAGCTCCAACTTTAATCACAAAATGCCGCTATTAAATGTCATTTTGAAATAGCATAATTGCTATCAGAATGTACAACATTGTAAACATATGACGTCTGATACAGACGTTTTCTAGCAATATTAACAGAAAGTGCTGATTTTAGTTGTTAAAGTAGGCTACAGTCGTTGTTTTCCCCCAGTTTTGTATGCTTCATGTAAGGATAAAGGGTTGTTATTTTGAAAATAAAAATGCAGCCAGCTAATTAAATAAAAAGTGCACTAATTTGATATCTTTTTGAAGGCAATTAAACGGACAATTAGATTGAAACAGAATTTTTAACGAGTACCCACACCACCTGTCTCCAGACAGGAAACTAATGTACGTCCCTGCAACAACCCAACATTTCACTATATAATGTAAAGGAAATGCTCTCACTTTGTTTCTTTGCTGGGTCATGAGTGCTCGTATGAACCACCTCAAGGAGACGTTTCTTATGGGCACATAATATAATCGCCGGAATCAGTTAAGCAGTTTTTAACGAGTACCCACACCATATGTCTCCGGACAGGAAACTAATGTACGTCCCTGCAACAACCCAACATTTCACTATTAAACGTAAAGGAAATGCTCTCACTTTGTTTCTTTGCTGGTTTGCAATAAATGGCTGTGTATCATCAATGTCATTCTGCATGACTCACTCGCGCAAATGTACGGTAAAAATCCAAGGTACAGCTCTAAAGCACAATGTCTAAATGTTGCTTATGTGCACACATTATCGTTTGTTCTCTGAGTGTTTGTATGATTAAGTAAAACCGTTCACAATGCACCAGCATTGACACGACTTTGTTTTGGCGTGTTTGTGACATACACAAAAGCATGACGGTTGCACAACAGCAAACCGTAGGTCTTTATGAAAGCTGTGCTTGCTTTGGGAGGTCTTTATGAAAGCTGTGCTTGCTTTGGGGAGCTGTGCTTGCTTTTGGGAGAGCTTTCAGTACAGAATTGAATATTCTGGTGCATCTGATTGGATTTTGTCCCAAGCCATTATTTTTCTAAGAAGTACTACTGTTTATTAGAAGAAATATAAGTAGGTATTTGTTATTGTAAAAAGCAGTTGGTTTTTAATAGAACCAGAAAATAATGCTGACTGGCCACTGGAAACGCCTAGACTTTTTTTTTTGCTGCGGTAAGGGTTTGTTGACACTAACTGCCGAAAAGGCCAACATATATGTGCCACACAACACGCACTTTTTTAGCTGCTTCTGGAATGTAAATGGTCTTACTGTCAAATTATATAAGTTCTAAAGTTAGGTCTTTTGGAAGCAAGGAATACACCAAATAAACGAAAATAGCAGACTCGGTTTTATTGAGTCTGTTCATGACCGGTACTGAAATGTGCAACCCCGGCCACGCCCTGTAGCACCGGCTTAAGCAGACCTCTATTTTCAAAATGATACCAAATGATCTCAATGATCCCAAAGGACCAGAAAATATAATATGCACTGTGATGATGTACGGGGAGACGTTATACGGCCGCCACACGGCACAACAGAAGCTACAGTGAATATAAATAAGTTCTGAAGTAAGGTCCTTTGGAAGCAAGGAATACACCAAATAAACGAAAATAGCAGACTCGGTTTTATTGAGTCTGTTCATGACCGTTACTGATATGTGCAACTATTTATATTTATATATGCCTTATTATGGACACTTTAGACTTGTTGAAATGTGGTAGGACATGGAATATGCCACAATTTACATTGCGAGTAAGGAGATTTTTTGTACCGTAGTGCCACCTGACAGCGTTCTTTCATCACCAACTTCAGTTGAATATTTCTGATATGTGTACAGAAAGCGGTGTCTGATCAGATTCTACATTTTCTGCTTAAAGTACATGATGGTTTTGTATATCTTTCAGCATACAAAACGGCCCGGTCCCTCAGAAATAGGAAATGGGATATTCTATTACGTGGAAGATTCCAACAAGTTAATGTTTTATAGTTGTCCGACATCAAAACACATTGTATTGACTTCGCTTTGTAGAAAGGTTGAAGGAAGGCTAGTTATATTTGTGTAACAAGTTTGAAAGGAAAATTAAGACAGATTACAAAAGAATGCAGAGAGAGAGAGTGAGAGAACTCCTATTTACGGCTCCTCACCGAAAAACCGCTTAAAGACGCATGCAAATTGCATACGCCCTACCTCCAGTTTTATTTCATGAAGGGTAAGCTGGTCCAACAGCGTGTGTCGGAAAAAGCTTTTCACCAAATTTTGGTGTGATGTGCAAGATATTCGAGGTTCATAAAATTTGAAATTATATATCGACTACATATTAAACGGCGGTGGTACTGCTAATAGACAAAAGAGTTAGCTATTTTTGCTCCTTAGTCCTTACATTGCTCGTCGTGTGAAGTCTGCTATTATAAACTAAGCTTAAATTGATTTGGTCGCACTTTGAAAGCTACTAATACCACCATGCCAATGCAAAAACATGTCCTCAGTGAAACAATTAGAGTCATGCCCCTTGAAATATAAACATAAAGACAGATATAAAACAAAACAGTAATGGTTATATAAATGGGCTTATGGAGATGGCCGAGTGGGTTAGACCAGAGTCAGTGGCAACAAGAAAACATGCATACAAAACGAAATCACAGACGGAGGTTCAAGTTTCGCAAAAACCTTTAATATAACAGGAGTTGGAATATAATAAAATTGTTTTTTTTATGTTTGCCTACATACCTGTAAAGGTTTTTTTTCATCTTCCATGCACTTTTTCATGCTAGCTTAATTTTCGCTGGAATATATTTATCGTTTACTCCAGCGGTTTAGCATTTGAATCTGACCGCCTTATCTTATTATGTGTTGTATTCTGAAGTTTGATCTTCACCTGAAAACACATCAGCCATTCCTAATTTACTGTTTTCCAAAGCCTAATAAAACCAAGAATGATTTTTTTTTTCATTTGCGAAACGCTAGTTGAAGATTGCATTTCACTTTCTTTGTAATATTAAAGGGTAATAGCCGTATGTGGTATATTGCGATATTTCATGGCTCCTAAAATGTCATTTGACCCCTGATAATCTGTGATATATTTCTGTGCCAAGCATAGATTGTGGGTGCTGGTTACAGTCGCTTCATTGATGCGGTTCTAACGAGTACCAACAATCTATGTTTTGTGTTTTAAAACATAAATAAGAAAAAAAATATAAAAATAAAACAAAAGTAATCAAAAACGCATGGCCTTGAAAATCCAAGCTCTTTTTCACCTTCGTGTGGCGAAGAATGTGCATTTTGGGGGTGCTTTCTTGAAGCTTGTCGTATTCTAAATTACACTTTTCCTATTATACAAGCATTTAAAAGGGTGGTGGACACAACCTGCAGATTTACTCTATGCTTCCCTTCTGGAAAAGAGTCTTGCTCTTAAAGGAAAGAATTTGCCCCTGCGAAACAAATGCTTGTCTTTTCCCATCGACAGCGGGAAACACAAGTATATTTGAAAGAGACTGATGGTTCGAAGGCGACTCTTCTGTCGCGGTTCATTTTTGTTATAGTTTGTCTTTGAATGTGTGTGCCGCTTTTATTTTTGTTTTGGATAGGCAATTGGCCATTTTGTGGGAAAGTAACTGTCCGTTTGGCTTTCCGCTAGTGATGTTTCCATTAGGTTCTAGTTATTTCATGTTCGTGTTTCTTTCCATGTTGGTGTCTCTTATGCCAATTGTGGGTTAATTTGTATCGATGTCTGATCATTGCATTCACTTCTATTTTGCATCCATTATATATGTGCCCATTCTCTTCAGGCGCATTCAGTGTAGAAGAAACTTCGTACGATTATTGCTTATGGTTACTGAGATGGTGTCGCGCTGGAAGAGATACATGGTGACTTGTGAAACCAAGGAGTACACTTATGATCATGCACATACGTGTCGTATGTCTAGTTTCTGCAGTTTGTTCAAGTTGTTTGATGTGCTCATGAACAGTTTGCATACATACGGAAAGTGAAACAACTCGCTTCCCTCTATTATAATAAACAGAATTTACTCGCGCCTTGCTCGACTCATTAGTTGGCATAATGACATCACACCTATGCGAGACGATTATATCTTTTGTGTCTCTCAAAATGGCCAGTTTCAGATTTGTTTGTTTGTTTGATTTGAGGTTTAACGTCCCCGTAAACACTGATTAGGTCATTTTGGAGACGTCGCTTCCGATATTGTGGGACTTTTACCCGACACTGAGATGAAATGACATCTCAAGCCCTGTCGCCCAATGAAACCAATAGGGTTTATAAGCATGGACGGGCCGACTCGCACCGCTTCACCTGGGGAGGCTTAGGTCCTCTTAACGGTTTACCAGTACTCGTGAACGGGTCGGTTTCACCTCTTCGTGGAAGCATCGTGCAGCCCATCTATTTCTTCAAGTCCCGATGGGCGGGGGCCGACCAGTTTCCGATTAAATTGCCATACGCTATATTTAAGCAAATAGTATGGGTCATGAGTGCTCGTATGAACCACCTCAAGGAGACGTTTCTTATGGGCACATGTTATAATCGCCGGAATCAGTTAAGCAGTTTTTAACGAGTACCCACACCATATGTCTCCGGACAGGAAACTAATGTACGTCCCTGCAACAACCCAACATTTCACTATATAACGTAAAGGAAATGCTCTCACTTTGTTTCTTTGCTGGTTTGCAATAATTGGCTGTGTATCATCAATGTCATTCTGCATGACTCACTCGCGCAAATGTACGGTAAAAATACAAGGTACAGCTCTAAAGCACAATGTCTAAATGTTGTTTATGTGTACACATTATCGTTTGTTCTCTGAGTGTTTGTATGATTAAGAAAAACCGTTCACAATGCGCCAGCATTGACACGACTTTGTTTTGGCGTGTTTGTGAGATACCCAAAAGCATGACGGTTGCACAACAGCAAACCGTAGGTCTTTATGAAAGCTGTGCTTGCTTTGTGGAGAGCTTTCAGTACAGAATTGAATATTCTGGTGCTTCTGATTGGATTTTGTCCGAAGCAATTATTTTTCTGAGAAGTACTACTGTTTATTAGAAGAAATATAAGTAGGTATTTTTTATTGTAAAAAGCAGTTGGTTTTTAATAGAACCAGAAAATAATGCTGACTGGCCACTGGAAACGCCTAGACTTTTTTTTGCTGCGGTATTGGTTTGTTGACACTAACTGCCGAAAAGGCCAAAATATATGTGCCACACAAAACGCACTTTTTTAGCTGCTTCTGGAATGTAAATGGTCTTACTGTCAAATTATATAAGTTCTGAAGTTAGGTCTTTTGGAAGCAAGGAATACACCAAATAAACGAAAATAGCAGACTCGGTTTTATTGAGTCTGTTCATGACCGGTACTGAAATGTGCAACCCCGGCCACGCCCTCTAGCACCGGCTTAAGCAGAACTCTATTTTCAAAATGATACCAAATGATCTCAATGATCCCAAAGGACCAGAAAATATAATCTGCACTATAATGATGTACGGGGAGACGTTATACGGCCGCCACACGACACAACACAAGCTACAGTGAAAATAAATAAGTTCTGAAGTTAGATCCTTTGGAAGCAAGGAATACACCAAATAAACGAAAATAACAGACTCGGTTTTATTGAGTCTGTTCATGACCGTTACTGAAATGTGCAACTATTTATATTTATATATGCCTTATTATGGACACTTTAGACTTGTTGAAATGTGGTAGGACATGGAATATGCCCCAATTTACATTGCGAGTAAGGAGATTTTTTTGTACTGTAGTGCCACCTGACAGCGTTCTTTCATCACCAACTTCAGTTGAATATTTCTGATATGTGTACAGAAAGCGGTGTCTGATCAGGTTCTACATTTTCTGCTTAAAGTACATGATGGTTTTGTATATCTTTTAGCATACAAAACGGCCCGGTCCCTCAGAAATAGGAAATGGGATATTCTATTACGTGGAAGATTCCAACAAGTTAATGTTTCATAGTTGTCCGACATCAAAACACATTGTATTGACTTCGCTTTGTAGAAAGGTTGAAGGAAGGCTAGTTACATTAGTGTAACGGGTTCGAAAGGAAAATTAGGACAGAGAGAGAGAGAGAGAGAGATCTCCTATTTGCGGCTCCTCACCGAGAAACCGCTTGAAGACGCATGCAAATTGCATACGCCCTACCTCCGGTAATATTTCATGGAGGGTAAGCTGGTCCAACAGCGTGTGTCGGAAAAAGCTTTTCACCAAATTTTGGTGTGATGTGCAAGATATTTGAGGTTCATAAAATTTGAAATTATATATCGACTACATATTAAACGGCGGTGGTACTGCTAATAGACAAAAGAGTTAGCTATTTTTGCTCCTTAGTCCTTACATTGCTCGTCGTGTGAAGTCTGCTATTATAAACTAAGCTAAAATTGATTTGGTCGCACTTTGAAAGCTACTAATACCACCATGCCAATGCAAAAACATGTCCTCAGTGAAACAATTAGAGTCATGCCCCTTGAAATATAAACATAAAGACAGATATAAAACAAAACAGTAATGGTTATATAAATGGGCTTATGGAGATGGCCGAGTGGGTTAGACGAGAGTCAGTGGCAACAAGAAAATATGCACTCAAAACGAAATCACAGACGGAGGTTCTAGTCTCGCAAAAAGCTTTAATATAACAGGAGTTGGAATTTAATTAAAATGTTTTTTTTATGTTTGCCTATATACCTGTAAAGGTTTTTTTTTCATCTTCCATGCACTTTTTCATGTTAGCATAATTTTCGCCGTTAACTCCAGCGGTTTAGCATTTGAATCTGACCGCCTTATCTTATTATGTGTTGTATTCTGAAGTTTGATCTTCACCTGAAAACACATCAGCCATTCCTAATTTACTGTTTTCCAAAGCCTAATAGAACCACGAATGATTTTTTTTTCATTTGCGGAACGCTAGTTGAAGATTGCGTTTCACTTACTTTGCAATATTAAAGGGTAATAGCCGTATGTGGTATATTGCGATATTTCATGGCTCCTAAAATGTCATATAACACCAGATAATCTGTGATATATTTCTGTGCCAAGCATAGATTGTGGGTGCTGGTTACAGTCGCTTCATTGATGCGGATCTAACGAGTACCAACAATCTATGTTTTGTGTTTTAAAACATAAATAAGAAAAAAAAATATAAAAATAAAACAAAAGTAATCAAAAACGCATGGCCTAGAAAAGCCAAGCTCTTTTTCACCTTCGTGTGGCGAAGAATGTGTATTTTGGGGTGCTTTCTTGAAGCTTGTCGTATTCTAAATTACACTTTTCCTATTATACAAGCATTTAAAAGGGTGGTGGACACAACCTGCAGATTTACTCTTTGCTTCCCTTCTGGAAAAGAGTCTTGCTCTTAAAGGAAAGAATTTGCCCCTGCGAAACAAATGCTTGTCTTTTCCCATCGACAGCGGGAAACACAAGTATATTTGAAAGAGACTGATAGTTCGAAGGCGACTCTTCTGTCGCGGTTCATTTTTGTTATAGTTTGTCTTTGAATGTGTGTGCCGCTTTTATTTTTGTTTTGGATAGGCAATTGGCCATTTTGTGGGAAAGTAACTGTCCGTTTGGCTTTCCGCTAGTGATGTTTCCATTAGGTTCTAGTTATTTCATGTTCGTGTTTCTTTCCATGTTGGTGTCTCTGATGCCAATTGTGGGTTAATTTGTATCGATGTCTGATCATTAAATTCACTTCTATTTTGCATCCACTATATGTGTGCCCATTCTCTTCAGGCGCATTCAGTGTAGAAGAAACTTCGTACGATTATTGCTTATGGTAACTGAGATGGTGTCGCGCTGGAAGAGATACATGGTGACTTGTGAAACCAAGGAGTACACTTATGATCATGCACATACGTGTCGTATATATAGTTGGAATATAATTAAAATGTTTTTTATGTTTGCCTACATACCTGTAAAGGTTTTTTTTTTCATCTTCCATGCACTTTTTCATGCTAGCTTAATTTTCGCTGGAATATATTTATCGTTAACTCCAGCGGTTTAGCATTTGAGCCTGACCGCCTTATCTTATTATGTGTTGTATTCTGAAGTTTGATCTTCACCTGAAAACACATCAGCCATTCCTAATTTACTGTTTTCCAAAGGCTAATAGAACCACGAATGATTTTTTTTTCATTTGCGGAACGCTAGTTGAAGATTGCGTTTCTCTTTCTTTGTAATATTAAAGGGTAATAGCCCTATGTGGTATATTGCGATATTTCATGGCTCCTAAAATGTCATAGGTTGTGGGTGCTGGTTACAGTCGCTTCATTGATGCGGTTCTAACGAGTACCCACAATCTATGTTTTGTGTTTTAAAACATAAATAAGAAGGTGTTTGATGTGCTCATGAACAGTTTGCATACATACGGAAAGTGAAACAACTCGCTTCCCTCTATTATAATAAACAGAATTTACTCGCGCCTCGCACGACGCATTAGTTGGCATAATGACATCACACCTATGCGAGACGATTATATCTTTTGTGTCTCTCAAAATGGCCAGTTTCAGATTTGTTTGTTTGTTTGATTTGAGGTTTAACGTCCCCGTAAACACTGATTAGGTCATTTTGGAGACGTCGCTTCCGATATTGTGGGACTTTTACCCGACACTGAGATGAAATGCCATCTCAAGCCCTGTCGCCCAATGAAACCAATAGGGTTTATAAGCATGGACGGGCCGACTCGCACCGCTTCACCTGGGCAGGCTTAGGTCCTCTTAGCGGTTTACCAGTACTCGTGTACGGGTCGGTTTCAGCTCTTCGTGGAAGCATCGTGCAGCCCATCTATTTCTTCAAGCCCCGATGGGCGGGGGCCGACCAGTTTCCGATTAAATTGCCAAACGTTTTATTTATGCAAATAGTATGGGTCATGAGTGCTCGTATGAACCACCTCAAGGAGACGTTTCTTATGGTCACATGTTATAATCGCCGGAATCAGTTAAGCAGTTTTTAACGAGTACCCACACCATGTGTCTCCGGACAGGAAACTAATGTACGTCCCTGCAACAACCAAACATTTCACTATTGAACGTAAAGGAAATGCTCTCACGTTGTTTTTTGCTGGTTTGCAATAAATGGTTGTGTATCATCAATGCCATTCTGCATGACTCACTCGCGCAAATGTACGGTAAAAATACAAGGTACAGCTCTAAAGCACAATGTCTAAATGTTGCTTATGTGCACACATTATCGTTTGTTCTCTGAGTGTTTGTATGATTAAGAAAAACCGTTCACAATGCGCCAGCATTGACACGACTTTGTTTTGGTGTGTTTGTGACATACCCAAAAGCATGACGGTTGCACAACAGCAAACCGTAGGTCTTCTTTATGAAAGCTGTGCTTGCTTTGGGGAGAGCTTTCAGTATAGAATTGAATATTCTGCTGCTTCTGATTGGATTTTGTCGTAAGCCATTATTTTTCTAAGAAGTACTACTGTTTATTAGAAGAAATATAAGTAGGTATTTGTCATTGTAAAAAGCAGTTGGACAGGGCTTGAGGTGTCATTTCATCCAATATCGGGTAAAAGTCTCACAAAATTGGAAGCAGCGTCTCCAAAATGACCTTTAAAGTGTTGACGGGGACGTTAAACCTCAAATCAAACAAACAATCAAAGAACCTGCAAAGTGGAATACTGTATTAAAGAAAAAGAAAAAAAAATATTTATTTAATAAAATCATCGGTCAGACTGTCACAAAGTTGTTTCATTAGTAGGCTGTCTTAACCAATATATGCCTTGCGGTCCTTTTTGGGACATTGGCAAACAATGTAGACCAAGATCAGACGCCGCATTCTGAGGCGTCTGATCTGGGTCTACACTGTTTGCTTAAAGTACATATATTTTTGCAACATTTTTCGCAAACCTGGCACCCCTATAATTGAAAATGGACAACTCAAATTTTATTAGATGGGAGATTCCATTGTCATATATGGGTTAATATTGAAATATGAAATTATGTGTATAGAACCGATCCCAGCCGCTGGCCTAAGCGTAAACATTCGCTATTTAGACCAGCTAAAGTTAATACAAATTCTTCTTCTAACAACATTTTTAAAACTAAAAGATTCGTGTTTTTTCTATATGCGTGTTTTCTACATATACACCATAGGTCCCCCGCACATCAGGGCTTGGAGAAATAGACTGGGTTGCATGGTGCGTCCACGCACAGCTGAAACCGACCGTACATGAGTACTGATAGACAGCTTACCCAGCCAAAGCGGTGCGAGTTGGACCGTCCATGCATTCAAACACTTTTGATTTCATTGAGTGGCTGGGCTTGAGATGCCATTTCATCTCGGTGCCGGATAAAAGTCCCACAAAATTGGAAGCAGCATCTCCAAAATGACCTAAATAGCGCTGATGTATACGGTTTTCTTCCGTTCAAACAAAACATGTAAAATCCAGTTTCCTCTACAAAGCAGCCATATTTGGGACAGTTCAAACGTGGACTGTGGAATAGTCTAAAGCGCGGTCTTAATATGGAAATTTTACCGAATTTGACTGGCTTTAATGATATCGATTCTTTACTGTCACCACGTAAATAAGTCCACCAAATGAACATCCCGGTGACCAAATTTTGTATAGAGTTTGCAAAGATATTTCTGTCCTCTCTAAAACAAAACTAATCGCCAGTTTTCAAAAGAAAATAAATCTGTACATGTATCAAAACGGCGTAGTGCACTTCTATAGAGCAATTGCTGAGCCCAATCCAGGTAATTGAGAAGAGTCATTGCCGAAGGACAGGTAAACTAACCGACTCAAAATGACCTAAACAGTGTTGACTGAGCCGGCAAACTCCAAAACAAACAAACAAACAATACCTTTGCAAACAGTGAAGATCCATCATGAGCCCTCACCATTCGCAAACAATGACGGCATTCGACTGGAGACCTTTCGTGGAGCACGACTAAGGTCCACCCACGATACGCTGTGGAAAGTTGTGCTCCACGTTTTTGGTACCAGTCGAATGTAATTCGAACTTCACGCGCTATACTGGCTTCCGGTTTTAAGCCTAATGCAAGAAAATGAAAAACTAATGGGACTGTTTCATGTTTTAACATTCTTGTAAGCCCCTCTGTTGCACAGAAAGCAACAAGACCAAATATATTCGCAATAGATTCACGGATAGGCACCGTGGCGAAAGGTAAAATGTCAAAGCTAGTCACATGATAGCCACAGTATTTTTAAAAACAAAATGGCTGCGCCCATGCCGGATCTGATCAAAACCATGGAAGCTATAATGGTCAATATTTGGCTCTCTCATTAGATCCAGACAGGATGCACGAATTTTAACTTCCAAGTGTTTCTGATCTTTATAAGAAATCATCTTGAAACAACCTTCTAAATGACATTACACTGTGCTACTGTTACTTCCGCGTTATGTTCAGTCATATTAATTCAGTCACGTGACTGATTTCACGCTCTTTTTTGAACGTGGTCGTTGTGCTCCACGAAATTGTTCGAAATTCCACGAATCTCCTAGTCGAAATAAAATCGTGCCCCACGCTTCAATTCGTGGAGCACGAAAAACACCAGTCGAATACCGCCAATGGTTATGATTTGCGCTCCTGTTCGGGGTAAAATGGTTAAACCAAGACCATCAAAAGCTCGACCAAAATAAAAGTACACCGAAATTAATCTGAACTGGTGAATTCGATAAAACGCCCTTATCAAATAAACCAGAGATAAATGTTTAAAAACTAAAAATATAAATATTATCGTCTATTAGATACAATATCTGTAGCGTGTCAAAGGAAAACAAGACTTCGGACATGTATCACCCAGCGAAGATTCAACTCAGCCTTCTTATCAGTGGTTTCTGATCTGAGTCATTAATGTAAACTTATTGGATACTATTGGTTCCTAAGTTTCCTCATACAGACAGCGAATGCTGCCACCTGTCTCAGTCTTCTTGTTAGAAGACATTGTTCACTTACCTTGGCTAATATGTCAAATGACACAAGTCAGCTGACTTTAAGGGCGATATTTGTGACATGTTTTGAAGACCTATGGGTTGGCAGAGGCAACACTACGTAAGTTTTGTTACATATATGGTCAGCTTTCCTACTACTGTAAAATTCTCTGATTATCCCGTGGATCATATTTTCTTTCTTCTTCTTTCTAGCCAGCCCAGCTAGCTAACGTCGGACCGACAGTGACACGACGTTGTCACGTCGTATCGCTGTCGGCCCTACCTTTACCTGCAATAATTTGCTGGTTGGCAAGTAACTTCGACGTATCCGCGATTTATACGTTTCATAGACGTAGTACACAATACGCATATTACGCATGTGCGTATCTAGAGATATTTGCACTCTGTAACGAGAAATTGCCTGATTATCGTGTGGATCATATTTTCATTATTTCTTTTCAACTCGAAATGCGTCCATAGGACACGGATGCCCCCGCCTGAAAATATGTCTATCTTCGTATTAAACCATTGAAAAATTATTGACTGTGTTTAAGTTTTGGACCCCTTTTTTCACATTTGACCTGTAAGTGTGACCTTGACCTTGGAGGTAAGGACCTTGGTTTTATGTGAGGAAGATAGTCTCATGATGGCCTACATTTCTGCCAAGTAATTTCAAAATCCATTCAGAAATAAGGAAGTTATTGATCGCGTTTAAGTTTCGGACCCTGTTTTTGACTTTTGAGCTCTAAGTATGACCTTGACCTTGGAGGTACGGACCTGGCTTTTGCACGTGACATATCGTCTCATAATGGTGACCATTTTTACAAAGTAGTTCCAAACTCCATCCAGAAATATGAAAATTATTGACTGCGTTTAAGTTTCGGACCTTTTTTTTTACCTTTGACCTCTAAATATGACATTGACCTTAGAGGTACGTGACACATCGTCTCATGATGTTAAACATTTCTACAAAGTAATTTAAAAATCCATGCAGAAATAAAGTTATTGACTGCGTTTAAGTTTTGGACGGACGGACGAACGAACGAACGACGGACAGGGGCAACGCTATATGCCCTTCCACCATTCTTCGAATGGCGGGGGCATAAAAAAACATCCATATAATCGTGATATAACTACAAGTATACTTTGCTTCAGTTTTTAGCTCACCAGAGCCGGAGGCTCCGGGGGAGCTTATAGGATAGGCAGTTGTCCGTCGTCTGCGTCTGTGTCTGCGCCTGCGTCTGGTGACGTCAACACTTTTAAACGACATCTCCTTTGAAGCCGCTAAGCCGATTGGGCCCCAAATTTCATCTGTAGCATCATTGGGTTGGGGGATTGAAAGTTTGTGTTGTTTATGAAATTCGGCTCATTAGTTTGGTTGCTATGGCAACTTAGAGTTTCCATAGACTTATAATGGGGAAAATTGAAAAATGACATTTACTGCCAAGCCGCTGCAGATATTTTGACAAAACTTTCATAGAAATATTCCTTAGGCAATCTACTATCTGCCATATGATTTTAGGCCCACTGCTCAATTGTATTGGTTGCCATGGAAACCAAATTGAGAAAAAAAATAGAAAAAAAAAATACTTAAAAATCATCTCCTCAGAAACCGTATGCTCTATGAGGCTGAGAGTTTATGAAAATATTAACCATATTTGCCTTTACAGGTTTTGTGTTTTTTATGAAATTCGGCTCTTTTGTTTGATTGCTATGGCAACTTAAATTTTCCATAGACTTATAATGGGGAAAATTGAAAAATGGCATTAACTGCACAGCCTTTGCAGATATTTTGACAAAACTTCCATAGAAATGTTCCTTTAGTAAACTTCTCTTAGCAATATGCTTTTATGTCAACCTGGGGGTCCAGTAGGTTGTGCCGGGGCCATTCCCCGCCCCCAGTACTTCATAAAATGCCTTATATCCCAGAAACCTTACCGATCCCCAACCCTAAACCATATATATTCTTGTTCCTTATGATAAGGTGCATTAAGTGACACCAACCTGGGGTTCTCCCAGATGTGCCGGGGACATGCCCCACCCCCTCCACTTCATAAAATGCCGTTTATCTCAGAAACCATTCAGATCTCCACCCCTAAGCCATATATATTCTTGTTCCTTATCATAAGACGCACTCAGCGACACCAAGCTGAGGGTCCCCCTGGATGTGCCAGGGACATGCCCCACACCCTCCACTTCATAGAATGCCATTTTTATCTCAGAAACCATTCAGATCCCAACCCGTAAAGCGTATATATTCTTGTCTCTTATGATAAGACGCACTCAGTGACACCCACCTGGGGGTCCCCCAGGATGTGCCTGAGCCATGCCCCACCCCTCAATTTCACAACAGGCCCAATATTCCAGAAACCTAACATAACCAAAGCCCTAAATGAAATATATTTTTGTTCCTTTTGATAAGTTGCATTCAGTGACACCAACCTGGGGGACACCCGGGATGTGCCGGGGACATGCCCAACCCCCTCCACTTCATAAAAGGTTGGCCCCCGCCCATGGGGGGCTTGAAGAAATATATGGACTGCATGATGCTTCCACGCAGAGCTGAATCCGGCACGCACACTACTACTGGTATACTGCTTAGAGGATCTAAGCCTGTCCAGGAACCGCGGTGTGAGGCGGACCGTCCATGCTAATAAACCCTATTGGTTTCATTGGGCGGCAGGGCTTGAGATGTCATGTCGGGTAAAAGTCCCACAAAATTGGAAGCAACCTAAAATCAAACAAACAAACAAAACTTCATAAAAGGCCACATATTCCAAAACCTTACAAATCCCCACCCTAAACCATATATATTCTTGTTCCTTATGATAAGAAGCATTAAGTGACACCAACCTATGGGTCCCCCAGATGTGCCGGGGACATGCCCTACCCCCTCCACTTCATAAAATGCCATTTATCTCAGAAACCATTAAGATCTCCACCCCTAAGCCATATATATTCTTGTTCCTTATCATAAGACGCACTCAGCGACACCAAGCTGAGGGTCCCCCTGGATGTGCCGGGGTCATGCCCCACCCCCTCCACTTCATAAAAGGCCAAATATTCCAGAAACCTTACCGATCCCCACCCTAAAATCATATATATTCTTGTTCCTTGTGATAAGACACATTCAGTGACACAAACATAGGGTTCGGGGCTTGAAGAAATATATGGGCTGCATGATGCTTCCACGCAGAGCTGAATCCGGCCCATACAGTAGTACTGGTAAACCGCGTAGAAGATCTAAGCCTGTCCAGGAACCGTGGTGCGAGGCGGACCGTCCATGCTAATAAACCCTATTGGTTTCATTGGGCGACAGGGCTTGAGATGTCATTTCATCTCAATGTCGGGTAAAAGTCCCACAAAATTGGAAGCAACGTCTCGAAAATGACCTTTACAGTTTTGACGGGGACGTTAAACCTTAAATCAACCAACGAACCAATTTAGGGTTCCCCCAGGGCTCGCCCGGGCCATGCTCCATTCTTCAACTTCACAAAATACCATATTTCTGAGAAACTTTTCAGAGCCCTTCCCCTAAGCCATATGTATTCTTGTTCCTTATGATAAGATGCAATCAGTGACACCAGCATGGGGTACCCCCACTGTTGTGCCATGGGCCATGCCCCACCCCTTTACTTCATTAAGAGCCATATATCTCAGAAACCGGTCAGATCCCCACCCCTTAACCATATATATTCTTGTTCCTTATGATAAGACCCCATAATAAGACATATATCTCAGAAACTATTCAAATCCCCACCACATAATCACATATATTCTTGTTCATTGTTATTAGACACATTCAGTCAACCCATCTTGTGGAGTCTGCAGGGGCCATTTCTCTTCCATCCACTTCATAAAAGGGCCTCATATCTCAGAAACTGTTCAGCATTAGGTTGCAACAATTTTGGGCTTTTCTGGAATTCACCATGCCCGAATCCCTCCATTGCTTAAAAGGCCTTACATCTCAGGAGCCATACATATCCAACCGCTAAACCATATATGTATCTGTTCTTTTTATAAGACACATTTAGTGACACCAACCAGGGCTTCATTGGGTTCATGCCCCACCCTCTCTACTATATAAAACACCTAATATTTCAGATACAGTCTACATGAGTGCTCATCAGTTGGGAATTGGGAGACTTTATAATTGGTAGATTAAAATCATACCATGTTAAAATACATGTCTGCCATTGGGCAATGCCCATCTGAGCTCCGGTTTATGAAATTTGGCTCTTTGTTTTGTTTGCCATGGCAAGTTAAGAGTTTCCATTGACTTATAATGGAGAAAATTGAAAAAAGACATTTATGTCTTTCCAGATATTTTGTCAAACTTACATAGAAATGTTCCTTTAATAATGTTCTTTTAGGCCTATTGGTTGCGACAGATGGTAAATTGTCAGTTGTCATCTGTTGTCCTGCAACAACACATTCAAGCTACATCAGACCGCTGAAGCCACTAGGCTGATTGGGTCCAAAATTTATCTGAAGCATCCTTGGGCGCAGGGCTTCCATGGTTAATTAAAATACTTTGCATCCAGTCAGCAGTGCCCCCTGAGCTCTGGTGAGCATAGTGGCCCATGGGCCTCTTGTTTAATCATTTTATCTGGTATTATAGTTTATTTTAAGACATTTGATCAAATATACCTGTATCAGTTAAAATGAGTGTTGTTGTGTTTCCAGCGGGTCGAGGTTGAAACCTCTCATCCCCCAATTTCTGAATTGGACTCTTCCATTCTTGGAAATAGGTATTTTGTTCAAAACCATAAACAAGGTTGTCATGTAGTGTAGATCCTGGTGAGATGGCTCATCATCCATTGTTTTCTTCTGCTAGGCACGACTTCTGCGCCGCGTCGACCGAATATATATGCGTCTCCGAACATGTGCCCCGCCCCCACCTCCTCGCGAAGACCCAACTCAGCCTTGGTTTCCGCAGAAAGTAATCATAATAATGTGTGTATTATGAGTGCCATACGTTCCAAAGCAACTTAATGCAGACCCTGTCTCAGCTGATACTCAGACTGATTGCAAAGAGTCTATTTTGGTCCTAGGTGTCGGCAGAACCTTGGCTCATATATCACTCAACTTTAAGGGAGATCTATATGTTAGACGTAAGTATAGCTACATATGTTTAACGACGCATCAACCCTCATAGTTGATCATAATCATCAAACGGTTGATGATCAAAAGGTAAAATTCTCTGAGCAATCTTGTGGATCATGTTTTTTTCTTTCTTTCTTTCTTTCTTTCTTTCTTTCTTTCTTTCGTCTTCTAACTTCCACGTAAGCGTGATTTATACGTTTCTATGCTTCGCTATGTGCAATGCAGCACACAATACGCATATTACGCATGTGCGTATCGAGGTAAATTTGCTGTGTTATAAAATCGGCTTAAAATAAAACATGTTTCTGTCCATAGCGTAGGGAAAGAATATGTTCCTCGATGGCTCGGAACAAAAATATTTTATTTTTATTGCCCCCGCCCAAAGGGGCTTGAAGAAATATATGGGCTGCATGATGCTTCCACGCAGAGCTGAATCCGGCCCGCACACTAGTACTGGTAAACCGCTTAGAGGATCTAAGCCTGTCCAGGAACCGCGGTGCGAGGCGGACCGTCCATGCTAATAAACCCTATTGGTTTCATTGGGCGACAGGGCTTGAGATGTCATTTCATCTCAATGTCGGATAAAAGTCCCACAGAATTGGAAGCAACGTCTCCAAAATGACCTTTACAGTGTTGACGGGGACGTTAAACCTCAAATCAAACTAAATCTTTCTTAATTTTCCTTGTAATGCGAAATTTTATGGGGCGCCCTTTTTATAATTTATTCACTATTTATAGATATCCATAATTATTTATGGATATCCATAATTACTACTATGGATATCAATAAATTAAAATATGGATATCCATTATTCCGATGATTTATGGATATCCTTAAATCGAATTATGGATATCTATAAATCGGACTGAATTATGGATATCCATATTTTGAATTGTTTTGAATACCATAGTTCACCGCAAAGGCCTTTGGTTTCAGTCATTATTTATTGTAGTGATTTGCCAAGACGAATTATGAATATCCATAAATTGAATTATGGATATCCATAAATGGACCAAATTATGGATATCCATAATTCGAATTAATGATATCCATAATTCGAATTATGGATAACCATAAATCGATCTTACTTAAGGATATCCATACTTTGAATTAGTGATATCCAAAAATCGAATTATGATATCCATAAATCGCTCTGAATTAATGATATCCACAAATCGAATTATGGATATCCATAAATCGAATTATGGATATCTATAATTTGAATTATGTATATCCTTTATTCGACTGATTTATGGTTATCCATAATTCGAATTATGGATGTCCATAAATCGAATTATGGATATCTATAAATATGGATTAAAAAGTAAAAAACGGCACCCCATAATTTTTTTTGGGCTAATTGACTGAGTTCAGTACGACCATAAAAGGAAGACAGACCTATTGCATATCTTCAAATGAGGAGGTGACCTGAGGTTAATTTAACAATAATATCTTTTTCCATGAACACATTTTATATGTGTACTTACTAGAATCGCACCAATTGGTGCCCACAACATATGCTCCTTACAAATACCCACAATATATGTTCCTAGTAACACCGCCCCCGCCCATCGGGGCTTGAAGAAAAAGATGGGCTGCATGATGTTTCCACGCAGAGCTGAAACCGACCGCCTACTAGTACTGGTAAACCGCTTAGAGGACTAAAGCCTGTCCAGGAACCGCGGTGCGAGGCGGACCGTCCATGCTTATAAGCCCTATTGGTTTCATTGAGCGACAGGGCCGGAGATGTCATTTCATCTCAATGTCGGGTAAAAGTCCTACAAAATTGGAAGCAACGTCTCCAAAATGACCTATACTGTGTTGACGGGGACGTTAAACCTCAAATCAAACAAACAGACCAATGTTCCTAGTAACAAGAAGATATACAGAGTATCCCATGAGTTTCCTCGTTACCACAATATAAGTCCCTAGTAACGACTTAATTCATTTAAAACAAAATAGTCCTTAAGTCCCTTACTGGCAATACTGGTTTGAGAATGGACCGTCGGAAAACCTGGAGAAATACTTTATTTCACAAACTTTTCTCACGCTCGTTACATTTTACAAATGTATTGCGCTGAAAGACGAGTTCTGAAAACAGAACAATTCCAAGAACTACTTTCCTACGCTCTTTCCAGTTATTCCTTAATTGGTTTGAGATTTTACCCTTTAACCCCTGTGGTTCTGAATAAGACCCTTCTAGCTTTGATATTGGGTGAGCTTATTCTTATAGAATGAGGTTTTTGTCCAGTTCATTGATATGGTGGCAAACAGTGTACATGTAGATCCTGGCTAGACTGCTCGTATAGTTCGAACAAATTGACCTGAGACTGGTTAACTCTATTAACATAATTTCACAACCGACTGAATGCATATATTTATCTTCGTCGTGGTCCGAAGATGGCGATATTGTAAAACAGTACATAAAGGTCGGTAAATGGGCCGCTATTCACGTGATGCCGAAAATTCACGAGAAGTTTACGCAAGCCGACGCATTAGGCGATAGCACTGACTAATTTATTCCTCGCATAAAGGTCAGTCTCATGTCAAATTGTTCGCACTATATTTGCATCTACAAGGTTTGCATACTGAGGTAACTGCATCGGTCTACAGAGTTGACAGGTTAAAAAGCGTATAGCCACACTTCTCTGTGATTATTAGAGATAAATAAAATTGGACTAACAACCCTTAAATGACCGACTTCGAACATAGTAGTCCACCCGTTTTGGACTGAGAGCTTTAGTTACAAAATATGTGTTGCCACGTTTATTCTATTAACGACCACCCTACCGTTCACCTAAATATTCTTTTCGCAATAACAGTAAGAGTTCCATTAATGATGCTTGGTACAGACTTGCACCTGGGGATACATGTAACAACAAGCAAGCAACCATATTTAAGCTTGACCTGCATTTCATGGTTCACTGACTTTGGAAACTATTGTGACCACCCTAGCGTTCAAGTCCATTTCACAATAACAATAAGAGCTTCATTAATGATATTTCATACAGATGACAACTTTAATACAATTACCCATATTTGACCTTGACCTATAATTCATTATTAACCGACTTTGTGAAATATTGCGTCCACCCTAGCGTTCACCGTAATGTTCAAGTCCGATTCTCAAGAAGTATTAGACCTTCATTTATGATGTTTCGTACAGACTTGCATCTAGGGATGAAAATTTTAATGCAATCATCCATATTTGACCTTGCCCTATAGTTCATGATTAACTGACTTTGTGAACTATTGCATCAACCTTAGCGAAAACCCTAATGACCAAGTCAAATTCTTAAGGATTAAAAGAGCTTTATTAATGATACTTAGTACAAAGTTGCATCTGGGGATAACAGATTTATTGCAAGCATCCAGCTTCGACCTTGACCTATATTTCATGGTTCAGTGACTTTGTACCCTAACAGGTGCGACATAGCTTTCGGCGTAATTCTTGTTATTTTAAGTTGGGCTTTACGGGCCTTTCAAGATTATTCCATTTATATTGAGCAGATCTTTAATCTGAGGTGTGCAAGAGTCGGATTACTCATGCTGCTAGGCCTGTGACCCGAGCGAGCTTAGGCACAAAATCACAGCAGCGAAACACGTTTAGGGTTATTAGTCTTAACAAACAGGCTACGGTGTCGGGCATAAATAAAAATGTTTGATGTAAATCTTCTGAATCCCGCCTGTAAGGTTCTGATAATATTGTAAGCGGATAAAGAGTTGCGAACATATTTTTTCTTGCTTCTGGTACAATTAAGGAAAACCAGACTTCAGCACCCAATTTCGTAAAATCATTCTTCGCTATACGACAGACTGCATGCATGGTAGTTAACCCAATCACGGTTGGCAACTTTGCTTCCTTTTAATTGCACGCCGGTAGACCAGGCCTCAGATTCTATGACGGCTCCAGTGTAAAGGCTTATTGAGAACTAGAGAGATTTAATTCAAGGTAATGTTGGCTAGTGCCTGATGCTCTATCTCTGGTCGGACCCATTCGAGTCTAACTGTTGGTATTCTTTTGCTCCAGCATTTCAGTGGTTTCTTGCTGTCGAGTCCCCACCGTTGTTTAATCTCTGTGGTTGTTTGATTTTTTTTTTGTGTGTGTTCACGGAGATGTTGCACTGATGAGTTAGGAGATGTTCATGCGGACTGAACAAATTATCTGTTTTAATCGCAAAGGAAGTAAGAGCGAGGATTGTGGCAACGTAAAATCGATTGAAGCCCCCCCCCCCCCCCCCCCCCAGTGGAATTCGTTTCCGCTGACCATTCAAAGGCGGTTCTTCTGTCGCGGTTTATTTTTGTTATGGTTTGTCTTTAGGTGTTTGTGATGCTTATTTTATTTTATTTTGGATAGCCTATTGGCAATTTTGTGGGAAAGAAACTGTCCTTTTGGGTTTCCGCTATTGATGTTTCCATTAGGTCTGTTGTTTCATGTTTGTGCTTCTTTCCCTTTGGTGTCTCTGATGGGAGCTGTGGGTTGATTGTATCGATTCCTGATCATTGCCTCCACTTCTATTTTACTAATCTTACTCGAGTCTATATACAGTCGAACGTCAATGCCTCGAACCCCTTTGGGACCATGAAAACCTGTTCCAGACAGGGGTAGTTCGAGCCACTGAGGGTTACTGTCAGGAGGCATATCGACATACTTTAGGACATATTTTCGGTGTTCTATAATGAAAAATGTATGCTGTGTGTACTCTTTGGAATCGCCTCATCGAGGCGATTCTAATGAGTACACACAGCATACATTTGCAAGATAAAAGACGAAAATATCCTCAATTTTACCCTCCCTATTCCTTATGTAGAGAACTTCAATAGGGACTCAAGAACGGGTTTGACTCAGCCATGGTTAACGAGCCATCGGTGTTCGATCCATCGAAGTTCTACTGTATATACAGCAAACTGACATTCGAACCAAGAAAATTCTACTCATTACGACAACACATCCATTCTATCATATCTCCAAAATAGCTACTTTTCCGATGAAAATTTGTGATATTCTTCTTATTTATACTTCAAACATAACCCACAACCCCATAACCTATGTCTAGGAGTAGAAATAAGCAAAATAATGTATCTGCCTGTAAACCAATGTTTTCTCTATATAAAGTCGGGTTTAGAGGATTGTTCATTTAACGGACAAATTATCACCATGTTTCATATATCCATATATTCAGGATAATTGTGTGTGTGTGTTTGGCGGGGTTGGGTGGGGCTGGGGCGGGGGGGGGGTGGTGATGGTTTTTTTCTTGAAGAGGTTTATGTGTACACAGCAGAATCTCCTCATTTAATAAGTCGTACCCATTATGATCCTTGTTTTGGCGCCATGAGGAACCCTCAGTAGTTAGAACTATCCCTGTCTGTAACAAATTATCATGGTCCGTGTTTTGGCGCCATGAGGAATCCTCAGTAGTTAGAACTATCCCTATCTGTGACAAATAATCATGGTCCGTGTTTCGGCGCCACGAGGAACCCTCAGTAGTTAGAACTATCCCTATCTGTAACAAATTATCATAATTTGTGTTTTGGCGCCATGAGGAACCCTCAATAGTTAGAACTATCCCTATCTGTAACAAATTATTAAGATCCTTGTTTTGGCACTATACGGAACCCTCAGTAGTTAGATATTCCCAATATGTAACAAATTATCATGGTCTGTGTTTTGGCACCATCAGGAACCGTCAATAAGTAGAACTATCCCAATCTGTAACAAATTATCATGGTCCGTGTTTTTACACCATAAGGAACCCTCAGTATTTAGAACTATCCCTATCTGTAACAAATTATTATTATCTTTGTTTTGGCACTATGAGGAACCCTCAGTATGTAGAACTATCCCTATCTGTAACAAATTATTATGATCCTTGTTTATGCACTATGAGGAACCCTCAGTAGTTAGAACAATCCCTATCTGTACTTAATTATCATGGTCCGTGTTTTGGTACCATGAGGAACCCTCAGTAGTTAGAACTATCCCTGGCTGTAACAAATTATCATGGTCCGTGTTTTGGCACCATATGGAACCCTCAGTAGTTTGAACTATGCCTAGCTGTAACAAATTATCATGATCCTTGATTTGGCGCCATGAAAAGCCCTCAGTAGTTAGAACTATCCCTATCTGTAACAAATTATTATGATCCTTGTTTTAGCACTATGAGGCACCCTCAGTAGTAAGAACTATCCCTGTCTGTAACAAATTATCATGGTCTGTGTTTTGGCACCATGAGGAACCCTCAGTAGTGAGAACTATCCCTATCTGTAACAAATTATCATGGTCAATGTTTTGGCGTAATGAGGAACCCTCAGTAGTTAAAAATATCCATATCTGTAACAAATTATTATGGTCCGTGTTTTGGCGCCATGAGGAACCCTCAGTAGTTAGAACTATCCCTATCTGTAACAAATTATCATGGTCCGTGTTTTCGCACCATGAGAAACCCTCAGTAGTTAGCATTGTCCCTATCTGTAACAAATTATCATGGTCCGTGTTTTGGCACTATGAGGAACCCTCAGTAGTAAGAACAATCCCTATCTGTAACAAATTATCATGGTCCGTGTTTTGGCGCCATGAGGATCCCTCAGTACTTAGAACTATCCTTATCTGTAACAAATTATCATGGTCCGTGTTTTGGCGCCATGAGGATCCATCAGTAGTTAGAACTATCCCTATCTGTAACAAATTATTATGATCCTTGTTTTAGCACTATGAGGCACCCTCAGTAGTAAGAACTATCCCTGTCTGTAACAAATTATCATGGTCTGTGTTTTGGCACCATGAGGAACCCTCAGTAGTGAGAACTATCCCTATCTGTAACAAATTATCATGGTCAATGTTTTGGCGTAATGAGGAACCCTCAGTAGTTAAAAATATCCATATCTGTAACAAATTATTATGGTCCGTGTTTTGGCGCCATGAGGAACCCTCAGTAGTTAGAACTATCCCTATCTGTAACAAATTATCATGGTCCGTGTTTTCGCACCATGAGAAACCCTCAGTAGTTAGCATTGTCCCCATCTGTAACAAATTATCATGGTCCGTGTTTTGGCACTATGAGGAACCCTCAGTAGTAAGAACAATCCCTATCTGTAACAAATTATCATGGTCCGTGTTTTGGCGCCATGAGGATCCCTCAGTACTTAGAACTATCCCTATCTGTAACAAATTATCATGGTCCGTGTTTTGGCGCCATGAGGATCCCTCAGTAGTTAGAACTATCCCTATCTGTAACAAATTATCATGGTCCGTGTTTTGGCGCCATGAGGAACCCTCAGTAGTTAGAACTATCCCTATCTGTAACAAATTATCATGATCCTTGTTTTGGCGCCATGAGGAACCCTCAGTTGTTAGAACTATCCCTATCTGTAACAAATTATCATGGTCCGTGTTTTGGCGCCATTAGGAACCCATAGTAGTTAGAACTATCCCTATCTGTAACAAATTATCATGATCCTCTTTTTTGCGCCATGAGGAACCCTCAGTAGTTAGAACTATCCCTATCTGTACTAAATTATCATGATCCTTGTTTTGGCGCAATGAGGAACCCTCAGTAGTTAGAACCATCCCTATCTGTAACAAATTATCATGGTCCCAAGGGTTTCCACTCTATTGAAGTTCGACACATTCTTCTGCAGTAAGCTGGCTCGCGTAATATCGAATTCAGGTTTTATTCCTATGCGTTAACATATGTCGGGTCTCGACTCGGTCTCTCTTTGAACACGGGGCCGCTAGACTGGGTGTTCACATATCTTCCTAGGGACCGTGCAAATTTATTTGTCACGTAATAACCATCGAGGATCTTTATTCTTGCATAACTTACCATTCAAATTGAACATTGTGACAAAAACGTCCCCAAAACTGTAAGTGAACTCTTCAAATGCGACCGTATGACGTAAAACCAACATGGCGGCTAGTACAATGACGTCAGTTGCCCGGTGACGTTCTGAAGTAATCACAAAAATTTAAAATGCTACGATCAGGGCGATTACGTTACGTTCGTCAACGTTATGTAAATAAGTCCAGGCCCATCTTCTGATATCAAAAGGCCAAACTACATCACGAAAACATGCCTATATAATTTTGCCCCCTTGAACCCCACTTGTATATAGTAAAACTGGGGTTTCCGGGGGTATACCTTATTTTTCTTATTTCTGCTCTAAAATATAGATATTTGGAGCAGAAATAAGAAAAATATCACAATTTTTCATCATAAAATTTTCATTTTTTTCGTCGATAAAGGTGGCAATGTATTTGTATAGGCGTGTTTGCGTAATGATATGTTCAAACAGCACGTGGATTTCATGACTTGAACATGTGTTTTGTTGTCTGAACAAGGCTTCTGACTCAGTCAAGAATAGCTTCAAACGACTGTTTTCATATGATTTTATGCAATAATTCTATTTTGCACATCCTCTTGTACTGATGTCAATTAGCATTAAGGCAAGCTCAACCAAACTTGCAGGACATTAACGAATAGGTTATTTTGGAGAATGGATGTATTTTTGACATGACAAGAAAGAAATAAAACTTTAGCAAAATACAGGAAAGAATTTCGCTATTTAGACCACTTAAAGTTAATACTAATTCTGCTTTTAAAAGCTTCTTTTGAAGGGTGCAGTTAATATTGCTTTGTGCTGGCCCCGCCCATCGGGGCTTGAAGAAAATGATTGGGCTACCTGATGCTTCCACGCAGAGCAGAAACCGACGGCACACGAGTATTGGTATATCCTGCCCAGGAAAAGTGGCCCGTCCATGCATATAGATAAACCTTTTTGGTTTTATTGGGCGGCAGGGATTAAGGTGTCATTTCATCTCAATGTCGGGTAAAAGTCCCACCAAATTGGAAGCAACGCCTCCAAAATGACCTAAATAGTGCTGACGGGGACGGTAAACCTATAATCAAACAAACAAAGTTTTTTTGTGCTTTCTGGCCACAGTGTCATCTGTCATTTGGAACTTTTGAAGCTGCAGTCACAAAGATGGGCTTAATAGAGGAATTTTACTGTAATTGGGTTATGACCGTTGCCTTTGAAAACGAAGAACACATTTTATATAGAAAATAGAAGTCTCGGTTTTTTAGGGTCGACGTTTTGTCAATCGACTCAAAGTTACTAAGCATGGAAGTTCTTTAAAGCTGATGTCCACGTGACAATAACTGATTTGTAGGAAATTCATTTATAAAACCTTATCACTGTTAGGTCAGCATGTTGTCCATGTGACTATAACTGATTTGTAGGAAATTCATTTATAAAACCTTATCACTGTTAGGTCAGCGTGTTGTCCATGTGACTATTACTGATTTGTAGGAAATTCATTTATAAAACCTTATCACTGTTAGGTCAGCGTGTTGTCCATGTGACTATTACTGATTTGTAGGAAATTTATTTATAAAATCTTATCACTGTTAGGTCAGCGTGTTGTCCATGTGACTATTTTCTGATTTGTAGGAAATTTATTTATAAAATCTTATCGCTGTAGGTCAGCATGTTGTCCATGTGACTATTACTGATTTGTAGGAAATTCATTTATAAAAACTTATCACTGTTAGGTCAGCGTGTTGTCCATGTGACTTTTACTGATTTGTAGGAAATTCATTTTTAAAATCTTATCGCTGTTAGGTCAGCGTGTTGTCCATGTGACTATTACTGATTTGTAGGAAATTCATTTATAAAATCTTATCACAGTTAGGTCAGCGTGTTGTCCATGTGAATTTTACTGATTTGTAGGAAATTCATTTATAAAATCTTATCGCTGTTAGGTCAGCGTGTTGTCCATGTGACTATTACTGATTTGTAGATAATTCATTTATAAAATCTTATCGCTGTTAGGTCAGCGTGTTGAGTGTCCATGTGACTATTACTGATTTGTAGGAAATTTATTTATAAAATCTTATCGCTGTTAGGTCAGGGTGTTGTCCATGTGACTATTACTGATTTGTAGGAAATTCATTTATAAAATCTTATCGCTGTTAGGTCAGCGTGTTGTCCATGTGACTATTACTGATTTGTAGGAAATTCATTTATAAAATAATATCGCTGTTAGGTCAGCGTGTTGTCCATGTGACTATTACAGATTTGTAGGAAATTCATTTATAAAATCTTATCGCTGTTAGGTCAGCGTGTTGACCTTGTGACTATTACTGATTTGTAGGAAATTCATTTATAAAACCTTATCACTGTTAGGTCAGCGTGTTGACCTTGTGACTATTACTGATTTGTAGGAAATTTATTTATAAAATCTTATCACTGTTAGGTCAGCGTGTTGTCCATGTGACTATTACTGTTTTGTAGGAAATTCATTTATAAAATCTTATCGCTGCTAGGTCAGCGTGTTGTCCATGTGACTATTACTGATTTGTAGGAAATTCATTTATAAAGTCGTATTGCTGTAAGGGCAGCGTGCTGTCCATGTGACTTTTGTTGATTTGTAGGAAATTCATTTATAAAATCTTATCGCTGCTAGGTCAGCGTGTTGTCAATGGGACTATTACTGATTTGTAGGAAATTCATTTATAAATTCTTATCGCTGCTAGGTCAGCGGGCTGTCCATGTGACTATTACTGATTTGCAGGAAATTCATTTATAAAGTCGTATCGCTGTAAGGTCAGCGTGCTGTCCATGTGACTATTGTTGATTTGTAGAAAATTCATTTATAAAATCTTATCGCTGTCACAATTCAGGTCAGCGTGTTGTCCATGTGACTATTACTGATTTGTAGGAAATTCATTTATAAAATCTTATCGCTGTTAGGTCAGCGTGTTGTCCATGTGACTATTACTGATTTGTAGGAAATTCATTTATAAAATCTTCTCGCTGTTAGGTCAGCGTGTTGTCCATGTGACTATTACTGATTTGTAGGAAATTCATTTATAAAATCTTCTCGCTGTTAGGTCAGCGTGTTGTCCACGTGACTATTACTGATTTGTAGGAAATTCATTTATAAAATCTTATCGCTGTTAGGTCAGCGTGTTGTCCATGTGACTATTACTGATTTGTAGGAAATTCATTTATAAAATCTTATCGCTGTTAGGTAAGCGTGTTGCGTAAAAAGGTTAAGCTATAGAGGCTATACATTGAAATCATGTCATTCCGAAAACACACCTATACAAATACATTGTAAATTTTACCGTCGCTGATTTCAAATGATTTTGAAGTTTCATTTTCTCGTGACGCGGCTCAGTAGCTTAGTTCGTGAGAAAAGAGTTATTATTGGCATTACGTTAACAAACCGTGAAAAGGACACCCCATTAAACCCCGCATTATATAGAGGAAACTGGGGTTTAAAGGGATATACATTATTATACTTACTTCTGCTCTAAGACATGGGTTGTGGGTACTCATTTTCTCATGACGCGGCTCAATAGAAAAAGTTATTATTGGCACTACGTTAACAATCCTTGAAATGACACCCCATTAAACCCCACATTATATACACCAAAAAACTGGGGTTTAAAGGTGTATACATTATCTTACGTATTTCTGCTCTAAGACATATATGTAGGTTGTGCGTACTCGTAGAACCGTCTCAGTGAGGCAGATCTCACGAGCACCAACAACCTACGTTTGGAGTATAAATAAGAAAATAAAAATACTGAAAGTAATGAGAGGCGGGCGAGTAATGTCATCTATTTACAACGCTCTTTATTTCAAACTTGAAAAAAAAAAAAAATGACTAAAGTCGTTTTACGCTCTAGTCACACGTATTTGCTCTTGAATTTATCATTGAGTTTTTTTTTATCTATAAACGGGCTATTTCAATAAAAGACCACAGACACGATGCAGGTCTCCAAGAAGTTAACACTTTTTTCTAGCTGGAAGAAACTGTTGTTTATTTATTTTTTATCTATTTATTTATTTATTTATTTATTTATTTATTTACATGCACCTTCCTGTATCTGAATTAATTTCCACAAACTTTGCTGACGATCACATTGTTTGTTTGTTTGATTTGAGGTTTAACGTCCCCGTCAACACTGTATAGGTCATTTTTGAGATGCTGCTTCCAGTTGTGTGGGACTTCTACACGACATTGAGATGAAATGACATCTCAAGCCCTGTCGCCCAATGAAACCAATAGGGTTTAAAAGCATGGACGGTCCGACTCGCACCGCTTTACCTGGGCAGGTTTAGGAACTCTAAGCTGTTTACCAGTACTCGTGTGCGCTACGTGGAAGCATCATGCAGCCTATCTATTTCTTCAAGCCCCGATGGGCGGGGGCCCACTGACGATCACATATCTATATACTGAGGACAACCTACAAACTATCATTCTATGTATTGAAAACATCAGATATTTCACTCGTGCATCGCACTCATGATAATACTGATGTTTTCAACACACTCGTATTCCGCTGCAGTTGATCTTTGAGTCGGAGCAAACTTTATTTATACAATTTGATGTTTCCAAATAAAATCAAAATACTGAGGGAGGTTGATTTAATAGGCCAAATTATTCTGTAGTGTCTAGATCCCAAATGGTTTAAATGGCTTAGTCGAAAAGGGAGACATACCAAATCCAACGGAGGAAATGCAAACATAAATAAATAAATAAATAAATATATAAATAAATAAATAAATAAATAAATAAATAAATAAATAAACGAGCCTGTTCATTTTAATTTTTCATTCTCGAGATAACCTGTGCAGTTAGTAAAATAAAGTTCTGTTCTGTTCTGTTCCCCCTCTGTAAAAATGTCTAAGCCTCTCATTTCCTTTGGAAGTGGGAACATAAGAAGATGCAAAAGAAGTAAAAAAAAAAAGTCTTGCTTAAACCATGTCATTCGTTTGTCCCTTTGATTTCTGCATTTTACATTAATAGTGTATGCCTCGATCAGATGCTGCGTTTTATGAACTTCAACTTTGACTGATGCAGCTTATTTGCCCATCAGGGCCAAGCGTCCCTTTACTGGGGCATTCGAAAACACTGGAGACCCTGATTACAGGCCACAGAATGTGGCATCTGATCAGGACCTGCATTATTTGCTTAAAGAACGGAACTTCATGTAAACTCACAGCGAATAAAATTTCTATTTTAAAATTATACATGTAATTAGACCTCTCCAAAGCGGTCGGAATACTATGTTTGATGTCGATCAGTACAGAGAAGCGTGTCAACCCTTTCAACCCTGTACATCGCTGCAGATACCGATTCAGATACAGATACCGATACAAACCTTATAGATCCAGATAAGACGGCATGTGACAAGCAGCATTTCCAGACTCTACACCGTTTGCCAACTGTCAATGACCTGAACACAACACCTTTTTTTTATAAGAATTGGTACACATAATATCAAAGCTAGAAGGTTCTGTTCAGAAACTGAGGGATGAAAGGGAATGATTTCAAGCATAAACAGCAACGGTGTAGAATCAAAGTACTGAAAGTACTGAGGAAAGTTGATTTATGAGGTATATTCACCATGATAAAATGGAAGTGGTAGATTAAACAGTTCTCTAAGTATCTTTTTGACAAGGTTGAAAAAGGAGTTTAACCAGTTTCGACTAAGAAAACAATTCCTGTTGCTTGTTATTGTCCTCGTGACAATCACTGACCATCTGACTGGCGCCGACCCTGAACAAAATCCAGGTATTGGTTATTGATAGCACCCCTAAGATGTCAGAGGGGAACGTCAGAAGAAAATTCTGGACTGTGCTTGTTTATTTGTTTGTATGTTTGTTTGCTTGTTTTGAGGTTTAACATCCCCGTCAACACTGACTAGGTCATTTAGAGACGTTGCTTCCAATTTTGTGAGACTTTTACCCATCACTAAAATGAAATGACATAATTATCAAGCCTGTCGCGCAACGAAACCAAATAGGCTTGTGGCATGGACGGTCCGATTCGCACCACTTTGCCTGGGCAGGCTTAGATCCTCTAAGCGGTTTACCAGTACTCATGTGCGGTCGATTTCAGCTCGGCGTGGAAGTATCTTGCAGTCCGTCTATTTCTTCAAGCCCTGATGGGCGGGGGCGGTAGGACTGTGCTCGTGCATTTGGCCATTGGCAAACAGAACCTTCATAATCAGACGCCACATAGATCAGATCTAATGTACCTGCTTAAACGAACAGTCCGATTCTCAGTTCATGACTATTCTCCAAACTTACATTCATAGACGATCGATCCACCAGTTCTCTCAGCACTTTGATTAATTGAGTATTTACGCAAATACGCTGTTTATCTGGAGCACTGGACGGGAGTGAACTTTAAAACCTATTGCTTTCTTTCGGCGAGTCATGGGTCTCCAAAAATGAAGTGTACATTGCTTTCGGAGACGTTACAGCAGAGCCCTTTAATTTCTACATTTTAAATAGTGGAGACGCTTCGACTTAGATTCGTCTTCCCAAGTGTCTATAAAACGAGTGCATATGCACCCAAAAACGCAAAGCTTCTTTTTATAACACTGAAGGGTCTGATTTGAGGTCACAGAATGAGGTGTCTGATCAGTGGCTTCTGAATTTGCTTAACCAATATATGACAATGGAATCTTCCAACAAATAAGTTGGGAACAGGATTGTCAGATTTGTTTTCTTAAAGGTAGGTTTTGCAAGAATATATGTTTTTGTTTAGCAATCAATGCAGACACAGATCAGACGCCAAGTTGTGCTGCGTCTGATTTGGGCCTACAATACTTACATGCCATAAAAAGTGACGCTAGTTATATATGGGCTAATGTCCAGTTCGGAAACCGATGGGGTGAAAGGGAAGGAACACCTATGGAATCAAGTCCGCCTTGATATAAAAGGATACACCGAGTATCAAAGCTGGAAAAGTCCAGTTCGGCAACTGAGGGGTGAAAGGGAAGGAACACTTGTGGAATCAAGTCCGCCTTCAGCGCAAATGTTAAGAAATCAATGCGCTGGAAAATGAAATGAGGCAAGTGCTTAATTTGGACTATTTTATGCAGCGAACGAACAGCGGAAGTGTAGTAACGCGGTCTAGTACCGGAAGTAGAAATGCAATGACATATAAACTTGATACAAGTATCAACTTTCAAAAATAGTGCCGTATTGTTTTACTCAGCTTTTAGCGCATTTTTTTTTTTTCGTGAAATCTAATAAACAGGTCTATTTTTACAAACATTATTCATTTTTCAAACATTCTGGTCGAACTTAATAGGATTCATTGCGTGTACTGCTTTTTGAAAGTTGATTTTTCAAATCAAGTTTCTTTGTCATTACATTTCTACTTCCGGTACTGGACCGCGATACTCCACTTCCGCTGTTCGTTCGCTGCATAAAATAGTCACTTGATATACTTGTTAAGAAAGTGGTAGAACTGAAGGACGATTTTGATGAAATATTGAAAAGCACGAAGTCAATTATACAAGACCTTCTTTCAGCAAAGGAAAAGTGTAAAAATGAAATCGGAAATATTCGAAAAGAACTTAATGGATTCTTAGACTGGCTTGAACAGAAAGCTATGAGAGAATTAGAAAAATGCGAGATGTTGGAACAACAGAAACTGCAAAATTTAGAGACCTCAAGCTCTGAGACAAAGCAGCTTCTTGAAAGAGAAATATTACTTCTGGATAAAGTCACCAGATCTTCAAACAATATCAACATGTATGCAGCAAAGGTAAAAACTTCCCGTCACATTAAAGATTATGAAACGTTATTGCACGAGCTTCGTCGAGAAATAAAAAAACCGTGACTTGACATTTGTAAGAAATGAGTCATTAACTGAAATGCAAAATCAAATTAAAGAACTTGGAAAGATAAATGTGGACTATCAGACGGCCTGTTCTGTTGACATTACGTCATTTCAAAACATTAGAATCGGTAGTAATTAAATTTCCCCATGATAAAAGTAAACCATCTATTTATGGCTGCGTGATCATGCCAGATGGTAAAGTTGTAATATGCGACTGTGACAACAAGACAGTTAAAGTCTTAAGTAGTTCATTTGAAATGAAAGATAGTCTTCAGTTTAAGTCCGAGCCGATAGATATTTCAGTGATAGACAAAGACAATGTAATAATCACATTGCTTGGACTAAAACAACTACAGTACATAGAGATTAACCCAGTCCTGAAAGCTGGACGTGTTCTACAGCTTGATAAGATGGTCTGGGGAGTAGAAGCAGTTAATGATGAGATATTTGTTACTTGTCATTACTTGACTGCACAAGGAGAGGTGCGTGTTCTCAGTAGGGAAGGAGACTTGAAAAGAAAACTGGGGATTAGTCAAGACGGAACATTTATGTTCACCACACCGTGCTATATCACAGTGAATCCAAAGTCAGGGAACATTTATGTCTCGGATTATGATACTGATATAGTAACATGTCTGAAGTCAGATGGTAGGGTGTTATACCAGTACAAGGATTCTGACATGTACTCGCCGAGAGGGGTTTGTGTCGATGACGAAGGTAATATTATTGTATGTGGACAATGGTCTTACAATGTTCAGATCGTTACTGCGGATGGTGAAAAGAAATCCAACTTGCTTTCATCGACGGATGGAATCAAAGCGGCAGTGTGCGTAGCTCTTACACCAGATAACAACAAACTCATTGTGGGCTGCTATGAACAAAACAAACTATATGTTTACCAGATATAATGAACCACGTCATGAGAAATCCTGTTTTTTTTTGTCATTTGCGAACAACAAAGATGCTAATCAGACTGCGCGGACGCGGACAACAAAGACGCGGACAACAAAGACGCGGACGCGGACAATAAAAAGACGCGGAGGCGGACAACAAAGACGCGGACGCGCAGTCTGATCAACACCTTTGTGTTCACCACTTAAATAATATTATTGTAAGGCTGTGACTAGTCTGAATAGATGGGAAGGTGTCTTAGTTGGTAACCAACTCTGGACAGGTTCTCCTCTGATGGTTCAAACGATATACTACTTAACCCATTTAGTATCACAAACCCTAAAACGGGTGATTAGACTGCGCGGACGCACACAACAAACACGCGGACAACAAAGACGCGGACGCGGACAACAAACACGCGGACGCGGAGAACAAACACGCGGAAAATAAAGACGCGGACGCGCAGTCTGATCAACACCTTTGTGTTCGCCACTTAAATAGTATAATTTCTACATCTAACATTGTTAGACTGTGACTAGTCTGAGCAGCTGGGAAGGTGTCTTACTTGGTAATCAACTCTGGACAGGTTCTCCTCTACCGGTTCAAACGATATACTACTTAACCCATTTTGTATCAGAAACCCTAAAACGGGTGGTTGGCAAACAGTGCAGGCCCAGATCAGACGCCGCAGAACGCGGCGTCTGATCAGGGCCTACACTTTTTGCAAAAAGTTCAGCCATTTCCAAATAAATTTTGAAGAAAACACAACCTGGCACCCCTAAATTTAGTTCTGCAATGTTCTATCTGGACCTACACTATATAAACCTGGAGTGTATGTAATATACACCTGGGGTAATGGTCAAATGTGACCGACGCAGTATCAGAAGATAGATAGATAGACACTGTTTGCCAGTATCAACTTCCGTGGGTCTCCGGTACATTTTTTATCTACGTTTCTTTTACTTTACTAACCCATATATAACGATGGAATCGTCCACTAAGTAAGTTTGGAATGGTCCATTTCCAATTAAATGGGTGTCACGTTTGTTATTGGTTTTGGCAAATTTTACCAACATGGCTGTTCTTTAAGCAATCCGTGTTTACCCAGATCAGACGCCGCGTTCTGTGGCGTCTGATCTGGGTCTGCACTGTTTGCTAATGGTTCAGAAAATGGCCGCTTGTCTGCTCAGTTTTCATGACAATACCATAAATTTCAAAATTAGCTCAGTACATGCTGTGTTTTCCAATCTGCTTAAATTGTAACAGACAAGTTCTCCCAGCGGGTATATGAGCCTAAGAAATGTCGCATCAACATTGCTATTATTATTGCGCATACGTTATGTGGCCGATTGAGTTGGAACATCAAAAGAAGAACAACCGACCAAAAAAAAGGTCATTTGTTAAATAGAAGTGAATACAATGATCAGGAATCGATACAATTAACCCACGTGACTATTTTTATAAATTGTATGAAGAAGCGGAAGCGCTGTGGTTTGGTCCAGTGTGCAGAGTCTGATCAGCATCGTTGTGTTCGCCACTCAAAAAGTACAATTTCTACGTCATCACGAAAATACGCCTATATAATTTTGATCCCCCTCGAACCACACTTTTATGTAGTAAAATTGGGGTTTACAGGGGTAAACCTTATTTTTCTTATTTCTGCTCTAAATTAGAGCAGAAATAAGAAAAATTATCAATTTTTCATCTTAAATTTATTTCTCATTAATGACAGATTCAATCTGTCATTTCTAGTTATCCTGCGTGTTGTAAAGTAGTTCCGGCTTTCTTAAGACTTTCTTCCGGCTTTGACCGCCAAAGAAATATGAGATCTAAATTAGATTATGGGTCTCTTGTTAATGGTTCTGCCAGAAAGTCTTATTTAAAATCTTTGGATACTATTCATCACCAAGGCCTTCGTTTGGCTATGGGAGCCTTCCGTACTTCTCCTGTATTAAGTCTTTATGTAGAAGCAGGTGAGCCATCTTTAACTTCGCGCAGAGAGAAACTTTCTCTTCAGTATGCTATCAGACTTGCTGCTAATCCATCTAACCCGGCATTCCAAATTTCAATTCCACCTGAATTTGTAGATAATTAGGAAACTAAACCCACAGCAATCAAACTTTTTGGATTACGAATTTTACCACTGCTAGAAAATTCAGGTATCGACCTTAAAAATATTCAAAAACATGAAACCGCCGAAGTTCCATCTTGGTGTATTAAACAACCTTCTATTCTGTTCCCAGCCCCCGCCCATAGGGGCTTGAAGAAATATAAGGGCTGCATGATGCTTCCACGCAGAGCTGAATCCGGCCCGCACACTAGTACTGGTAAACCGCTTGGAGAATCTAAGCCTGTCCAGGAACGCGATGCGAGGCGGACCGTCCATGCTAATAAACCCTATTGGTTTCATTGGGCGACAGGGCTTGAGATGTCATTTCATCACAATGTCGGGTAAAGGTCCCACGAAATTGGAAGCAACGTCTCCAAAATGACCTTTACAGTGTTGACGGGGACGTTAAACCTCAAATCAAACAAACAAAAACTATTCTGTTCGACTTACATGATGGCAAAAAATCCGAATCAATCCGATACTTCTCAAACACATTTTTAAGGTACTGTAGTCACGTTACAATGATTACCAGCAAGTCTATACTTATGGTTACAAAGAAGGAGATAAAGTTGGTTGTGCGTATGTTTCTAAAGATACGCACAAAACCATGCGCCTTCCAGATGGTTCATCTATTTTTACAGCTGAAGCCAATGCAATAGACCTAGCTTTAGATTTTGTCAGTTCCTCAACAATTCAAGAAGCAATTATATTTTCTGATTCACTTTCTGTGCTTAAGGCTTCCGAAGCAATTATATTTTTGATTCACTTTCTGTGCTTAAGGCTTTAGATCATTCATCATCTAAAAATCCTCAAATACAAAAATTGATCGAAAAACATCATGAAATTTCTAAAACGCACCAAATCTTGTTTTGTTGACTTCCGAGCCATATTGGCATTTTGGACAATGAACACGCTGACAAGAAAGCAAAGGAATCGCTCAATCTTGATCCGTCTGTTTTTAATAATTTTAAACCATTTATCAAAAGATACATCTTGTCGGAATGGCAAGATGCATGGGACCATGAAATAAATAACAAACTCCATGCCATTAAACCTGTCGTTGGAACGAAATGCTCTCCTCCACAGTTTTCCAGGAAAGAGGATGTAGTATTAACGCGACTGCGCATCGGCCATACTAGAGTTACTCATTCTTATATTTTTTATGGTGATGATCAGCCTTCTTGTGTAGGTTGAGATCAGCCATTCACTGTGAAACATATCTTAATTGACTGTGTTGACTTTTCACCCTCACGTAACTTATATTTCAAAGCTGACACTTTGCAACAACTGTTTCAAGATGTACCTGTTGATAATATTATTTTATTCTTAAAAGAAATTGGCCTTTTTTATAAGATTTCACTGTTTCAGATTTTTATACATTATCATTCTGACTTTTTACTTTTAATATCCTCATAAATCTTCATGCCGTTTAACCATTACCTGTGTGACGTTAAACACGCAATCATCATCATAATTTAAAATCCTATGAGTAATGCGATAACTACTCACAGATTGAATAATTATTATCAACAGTTTAAATGCTTCTTGATACCTTGTAAATGTGCTTTGTAACCACTGCAACAACTGCTGAGATAGGTAAATGAAGTGAAAGACCTATATAAATATATAAATAACACAATCATGATCACATAAGTTTTGGAACACTGACAAATGTACGACCATGTGAATTCTAAAAGCCAATTCAAATGGCTTTGGAATTCAGCTTCAGGAAGCCGTTTGATTTCGTTCATAGGGGCTATATAAAAAGAGAGATTGGCTAGTGTCTATGCAGATACAAATTCTGAAAACTTAATGTCCAGGAAAAGTAATCTCAAGTGTTATTGATTTTCCCTAGAGTGAACCTTTCTTTTTAAATGGACAGTTAGGGTTAAATAAACAAGCAACAGTTTGGCTTGAGAGTCATTTATCTCGAGTCGGATAACAAATCTCACAAAATCTGAAGCAACATTTAATGTGACAGGTATGTTGTTGATTTGAATGTTAAATCTAAACATCACCTTAGCACCAGTACCAAATTAGACAAGAAAGACAGAAAGAAAACTGTGCACATGATTACATGGGTGCGTTTGATGACGTTTGTCATCAAAACCTTTGCGGTATAGTTCTGTAGACAATATAGTTTGTTCCATAGGGGGCAAATTTACCGAAATGGAGGTTTTGAAATAATACTTATAATTATGCTATGAACTACTTACACAAACCATACTATACTATAGTCATCCAAATTGAAAGCAATAGTAAAGTATTATTAAACAGCATGACCAAAACATGATAATCATATAATTTCACATTTTGCTGAATCAGGACTATCAGTATTCAGTCTGTTAAAACACAATGTTTCCGGTCCTCAATTTGCATCAAAATTCATCAACATGTTCCTAAGATATATGGGTAGTTTTTATGCTAAAATGGTGTCTTGACAAAAATTCGAACATGGTAAAAATGCATATTAAATTTAAATGAATACAAAAATAGGAGCTGAAATATGGGGACACCATCAAAGAAAACTGAATGCCCAGCCACTATTACTAGACATATGAGGTCATTCATAGTATCAACTAACTCACCAAGCATGGCTTTAATTCATAAAAGATAGCAGCATTAGATATATGAAACTCTGAATACTCTAGACAAGTTTATATGAGAGCACTCTCTGCTGTGATAGAGACTTCATAAAGTATGTAATAAATTTACTACGGAAATAAAATTTAAAAGTGAATGCATCGTAAATATAATGGTTATACCCAAGGCCATTATTGTGCATAATTTCATCAAAATCCAAGCGTGGGCAAAAACCAATGCAAATTTCCTATATCTTGAAAGACCTCCTTTCATATGAAAGCTTTTAGGAACAAACACATGAAAGTAAATTAATATAAATTTGGTCATACGACAAGGATGGCTGAAATGCCCATATAAGGTACAAAAAACATTCAGAAATCTTCTCCCGAACTAATGGGCCCATTATCAGATCACATGACCAAGATGACTACCATGGTAGAAACCCCTTGAAAAATCTCAGAAATCAAATGGCTCCATAAACTCTCAGCACTCAGGTGATCGACTCAGGACCATTGGTCCTCTGGCTTTTCTTGCGTTTTGGTTCTTAATATTTTGTTTATTTTTTGTTTCGTTTGTTTGTTCTTTCATTCTTCTTTAATATGTCAAACGTGACGTACAATACATAAACAGAAATTCTTAATTGTTCTTTCATTCTTCTTTAATATATTTTGTTTGTTTGTTTGTTTGAGGTTTTACGTCACCGTCAACACTGTAAAGGTCATTTTGGTGACGTTGCTTCCAATTTTGTGGGACTTTTACCCGACATTGAGATGAGAAATGACATCTCAAGCCCTGTCGCTCTTTAATATGTCATACGTGACGTACAATACATATACAAAAATTCCTAATCGTTCTTGCATTCTTCTTTAATATGTCATACGTTTTTCTAACCACACCTTCTTGGACAGGCTCATAAATAAGTGGCTATTTACCCATTGTATGCGGGAAGCCCCTAAAGGGATACCTTGGCAAACAGTGCAGGCCCAGATCAGACGCCACAGAAAGCGGCGTCTGATCAGGGCCTGCATTATTTGCTTACATAATTTTCGGTCAAAAATAGAATAAAAACGAAAAATAGACCTGACACCCCTTAAATAATTAATGGATTTGTCCGATTTATAGCAACGGAAGAGTCCACTCACATACAATGGGCTGATGGCCAAAACAGGGAGATATCTGATAACTGCCCTTCTTGAATCAACGGAAGGATGTGAATGGCTGTAGAATGACTATGGAGATCAATCTCCACGTTAAAAATGTTGCCGACCCGACAGGTTTCGAGCCCACAACCTCCTGGACACCAGTAAGGCGCGCATCCGGTCGGCAGTCTAAGATGCGACAGGTCATCCATTTGTCTAGTTGATGTAGTGTTCGTATTGTCGATGTGGGGTGGATGGTGTCCTGTTTCGTTTGTCACCAGGACGACCAACTGAAATTGGCTTTGCTGTTGTGCAAGGCCTGCTGTCCTTGCAGCAGTTTAGGTTTTGTTTGTTTGATTTGAAGTTTAACGTCCCCGTCAACACTGTAAAGGTCATTTTGGAGACGTTGCTTCCAATTTTGTTAGACTTTTACCCGACATTGTGATGAAATTACTTCTCAAGCCCTGTCGCCCAATGAAACCAATAGGGTTTATAAGCACGCACCGCTTTGCTTGGGCAGGCTTAGATCCTCTAAGAGGTTTACCAGTACTCGTGTGAGGACCGGATTCAGCTCTGCGTGGAAACATCATGCAGCCCATATATTTCTTCAAGCCTCTATGGGCGGGGGCCGAGGAGGGGTAGAGGTGAATGTTCATCACGAAATCACGTCTATTTAATTCCTATCCCCTTGAAACCCACTTTTATACAGTAAAACTGGGATTTACAGGGGTAAACCTTATTTTTCTTATTTCTGCTATAAAATATAGATTTGGGGTACTCGTTAGAATCGCCTTCGAGGCGGTTCTAACGAGTACCCACAATCTAGATTTTGAGCAGAAATAAGAAAACTATCACACTTTTTCATCTTAGAATTGTCGTTTCATTTTTCGGCGGTAAAATTTACAATGTATAGGCGTGTTTTAATAATGAATTGTTTTTTGTTTGTTACTTCAATTTCTTATATATTTCCTGTTTTTTTCCTATCCCTCTCTACCATTTCCTCTACTAACTCTTCTATATCTACGGCCCCGCCCATCGGGGCTTGAAGAAATATATGGGCTGCATGATGCTTCCATGCAGAGCTGAAACCGACCCGCACACGAGAACTGGTAAACCGCTTAGAGGATCTAAGCCTGCCCAGGCAAAGCGGTGCGAGTCGGCCCGCCCATGCTTATCAACCCTATTGGTTGCATTGGACGGCAGGGCTTGAGATGTCATTTTATCTCAATGTCGGGTAAAAGTCCCACAAAATTGGAAGCACCGTCTCCAAAATGACCTTTACAGTGTTGACGGGGACGTTAAACCTCAAATCAAACAAACAAAAAAATCTATCCTTTTTCTTCCTTTCTCTGGGAGCCGACACAGAATGGCCCACAAGTGTTGGTGTGTCGTTAAAACCCAATGCAAACAATCGTTCTGCCGACACATGTTCTCTTTCCTCGTTTGTATCAAAAGCGAGTAAACAGGAACACAAATATGGAAATAATTTCCCTGAAATTGAATTTATACCACAATCAGGTAACCTAATAACGGGGGTCCAATAACTTCACGCTATAATCGGTAGTATAATTTTATTAATCAAGTAATTTCGTATTGGCCCAGTTACAGGTCCGAGGTCTGCTGTATTGGCCCGAGGCCGAAGGCCGAGGCCAATACAGCAGACCGAGGGCCTGTCACTAGGCCAATACGAAAATACTTGATTAATGACAATTTTATTAATTGACGCAATTAAAAACATGATTTATGATTTTTGAATATTGGTTGACCTGGTGTAATACAGGATAATCAATTAATAATACCTTTTACTGACCTATAATACGTCTAGTGACCGTTTATAGACCGGACTTACTTTTCAGATCCCTATTTTGCAGGTATAAACAATAGCATGCAACCTTTCATACATAGGAAAACAACGAAACTGCAAGTTGAAATCTTTGCAATATTTATTTAAACAGATTTTCAGAAATGTCAGCTAAATTCTTACCTTCTCGGCGTTACCTGGTTTGAATAACTGCGCACTGCTACTGCAGTTGCGTCTCAATCTTGAAAATAATTTTTAAAGCTAAAATAAACTATTTATTTGCAGATTTTCATACAGAAAGTAAAGCGCTGAGTAACTTTTATTCGAGCGTCTGTGTTGTTTCCTACGTTTTGTGGCGCGTTGATGTCAGAAAATTTGCACTCGTTGACCGTCTCGTTGACCGTGCCGGGCACGTTATACTGCGTGTGCGCGCCATGGCACTGAATGTCATTTAACATGCCCCACTGTCTGCTGTCGTTTTTGCTAAATTATTGCAAAACCCATTGATTGTTTTGAATTGCGGTATAAACTAAATACATGTATAGTGTCTTTAATAATAAAATATAATCGGTTCGCCCCGACAATTTTATATGGGCTCGCTAAAGCTTCCCCCCCCCATACAATTGTATAAGGCTCACCGATTATATGATTATATTCTGTTATTAAAGACACTAAACATGTATTTACTATATCTAAAAATCTACCAGCACCTGCAATTTTTAAACACAACTTACACTGCTTCTACTAATTACCGGTTGTATGAGAGTACAACCTAAATATTGTCTATAACCTTCGGAAATTTGTTGAACATCCATCATTCCTTTGGAGCATTGTCGCATTCGACGTCTCGAAGCTTTTAACTGTCAAAAACTGATCAGCCATGGCTGATACTTGAAAAAAAATAAAAGAAAATAAAAAGATAAACTTTGATCCTTTTATGTGGCAAAAATACTTTCAAGTTTGCTGAAAAAATGACCGCAGCTATTGCAGATGCAAAAGCTGATCTCATTTTTTTCAGCAAACATCACACTTTATTAGATATCGTTCTTTCTAGAATGGTTCACAATTTGACCACTAACGAGCTCGTTAAGCTAACGATGCTTTGAACAACTTGACCCGGATTATTGATATACAATCTTTTTAGCCTTACAGCTGTTTGTTTTGCCAGGTGTATGGGAGAGGGGCGTGGGGTGGGATGGTGTGGGGCGTAGATTCCCAGTAGTAAATACACGTTATCGCCATGGTCACCAACACCCGCTGTTTGCCGCAAGCAAACAACTTATTGCATCACGATAAGAAGTCCGTGAAACGAAAACCCCTCTAAACCCTAATTTATAAAGAGAAAAACGGGATCTCAGGGGTTATATATTATCTGTCTTTTCTGCTCAAAAACATAGATTGTTGGTACTCGTTAGAACCGCCTCATTGAGGCGGTTCTAACGAGCACCTCAATCTATGTTGAAAGACAAACTAAGTGAGACATTTCAATTTTTACTCAATATTTGTCATTTCTGACACCATTTTGAACGCCATTATTTCACTTGAACATGTTTTCCTAACGGGGTTGCTTTCTAGTATCGGGTTTACAGGTATGACATTCATCACTAGTTATGAGACTAGTAAAGTAGAAGTAAAACAAAGATAAGGAATCGATACAATTAACTTACTCCATCCATCAAAGACACCAAAGGGAAAGAAACACAAACGTTAAGCGACCAGACCATAATGGAAACTTAAACAAAGGAAGGCCATAATGACAGATACTTTCCCACAAAATGGCCAAATGACCATCCAAAATAAAAAGACACACGTTATACACACAGTAAGTAACAAACAACAACATAAATAAACCGCCACAGAAGAACCGCCTTGGAACGGTCAGTGGAAAGAATTCCACTGGGGGGGGGGGGGGGGGGGGGGCTTAAATCGATTTTACATGGCCATAATCCTCGCCCTTACCTCTGTCGCGGTATACACTAATTTTGTTTAGTCCGCATGAAGGCTTCCTAACTCACCAGTGTGACATCTCCGAGAACATACAAATAAAAAAACTACAGGGATGAAACAAGGTTGAGGACTCGACAGCATACAACAACAGAATTTCTGGAGCAAAAGAAAACCAACTGTTAGACTCCGAGGGGCCTGACCAAAGACGGAGCATCAGGCGCCAACAAACCTTTTTTTAATGATGTTTTGGGTTCTTATTCAGCAGTTGCTGTGCCACTTGCATTTTCGAGCATTTCTGCTCATCGATGAGCAAATCGGGGATCCAGCAAGCAATATGTTGCCATTTCTTTCCCTTAAGTATTTTGAATGGAAGATGTAAGGTTATTCAATCGTCTCCTGATCATTGCTTTCACTTCTATTCTGATCTTATCGATGTTAGGTTTTGAAACTGCAGACTTGGTCTTCCTGAATAAGTAGCGTCTTTGATTGATTTCTGACCGGAACTAAAATTTTGTAAACCACCTATAAAGTGTGAAAATGACATTTGTTTATCATAACAATATAAAAAAAATCTCATCATGTATACTTTTGACATTCTGTCCCAACTTACAGCGTTTTTTTTTTTTTTCATTTTGAAAATAGAGTTCTGTTTAAGCCGGTGCTAGAGGGCATGGCCGGTGTTGCACATTTCAGTACTGGTCATGTTTGATGTTTGAATTTGGAGTTTAACGACCTAGTCAACACTATATTGTCATTTTTGAGCCGGTCAGTTTACCTTTCCACACTTTTCGTGGACAGGCTTATACGTAAGCGGTTAACCAGTACAGTGCACACTCATTCGCCCTACTACTCTTCTTGAATCAGCGGAAGGGAGAGAATGACCGTAGAAAAGATTTCATAATCTATCTCCACGAAAGAATGTTGCCCGCCCCAGAAGGTCTCGAATCCACGTCCCCCTGATCACCAGTCAGACGCGCAACCTCAGTACTGGTCATGAACAGACTCGATAAAACCGTTTATTTTGGTGTATTCCTTGCTTCCAAAGGATCTAACTATTCAGAACTTATTATCACTGCAGTTGGTGTTGTGCCGTGTGGCGGCCGTAAAAGGTTTCCCCGTACATCATTATACTGCAGATTATAGTTTCTGGTCCTTTGGGATCATTGAGTTCATTTAGAATCATTTTGAAAATCGAGTTCTGCTTAAGCCGGTGCATACCACTGCCTCAATAAAACCGAATCTGCTATTTTCGTTTATTTGCTGTATTCTTTGCTTCCAAAGAATCAAACTATTCTGAACTTATTTTATGTAACCTCTAATTCTAGAAACAGATGCGTCTACACAGAGCTGAAACCGACCGCACATGCCTACTGATAAACCGCACAGAAGCTCTAATCCTGCCATGGCAAAGTGGTGCCAGTCGGATCTTCTCTCCACATAACTCCTATTGGTTGTTTGGACGGTAGGGCTTGAGATTTCATATCATCTTAGTCTCAGGTCCTACAAAATTGTAAGCAACGTCTCCATAATGACCTAAATAGTGTTGATGGGGCGGTAAAACCTCCGTTCAAACACCCCCCCCCCCCCCCACGAAAAAAAAAAATAACTAATCATTTCCAGAGCAGTGTCTATGAATACATTTGAAACAGTCGAAATGTAATGTAATTCCGACCCCTTGAACCCTCTTTTATATAGCAAAAAATGGGGTTTAAAGGGGGTAAACCTTATTTTTCTTATTTGTGCTCATAGATATAGATTGTGGATATTCGTTAGAACCGCCTCATAACCTACCAACAGTCTATATTTTGAGCATGCAGAATAAGAAAAATATCACAATTTTCCATTACGCAAACACGCCTTTACAAATACATTGCTACCTTTATCGCCGAAAAAATGAAAATTTTATTATGAAACATTGTGATATTTTTCTTATTTCTGCTCCTAATATAGATTGTGGGCACTCGTTAGAACCGCCACATCGAGGCGGTTCTAACGAGTACCCACAACCTATATTTTAGAGCAGAAATAAGAAAAATAAGGTATACCCCCGGAAAACCCAGTTTTACTATATAAAAGTGGGGTTCAAGGGGGTCAAAATTTTATAGGCGTGTTTTCGTGATGTCAACCGAAAATTTTCATTTTTTCGGCAATAAAACATGCAAGGTATTTGTAAAGGCATTTTTTTCTAATGTACAAGCAATAATCATCACTTTCGTATTGATTTTGTACAGCTGCAGGTAAAATCCATGGCTGTCGGGTAAACCATGCGTTTGCAAAGGTGTTCGAACATCCCTCGTAGCGACTGCACAGTAAATATACACGACATATACTCACCGGAAATAGAAACTATACACTCATTTTTAAATTGTCACTGGCAAAACATTTTAATGCAATTTGAATTCCAGTTATATAAATTATCATCAGTGACATGTCTGCTATTGATTTATTGGATAAAATGTTGAATGATATAGCTACGATTTAACGGGTAAGACCAAAACTTCAAGGCAAGGGTCAAAATCTTGGTGTTCAAGTTTCCATTGAGCCAAGTTTTTTTCTGTCGCGAATGTGATTCTCATTTGTACCAATTGCTACTCATCATCTAACGTTGGGAATATTGTTTACAAAATGAACATTTTCACAATGGTTGAAATGTTATCGACCTTTAAATATTGGACCAAATCACCGGAAGTGAGCGAAAAGTATGGCATTTCTGATTGCGGTTTTTGTTTTAATCAATATTTAAGACACAACTGAAGATGCTAAAACGAATGAAGGCACTTTTGGGTCGATTTTGGGCTTGAAACATTGTTTTGAAAATTTCTCTGAAAAAAAAAGCAGTTTTGGGGATTTCAATAAAATGTTTATTTCTGGATAATTATCAGATGTTATGTTATATTTTATTCCTTGCTTTTGACTTATCACACATACGCAAAAACTTTGAAGTCAAAATTCGATTACAAACAAATTTTGTGAAAAATGCACTTTTTTACATTTTCCCCAAAACCTTTTATTTTGAACACCAGATTTTTCTTTAAATTGTTACAGGATTCATGTCTACATATGGTCAAACCCTTAATCAGTATTTTAACTGATTTATTCAATTGTTATGTCAGGCGAGACAATTTAAAAGTGTATAGTTTCTATTTTCGGTCAGTATATGTCGCAGGATATGCCGGTAGGTTGAGTTATCTGGAAAAATAAGAAGTAGTTCGATCAGGTACCGTGGTTAACCAGTGGTTAACCAAAGTGTGATCGAACTCTGGTAGCGGTCTGGTAGCATGGCGGGAAAGTGTGACGTCACTCTGGTCGAACCAGACTAAAGCGTGGGTTACTCTGGTAGATACGTCACACCATACGTAACAAAGATGGCGGCGAAAGGTGCGAACACTAATGTCCTGGAATTGGCCGGGAATTGTTCGGGAAATTGGGGTAGTGGTGAGTTATTCCTAATATTTCCACTTCGGGTGGTCAGAAATTAATAAAATTAGTATCAAATAATGTTATAAGCTCCATTCTAAAATATTATTAAACAATATTTTTCATTTTTAGCAGATTTAGGGTCCATTTCTGAAGTTGATTTGTCTGAGAATTTCCCGGACAAATTAACCTATAAAATTGACTCCTAAATTGTTAAAAAAAATATTTTTTTTTTATCTTTTAGAATGGAGCTTAAAATTTTATTTGATACTAAATTTATTAATTTTTGACCACCGAAGTGGAGAAATTAGGAATAACGCACCACAAACCCCCATTTCCCGGACAATTTCCGGACATTAGTGTGCACCCCATGTTTGTCTAGACTGCTTCTATTTTAGAAATAGAGGGTCTGTGTACCCAGTCAACCAAACATCTACCAGACGTCGTTCGATCACCCCGGTGATCGAAAACATGGAAATCATGGGAAGAACGTGCACAACTTGACTTCCGCTACCATGGTCTGGTAAATGATCGAACTCCCACAAAGTAAGTTGCATCGACTTTGTTGAATGGAAAGCAATATTAACATGTTTAGAAAACTGAAAACGATGAATGTGTCTGAAAAGTGTCATAAAATAAATTGCAGGTCATCGAAGAGCAGACGGACGTCCATAACTGACATTCTGAGCTTTCAAAAGGAAACTGAAAAGAATGAATGTTTAAGTCAGCAATGGTAATAAGTTGATACAGTAAAATTCCTATATTAAGACCACCTTTGGGTCTGTTCAAAGTGGTCTTTAAGACCACTTTTGAACAGTTCCAAAGGTGGTCCCTGACCAGAGGACATTGCGTGCAGAAATTACGAAGACAGAGTAACTACACCCTTCTTAATAAGCGTTCTAAAGCAGAATTAGTCTGAATTTTTGGTGGTCTTAATAGCGGAATTTGATCGCCTCCGCCCATAAGGGCTTGAAGAAATTTATTGGCTGCATGATGCTTCCACGCAGAGCTGAATCCGGCCCGCACACTAGTACTGGTAAACCGCTTAGCGGATCTAAGCCTGTCCAGGAACCGCGGTGTGAGGCGGACCGTCCATGCTAATAAACTATATTGGTTTCATTGGGCGACAGGGCTTGAGCTGTCATTTCATCTCAATGTCGGGTAAAAGTCCCACAAAATTGGAAGCAACGTCTCCAAAATGACCTTTACAGTGTTGACGAGGACGTTAAACCTCAAATCAAACAAACAATCGGTCAATGATAAAAGAAACAAAAGAAGATAACAAAGTAGCGTAAAACTCGAACCGAACGCGAAAATGAGCAAAAGAACACGTGAACCCGGCAAAGAGTCTGAACAGTCATCGTTCTGTGCTAGATGGATGTTCGTTTGTTTTTCTGCATTCAAGGTAGGGCTGAAACGATACAGTCACCCCACGATACGATACGTACCGCGACTCTTACCTCACGATACAATACATATGAGCCCCGCAAGCGAATTTATGTCTTCGAGCATTCCGTCATGACAAACTTTAACTGCGCATGCCGCAAGCCATTCAGAGGGGCAAGGGGTATGGCTTTCTGTCTGAAGGTTCCTCTTGGTTCACTGCTTGTATGAGCGAGCAGCGAAGGTTCTGGCGAGACTGCGCGGATGCGCAGGCTCGCCTGAACCTTCGCTGCTCGTATAGGCGAAAAGTACCAAAATCGCTTGACGGGGCCCATATCGCGATACGACTTTCTTGCTTAAATCACAGCTCGAAAATTTTCAAACTGTCTCAAAACCATCTCTTGGTTCAATCTTGTGCAACAAAGCTTCTGTAAGATGACCGTATTTGTAATGGAAGTGATCAATGTATCTCATTAACAATTAAGATCTTTGTAATTTGTTGTAAAAATAGACTTAAAATATGTTAAAGCTGTCATTTTCTTTGGAAATGGTATTTTTTGGCGTATCGTCAGGTATCGCGATATAAGCCCCACGATACGATATGCGTATCGTCAGCAAAAGTATCGCGATACGATACGATTTCAATGAATCGTTTCACCCCTAATTCAAGGTGCGTTCAACAAAGTGAGCGCTCGGCGAGCGCCAGCGTTGTTGAACGAACATGGGCTTCATATAGCCCACACAACACGCAAACACGCCTATTACATAATTTTGACCCCTGTACTACAGTGAAACTTCGATGGCTCGAACACCGATGTCTCATTAACCATTGCTGAGTCGAACCACTTCTGTAGCCCCTAGTGAAATGCTCTACATAACAAATAGTGGGGGGGGGGGGGATAAATTCGGAAAGTTTCGTCTTTATATTACAAATGTATGCTGTGTGTACACATTAGAATTGCCTCCAAGAGGCGATTCTAATAAATACACACAGCATACATTTTCATTATAGAATACTGAAAATATGTCAAAAAGTATCTTGTTATTCCTCCTGGCCCTCGGTGGCTCGAACTATACCCTGTCTCGAACAGATTTTTGAGGTCCCTAAGGTGTTCGAGCCATCGAAGTTCGACTGTATTTTGTTTGTTTTTGTTTGATTTGAGGTTTAACGTCCCCGTCAACACTGTAAAGGTCATTTTGGAGACGTTGCTTCCAATTTTGTGCGACATTGACATGAAATGACATCTCAAGCCCTGCCGCCCAATGAAACAACAGGGTTTATAAGCATGGACGCGCCGACTCGCACCGCTTTGCCTGGGCAGGCTAAGATCCTCTAAGCGGTTTACCAGTACTTGTGTGCGGGTCGGTTTCAGCTCTGTGTGGAAGCATAATGCAGCCCATATATTTCTTCAAGCTCGATGGGCGGGGGCCAATCTCTGTACTAGGGTTAAAGAGGTATACATTATTTTTCTTATTTCTGCTCAAAAACATAGATAGCGGGTCCTCGTTACAACCGCGTCACTCAAAAATAGATCATGGGTACTCGTTAGTCCGAGGTGGTTCTAACCAGTACCTACAATCTATGTTTTGAGCAGAAATATAAAAACTATCAGAATTTTCGACCTGAAAATGTTCTTTTTTGATGATATATATATATTTTTAAAATAAATTTGAATAGGCGTGTTTTCGTAATGATGTCTTAAGTCCAAAAGACACATTTTCGCTTGTCGTGGCGCAAATGAACAAGACATGTATGAGTACACTTTCAGGGGAGGCAACTCCTGCAAAAGTAGTTTTGTCTCCCATATCAATAAGGGTCAACTCTGAAAGGAAAGAATTTGCTCCTAAGGAGCAAATTCTTTCCTTTAAGAGTAGACCCCCTTTTTCAGTGGGACAAGGCTTATAGGAAGCGAACAGGAAGTCCGGAAAATTGTCCCCCTTTGGAAAATGGCGAAAAAATCTGCCAGGTGTTCCTATTCCCCTTAATTGCGGAACTATACCTTATACTATAGTGGCAAGAAAACATTTCCCGTCTGGACTTAATGCACCCGTTTCCAATTATAGGAGTGGCAGGTTTGTTTTATTTGTGGTAAGTTTTACAAAACTGTGTACTTTAAACAAGCAAAGCGGCGTCTGATCTGAGTCAACACTGTTTGCTATATAATGTCAAAAAAAGAAATGGGACACTTTGCACATATGGTGCGTCACTCAATTGGTCACAACATCAAAAGGATACAGTTTCTGACAAAGTATTTTTAAGTCTGTTCTATTTGTTTGATTTGATGTTTAACGTTCCCGTAAACACTGTAAAGGTCATTTTGAAGACGTTGCTTCCAATTTTCAGGGACGACATTGAGATGAAATGTCATCTCAAACCCTGCCACCCAATGAAACCAATGGGGTTTATAAGCATGGAAGAGCCAACTTGCACCGCTTTGCCTGGGCAGGCTTAGATGCTCTAAGCAATTTACCAAGAAGTACTCGTGTGCGGGTCGATTTCAGCTTTGCGTGGAAGCATCATGCAGCCTACATTGTATCTTGTATCTATAGGCGGGACCGATTTTTAAGTCTAAACGTACGTTTATTTGCTGCAGGAGACTTATTAATAAGAACAAATTGAAGGCGACTCGGAAACTGAGACAATATGTATACTTAAATAATAAAGAAACGCAGGGTAATAAATTTGAAACAGGCCAGAAAATGTCGCGAAAATTCAGTAACAAAGGTGGTTAAGCGAACCAAGGTACGAAACCAGAATTTAAGGTAAATGAGAACACCTGGCAGATTTTTTCGCTATTTTATAAAGGTTGACAACTTTCGGGAGCTCCTGTTCGCTTTTCTATAAGCTCTATCCCACTGAAAAAGGGGTCTGCATTTAAAGGAAAGAATTTGCTCCTGAGGAGCAAATTCTTTCCTTTAAGAGCTGACCCCTATTGACATGGGAGACAAAAATACTTTTGCAGGAGTTGCTTCCCCTGAAGGTGTTCCAATTCCCCTTAAAAGTACCAGAAATACAGCGTGAGTAGAGATACAATTTAGAGATAGACATGCAAATTATAAGTTCAAAGTAAAGGATACAAACAAACCTGTCAGTCTGCTAAATCTGATCAAGGACAGTGTTTGCAGTCTGGTATCCCTATTGGCGAAGGTTTCTTACAATTTGACGATTTGCACGGGTGGGAAAAGTGCCATTGCATATGGAACAGCTGAATTGGGGTTCGAATATGGCCCATGAAAGTGATTTTAAAATGTCAGAATCGCAATTAAGAGAAGCCGTTTTCACGCATAAAAATATAAAAGCTGAAGAGCTGAAGAACTAACTTAATTGCGGAACTGTTACAAATTTGTTCGACATAATATCACCATTCCTAATAAAGCTTTTAACAAGTTTTATCATATGACGTCGCGTCTGAGAGTGTAATAACGCCATGTATTATTTTCGATAATCCACTAGTGGATTAAATATGCAAATTAGCTACATACGTCCCGTAACGTTACATGTACGACGTCCGTAACGATGTCGCGTTTACTAACGGCGGAATATTGACATTTTTGTACACAATCTTGAATAAAATGCGCTTTAAATGCCATATGATAAACAGCAAGCCTCGCATTTTATCCCTTTTCCTCAACTCGTTTAATAAATTCAATAATACATGAACACTCATGTAAGATCCTCTATGTTTTTAACGGGTTAATGTCCTGCTGCAACATTGTGCCAATCTTGAAGAGCTGAAACGCAAACGATACTCATTATTTTTGTGGAATCACGTTTAAACATTTATTTGGTAATAAAATATTTGTTGTTGTTGTTGTTTGTTGTTGATTTGCGGTTAAACGTCCCCGTCAACACTGTAAAGGTCATTTTGGAGACGCTGCTTCAAATTTTGTGGGACTTTTACCCGACATTGAGATGAACATGACATCTCAAGTCCTGCCGCCCAATGAAACCAATAGGATTTATATTTTTAGGAGGCCTTCATGCGGACTGAACAAATTATTTGTCTAAATCGCGACGGAAGTAAGGGCGAGGATTGTGGCCACGTAAAATCGATTTAAGCCCCCAAGTGGAAATCTTTCCATTGACCGTTCCAAGGCGGTTCTTCTGTGGCGATTTATTTTTGTTGTTTGTTACTTACTGTGTCTTTTTATTTTGGATGGCCATATGGCCATTTTGTGGGAAAGTAACTTTCCTTATGGCCTTCCTTTGTTTAGGTTTCCATTATGGTTTGGTCGCTTAATGTTTGTGTTTCTTTCCCTTTGTTGTCTTTGATGGGTGGAGTAAGTTAATTGTATCGATTCCTGATCTTTGTTTTACTTCTACTTTTTATAAGCATAGACGGTCCAACTCGCACCGCTTTATCTGGGCAGGCTTAGATCCGCTAAGCTGTTTACCAGTACTCGTGTGTTGGTCTGTTTCAGCTCTGCGTGAAAGCATCATGCAGTCAATCTGTTTTAAAAGCCCCGATGGGCGGGGGCCATGGTAATATAAGAATCTAACATGGGTGCGAGGATGGATGGAAAAATCCCTCCCGAGGGCCACTGTCCGGCATCACGAGGCTTGCCGTAGGATTCTTTTTCTTGCACACCTTCCATTTCTGAGCGTGGTCTTTTAATACTGCAGCCAGACACCGTCGTGATATGACTGAAAAATTGTTGAAAGCGACGTTAAACCCGAATTCACACACACACACACACTTCGGTTGCCGACGTCCACCATATTGTGATGCAACTACAGTGATGTTTAGTGACGTCACGTAACGTGCTGTCACGTCAACCTTTACGGCGGTGCATATGAGATCATTTTCGACCACTGCATTTATGAAACACGCGAGAATATTCGATTTTGGGTAAGAACACTAGGGTTAGAAAATGTCTATCCTAAGCTAAAACTATGGATTTCCTTATCTGGTGTGCACGAAAATCTGTTGTAATCCTGGGACCAGTTGTTCAAAGCACCGTTAGCTTAACGAGCTCGTTAGAGGTCAAATTGTTAACTATTCTAGCAAGTTTAATACCTAAATTTGTGTTATTTTTGCTGAAAAATGAGAGCAGCTTTTGCATCTGCAAAAGCTGCCCACATTTTTCTGCAAAAATATTAGTATATTTGCAAAATATTTAGTATATTTGCCATATTAAATGATCAAAGTTTTAACGATACGTTAACTAACGACGCCGTTAGTTTTCATCACGAAAACACGCCTATATAAATTTTACCCCCTTGAACCCCACTTTTATATAGTATAACTGGGGTTTCCGGGGGTATACCTTAATTTTCTTATTTCTGCTCTAAAATATAGATTGTGGGTACTCGTTAGAACCGCCTCAATGAGGCGGTTCTAACGAGTGCCCAGAACCTATATTATGAGCAGAAATAAGAAAAATATCACAATTTTTCATCATAAATTTTTCATATTTCCGCGATAAAGGTGGCAATGTATTTGTTTAGGCGTGTTTGCGTAATGGAACAACTGGTTCCTGGTGTTCATTCAGTCACTCTAGTAGGACTCTTGCAAGCATGCCTCCAGTAACTGACACTCTGGTATGCGATTTGTCTTTTGTGTTTCTCTTCAAGAAGCCGTTAGATTTCATTACGAAAACACAACTATTCAAATATATTGAATTACTGTCCACCAAAAACTGAGAATTTTCAGATAAAAAATTCTAATATTTTTCATATTTCTGCTCAAAACATAGATTGTGGATACTCGTTAGAACCGCCTCGGCGAGGCGGTTTAAACGAGTAGCCACAATCTATGCTTTGGAGCAGAAACAAGAAAAATAATGTATATCCCTGTAAACCTCAGTTTTTTCTATATAAGTGGGGTTTAAGGGGGTTAAATTTATATAGGCATGTTTTCGTGATGTCGTTTTTGTCATCAAACCATTCTTATATGAAAATGTCTCCAGACATGACAGATTGTGCGGATGCTGTAACTTGAACGCGATAAAAGATGAATATCATTTTCTGTTTGATGGTTGCAAGATACTGGACCTAGGGAATATATTGCTGTAGAGTGAACCGTTAGTCTGAGAATTTACCGTTTGGGCTAGTAAATTCTGAGTTCCAATGTACCGAAGTGACTGCAGATATAATTGATGAAAGTTTGTCTCTTGCTGACTTGTTTCAGCTTGGAGACATCTGGTCTCTTTTGCAAATTCTGGCCTTGTGGTCACCATGCAGGTTGAATTCGGAGGCTGTGTGTGCAAACAATAAGCCTGAAACATGTCCAGCAGATTGTAACTTATATAATCTTTTTGTTATGGCTTGTCTTTGGGTGTGTGTATCGCTTATATTAGTTTGTTTTGGGTAGCTAACTGGCCATTTGGTGGGAACGTAACTGTCCTTTTGGCTTTCCATTATTGATGTTTCCATTAGGGTCTAGTTGCTTCATGTTTGTGTTTCCTTTCCTTTGGTGTCTCTGATGGGAGCTGTGGGTTAATTGTATCGATTCCTGATCATTGCCTTCACTTCAATTTTGTTACGCCTGCATCCTGTCTGTCCTTTCCTATAAATGTCCATACACAATACCTTAAGTTGACCATACTCTCAAAGTAGCACTCAAAAGAGACTCAGATGCATATCAGAGCAGACTGTGCGAGGCAAAAGCTGATCTGAATATTGTTGTTTCCATTTGTATAAAACAAGTTGTCTAATTACGGGCTCTGGTTTCTCATTTTCGTTCAAGAACGCATTTCATTTTGAAAGTATGACCAAAACTTGTTATCAAACATAATAACGAGCATAGAAATTAATATTCAATTCTAACACAGCGCGCCTATATAGGCAATGCAAAATAACTGTGTTTTATTCTGCAACAAATCACAGCTCGGAAGAGCGTGACGTGTGACGTAATTAAAAACTGCAAATTTATGACGTCACTAGTCGATTAACTTGACGTTAGACGGTGTAACATCATTTTCTCGCATCGAAAACATTAGAAAAGGATATAAATACATGTGTTTCAGTCGATAATTTTAGCGGGATTTCTTCTAACAATGGCGAAAAATTGTGAGATTTTGAAGGAAACAACAACATTATTGCCGATTTTCAGCGTGTTAGAATCGAAATAGATCAGCTCTAGCCAGTGATTTGTTGGGTAATAAATCACAGTTTGTCGGTCAGTTGTACGTAGACAAATCACGCGCGCTACGCGCTCGTGATTTGTCTACTTTACAACTGACCTCCAAACTGTGATTTATTACACAACAAATCACAGTTAGAGCTGATCTATTTCTTAAGCAATATCAGTGTCATTGACATTTAGAATCCTTTATCCAAATTGATGGATACCAGTGCTGTGGTATACATATTAATTCGGAACTGGTAAGATTTCAAGACCAATCAGATATTTTGGGAAACAAATAATATTCAGTTAATGTTATGAAAATGCTTCTGTGCAAATTTACATGCACAAATAGGAAAGAAAATCCTTATGTCTGAACATGATCTTAACATTGTTGATATAAAAATGCAAAAATAAGCCCGCCACAGTCGGAGATTAAATGGGCTTACTTCGTGTACTTTTTTCATTATTCAACAAAAATACAAATGTTGCCTTGGAAACAGAATCATTTAATTGTGCCCTGGTGGTTTGTTGCTTTTGCACATACAATTGTCAAGGACATTAAGAACCTCATAATTAAAATTACTGTAATTGGGTAGTTTGCTGAAACATCACGAAAACACGCCTATATAATTCTGACACCCCTCGAACCCCACTTTTGGGTTTAGAGGGTAAACCTTATTTTTCTTATTTCTGCTCTAAAATATAGATTGTGGGTACTTGTTAGGATGAGAAGCCGGTTCCATGCAGAAAAAAATACAAAAGCTGCGGAGCTGAAGAACTAGTTTTAGTGCGGAACTGTTACAAAGGGGGTCTTTCAAGGTATAGGAAATTTGCATTGGTTTCTGCCCACGCTTGGATTTTGATGAAATTATGCACAATAATTGCCTTGGGTATAACCATTATAATTACGATGCATTCACTATTAAATCTTATTTCCGTAGTAAATTTATTGCATATTTGATGAAGTCTCTATCACAACAGAGAGTACTCTCATATAAACTTGTATACAGTATTCGGAGTTTCATATATCTAATCCTGCTATGTTTTATGAATTAAGGCCATAATTGGTGAGTTAGTTGATACTATGAATTACCTCATATGTCTAGTAATAGTGGCTGGGCATTCAGTTTTCTTTGATGGTGTCCCCATATTGCAGCTCCTATTTTTGTATTCATTAAAATTTTATATGCATTTTAACCGTGTTCCAATTTTTGTCAAGACACCATTTCAGCATAAAAACTATCCACATATCTTAGGAACATGTTGATGAATTTTGATGGAAATTGAGGACCGGTAACATTGTGCTTTAACAGACTGAATACTGATAGTCCTGATTTAGCAAAATGTGAAATTATATGATTATCATGTTTTGGTCATGCTGTTTAATAATACTTTACTATTGCTTTCAATTTGGATGGCTTTAGTATAGTATGGTTTACGTAAATAGTTCATAGCATAATAATAAGTATTATTTCAAAACATCCATTTCGGTAAATTTGCCCCTATGGAACAAAATATTTTGTCTACAGAACTATACCGCTAAGGTTTTGATGACAAACGTCATCAAACGCACCCATGTAATCATGTGCACAGTTTTCTTTCTGTCTTTCTCGTCTAATTTGGTAATGGTACTAAGGTGATGTTTAGATTTAACATTCAAATCAACAACATACCAGTCACTTTAGATGTTGCTTCAGATTTTGTGAGATTTGTTATCTGACTCGAGATAAATGACTCTCAAGTCAAACTGTTGTTTGTTTATTTAACCCTAACCGTCCATTTAAAAAGAAAGGTTTACTCTAGGGAAAATCAACCACACTTGAGATTACTTTTCCTAGACATTAAGTTTTCAGAATTTGTATCTGTATAGGCACTAGCCAATCTAACTTTTTGTATAGCCCCTATGAACGAAATCAAACGGCTTCCTGAAGCTGTATTCCAAAACCGTTTGAATTTGCTTTCAGAATTCATATGGTCGTACATTTGTCAGTGTTCCAAAACTTATGTGATCATGATTTTGTTGTCTATATATTTGTATAGGTCTTTTACTTCATTTACCTATCTCAGCAGTTGTTGCAGTAATTACAAAGCACATTATGTAAGATATCAAAAAGCATTTAAACTGTTGATAATAATTATTCAATCTGTGAGTAGTTATCACATTAATTATAGGATTTTAAATTATTTTCAGTAAATACATTGTGATGCTTTTTTCTGTCCAAACACTGCAATGCTCTTTCTAAGCTGAGAGATACATTGCACAGAAATGTTCTGGTAAACATAAATGAACAAAAAGCAAGCAAGAGCAGTGCTTAAAAAATAACAGTGAACTTGCATTCAGCAGAAACATTCAAGAAGTGGTTGAAAGTTTTACAACCAGAAAAAAATACTAAAAGCTCGCTTCCGATAAATTAACCACTATATTGACAAAGTAAATAGAAAAAATAAGACACTAAAGAAACGTCAACAATTACAATACCAATGCAGAAAAGAGACATATTTATGTATGTGTACTATAAGGAAGGAAACTGTTTCTCTCCCTGTCTAAAAGCAAAATTTCTCTAGGTCAAGGAACAGCTTTGTTTACACCAAATATTTTATGCCTCATCCATCAGTGATATCTTTTGCAGCAGAAACTCAATATCAGTGACATTTCGATACTAACCAATAATTACTGTAATTTTTTTCTTAGGATAAAAATCCAGCGTTCATAAAGACAGAGTATATCTAAGGCTGAATCTGGCCATGAATTTATCAACAGAACTATTTTACTAGTAACAACAAACCACTGACCATTGCGTCCTTGCATACCAGCTTGGTATGGAAATGAAAATAATGGATCTCCTTGCCTTACACCTATTTGAGTAGCATGACTTATGCAAAGTCATTAAATAAAGTTGCACATGTTCACAATAATTTTGCTGCTGATAAAAAAGCAATATATGTTGTTAAGCCTAATTTGTTGTTTAGAATATCTTTTGATTTAGTGTTTTACTATCTACTATTTTGGATAGATCATAGTGTATAAATGAAAGGAAAATATCAGAAATTCATGATATTTTAATAGTTTCTAAGCTAGATCAGCTCAATATGTATTCATTTTGATTTGTATAATCTCATTTTTATTACGTAAGTGTTACGAATTGCCTTTTTGTAAGGTTCTTGGATGATTTCAATAAAATAGTAAATTTTGCAGAAACGACTTACATCCATTAAAGGTGTAAAACTACAGTGTTACCGGTTTCGGATTTTCATGAAATTTGGTATAGCTAAAGAAGATACATATGGCAAGTTTTCCTAGCAAAATGAAATCTTGACAAAGACTAGAACATATTTATCTGAGGGATTGAATTTTGATAATTTTTTAAAATTTTAATTAAAAAATAAGATTTTTGATAATTATTTTATCAGAAAATGTAAACTTCAATTAATTCAAAAGGTTTTTTAGTATCAAAGGAATGCTTATGGAGTTCTGCATTCAATCCAGTTCACAGATCTTGAAACTAAATAAAACATAAGATTTAAGATGCACTTATTTAGAGACAGACACCAGCTCATGGAGGGAGTCAGTTAGAGTGGCCTCCTGAGTCCTACTTTGATTTATATAATTTACTAAATACATTTTTATAGGTTGTATATGCTGAGTTATTAATATACAAAGTTTAAAGAAAAAACATGCATGGGCACAAATGAAAGACCCCCTTTGTTCGACATAATATCACCATTCCTTATAAAGCTTTTAACAAATTTAACAAATTGTTTGTTAACCAATTTTGTACCAGAAACCTCAAAACGGGTACTTGGCAAACAGTGCAGTTCCTGACCAGACGCCGCAGAATGCGGCGTCTGATCAGGGCCTACACTGTTTGCAAAACGTTAAGCCATTTTCCGAATTAATTTTGAAGAAAACACAACCTGACACCCCTAAATTTTAAAAAGGACTCCCGGTATATATAAGGACGAAGATTCCAGTTGGTACAAACAATGTAAAATATTAATATCCTGCTGCATGAGCCGAAGAGACCATAGTGCCAATATCTAAGAGCGGAAACGCAAATGGTACTCATTACTTTTGTGGAATCACGCTTTAACATTTTTAGAGGACCCGCATTATAACGACAATATTTGTTCCCTAATATTGTGACGTTATAAGGAATTTGCCGTTATAAAGAATCCCACTTAGGATTATGACAGGTTATAAAAGGTATTTTCCAAATTAACACTCTAACAAACAAATGTGTTAGAATCGCCTCGATGAGGCGATTCTAACAAATATCTATAACATTTACTTCTTGGAGTATTAAATAACAAGGATCTTTCGTCCTATGGATTCGATTCGGGCATTTCTAACATGAGGGAAGCCCAGGCCGCTCGGAATCGAGGCTTAAACTTGAGCTAAGAATTCATTCCACCGAAACTGTCGTTACAACCAATTTGCCGTTATAGCGAACGTCATTATAACGCGGGTCCTCTGAATTTCGTAATATACGAAGTTTACATGGATGTGAGGGCTGGATGGAAAAATCCGTCCCGAGGGTCACTGTCTGGCATCACGAGGCTTGCCGAGTGATGCCGGACAGTGATCCCGAGGGACGATTTTTTTCTATCCACCCCTCACATCCTGTGGGGTTCTTTTTCTTACACGCCTTCCATTTCTTAGCGTGGATTTTTAATACTGCAGTCACTTCGGTTGCCGACGTCCGCCTTATTGTGATGCCACTACAGTGATGTTTAGTGACGTCTAGTAACGTATTGTGACGTCAACCTTAAGGACGGCGCATATGAGGTCGTAATCAACCAGTGCATTTATCAAATAAGTGGGAATATCCGATTTTGGGTAAGAGCACCAGGGTTAGAACAAAATTTCTATCCCATGCGAAAACTACGGATTTCCGTATCTTGTGTGCAAGACAATCTATTCCTTGGCAAATCTGGTAAGTCCTGGTGTGAATTCAGTCACCCATGTAGGACTCCCGCAAGCAGGGCCCCAGCAACTGACACCGGGGTATGCGTTTTGTCTTTTTTGTTTCTCTCCAAGAAGCCCATAGATTTCATTACGAAAACAAGTCTATTCCAATATATTGAATTACTTTCCATCAACAGCCCCCGCCCATCGGGGCTTGAAGAAATAGATGGGTTACATGATGCTTCCACGCAAACCTGAAACCGACCCGCACACGAGGTACTGGTAAACCGCTTAGAGGATCTACGTCTGTGTTCTCTCTCTGAGGCTCAAAAGATAATCATTGTGCAATATCTCCCAGAATCTGTCTAGCAGCTTATGTCCTTTCTTCCATGTCTCTAGCAGTTTTTCTGCTGCACTTTTATTCGGATTATAGGCAACATCGTTGTTCAGGTGAATGTCTTGTATCCCTATATTTGGGTTCAGAGTCAGGAAATGTGCTGGAGTCAAGGTCACATTAAACTGAATATCGTCACCGGCATAAGTCAAAGGTCTAGAGTTCACGACTGCTTCTGCCTCCTTTAATACTGTCAGAAGCTGGTCGTTTGTCAACCTCATTTTTCCTATTGATTTCCTTAAAGTCCTCTTTACAAGTCCTACCAGCCTTTCATAGAACCCGCCCATCCATGGCGCAAGCTCTACGATAAATTTCCACTTTATTTTCTCATTTGCCATGTATGTTGTTACATCATCGTGTGTCAACATCATTCCCCATAGCTGATCAAATGTCTCTGAAGCAAGTTTGAACTGGGCCGCGTTATCAGATATGATCTCTTTGGGTTTACCATGACTTGATAGAAATCTTCTAAAACCTAGCAGGAACTGGTCAGTTGACATATCTTGCATAAGTTCGAGATGGATTGCCCTTGTGGCCAAGCATGTGAATAAACACACCCAAACCTTCTGAGTCTCTGATTTGATCTTAACGAACAAAGGTCCAGAATAATCTAGACCTGTATATGTAAATGGGGTAGGGTTGGAAACACGTTTGCCTGGTAAGGGCGGCATCAACGGCATTCTGTATGGCCCAACTTCATGGCGACGACATATAGTACAGCTTTTTAGAATCTTCTTCACCACTGATCTCCCATGAGGTATCCAGTAAGTGTGTCTCAAAAGTCCTAATGTCTGTGAAACCCCTACATGTAGTGCCTTCTTGTGGCAATGTTCAATAACCAAGTATGTAAATTTGTAATGTTTCGGTAGTAGTAAAGGATGTCTCGCACTTTCAGGTATGTCAGCCTTTCCTAATCTGCCACAACAACTAAGTAGACCCTTTTCATCCAGGTAAAGACCAAGATTGTTCTTGTGTTTATTGGCTTTGTTTTTGCTGATTGACTTCATAATATCACAGAAGTAGTGGTTTTGAAGGCATACTATCCATCTTTCTTCTGCACTTACAACTTCTTTAGCTTCAAGAGCATCATTTGAGCTATCTTTTTTCGTCAGTTTTGCGATAAATCTTGCTACGAGGGCTGTTACTCTTAAAAGCCTAGATAAAGATGAAAAACTTGCAATATTTATGTCAAATGGGGTATCTATGCATTCACTGTCTGTAGTGTTTCTTGCGAGACGCTCCCCTGCAACTAGTTTTGCCTCATACATGACTTTTGTTTTTCAATGTTTGATTTCATCCGTGGTCAGAATATCTTTATCCTCTTTCTCATAGAAGCCTCCGTGGTCGAGTGGTTACGCTACTCGCCTTGTAAACCAGGGATCGCAGGTTCGATCCCGGGCTTCTCCAGACTTTCGGATGAGTCTTTAAACCGAGGTCCCGTCTCCGTATGACCTTAGCTGTTGGTGGGACGTAAAACTGAAACACTCACTCACTCCTCTTTCTCATACTTCCATTCTGGCCGCACACTCTTCGGTCGTTTCAGCCAGCTTGGTCCATTCCACCATAATTAATTTCCATTAATGTCAGATAATGACGTACCTCTACTCGCCATATCAGCTGGGTTTTGCTTTGTTGATATGTAGTGGAACCAAGTATTATCAAAGTCTTTGATCTCTTTCACTCTATTTTCTATAAAGGTGCTCAGTGGTTTGTTGCTGTCTAGCCAGTACAGTACGCACTGTGAGTCCACCCACATATGTTTTTTTGAGTAATATATCTAACTTCAGTTCAGTCTCAACAAACCTCAAGCATCTTTTCCCTTTGAGTGCTGCCAGAAGTTCTAATCTTGGAATGCTAACTTCTGTATTTGGTACAAGCCTTGTCTTCGAGAATATCAAGTCGGTCCTACAAAGGCTGCCAAACTCCTGACATAGGTATACTGTTGCTGCATAAGCATATTTCGACGCATCACAGAAGACTACCAATTGATAACTACACTTTTCTTGGGGAAAGCCAATGTATCTTGGGAATGTTGAAATTGGAATCCCATCTAGTTCTTTCTTTATGTATTCCACTGTGATGCATTCTGCAAAGATAACTGTTCATCCCATGAAACATTTTGATTCCAAAGTGTTTTCGGGAACACCTTTCCTTTCAGTATTACTGGGCTAAACACACCGAGCGGATCAAATTCCGATGCAATTTATTTTAGTACTGTCCTTTTTGTCATCGGTTCTATGCCTGTTGTGTTGTTTATATTGACATTCATCTGATCGGTTGACACTGTCCATGATAGACCAAGGATTTTCATTTTTTTCCGAGTTGGATTTATCCTGATCTGGTATTTCACTGAGCACTTCCTTGCTGTTGGATGCCCAATCACTCAAATTCATCCCTGCTTCTTGAAATATCTGCTTTGCTTTATTGTAAAATACTTTTCCATTTTCTATAGTACGACTACCCGTTATTACGCTGTCCACATAAATGTTCTCTTTAACCTGTTTTCAGCCAAAGTATTGAACTGTTTCAAATGATATTCTAGAGTGGCAGCAAGTAGGAAAGGACTATTATCCCAAATGGAACTCTACAAACTCTATACTCTTGAATGTTATTTTGGAGGTATAGTTTTTCTCTGTCTTGCAACCAAAGGAACTTTGTTATATCTCTGGAATCCTCTGAGAGACCGACTTGTAAGAACGCCTTCTCGATGTCTGCTATCAGAGCAATCTCCTTTGGACGGAAGCGAAGTAGTATCCCGGTTAGGTCCTTTAACAATACAGGCCCTCTGTACAGACATTCATTGAGACTCTTGTTTTCTTTCTTTTTCTTGGCAGGTGCGTCATATACTATTCTTACCTTTGTAGAAGTCTTGTATTGATTTACCACAGCATGGTGTAGTATATAGTGTTTCCCAGATGTGTTTGGGTTATCTCGCACCTTTTCAATTATTCCACGTTTTAACTGTTCATCTATGATATCCCCATATTGCTTTACAAGTCCTGGGTTTGTCTTTATTCGGCGTATCAAAGATTTCAGTCTTCCCATTGCCAGGCCACGGTTTTCAGGTAAATCTGTGCTGTCATTTTTCCATGGCCAAATGACATGGTTTCTACTCTCAGCATACTGGATTGTTTCATTGACGTGTTGAAGTAGTTTCCTCTCTTCGTTACTGGAGTGATTTGGTGAGTCATGTATGCCTGTTGTTTGGAGCCGCCAGAAGTCTTCCAGATCTGGTTTAATAGGAAGACAGGTGTCTACTTCTGTCAAAAAACTGGTTTCTCTTTGAATCTCTGTTCCGTAAGTTATAGCCAACATGCTTTGCTCTACTGTTGGCTTTTCAGTATCTGATGCTCTTCCTGCCAATATCCAGCCAAGTTTAGAACCAAGCATGTATAGACCTGACTGAATCTCTACTTTCTGTGGCAAGATAAAATCAAGATTATAGTCATTACCTATGAGTATGTCTATTCTCGAGCTTTCACATTCACTTGGTAGGTTGTCTGCACGTGCATTTTCTTTTCAAAGATATTCCCAATTCTTTAGACAGCTGGTATCGAAAGGATGCATTTGAATTGGTCCGGTTATGTTTGGAATTACATTAACAGTTATTTTTAAGACGCTACCAACTTTCAGCTCAAAGTCTAAAGTGGTGGAAGGGGTTTTCCTACTTTTTGCCTTTACTGACCCAAAGAAGGTAAGAAGTGTGATTTCATTCATTTCACCCAATTTCAGATTTAACTTTCTTGCCAAACTTTCAATTATATAGACTTAGGTCCTTTGACTACCTGAATAAAAAAGAATGCGACCATTTTCTTGTCTGTCTTGTGTTGGGTTTCTGAAGTTGGCCTTTGCTGTCTGCATAAGTACCATTTCACCCGAAGAGATTAGAGCATTTTCTACTTCAGTTTCTGAGTCTGTTGTGTCCTCCTCATCTTCTTGCACAAGTTCTTCAGCTTTATGGACCGTCTCCTTATGTACATTTCCAAACCTTTTGGGACATAGACTTCTATGGTGAACATTCGATTGACCACAGTAGCGACAGGATCGATCATAGGCACCTTCATTCGCCCTGTGGTCTCGTTTCAAGCAAATATAGCAGTTTTGTTTCATTCGCTGTCTACTTTCATCTAGTGTTGAATATACGAGACACTCATCAGTCCAGTGTCGACCATTACAATATCGATATGATTATCTGGGTTGTTGAGAATTTGGCGACCTAAGTTTCTTGTAGCCTGAGACTAATGCTTCCGCTGTTGGCCTTTGTGGCCTAGGAGGAGTATACCTATTTTCTGTTGGTACCTGTTGTTCAGCTCTTTCTCTTGCTGATATGTATTCATTGATTAGCTCTCGCAGATTTCTCAACGACCATTGGCACTTTGAACCCTTTTGTAATTCCAGCTGAATTAAGACATCCTTTATCCTGAATTAAGTTTGGACGTAAACATAGATATAAAAACATCCTGATTTGTGTCTTGGTTGAGTGCTCCCAAACATCTTAAGTTCTTTTCTACTTGATCATACAGGGATCTAAGACTTTTTGTATTGTTGCTAGCAGGTCTAAGAATTAGCAGGGCTAAGATTTATAAGTTCTGCGTAATGAGAGTTAACAACTGTTTGTTGGTTCCCAAACCTTTCTCTTAGTAAATCAATAGCAACTTTATAATTTTTATTTGGTAGGACTATACCTGAAATGGCCTGTTTCGCTTCACCTGTAAGCTAACTGTTGAGATATTTCATTTTATCTACACCAGATAATGTTTCATTTCTATCAATGGTTGTCTCGAACGTGCGCCAGAATTCATACCATTTCATCTTGTCCCCGTTGAATGTAGGCATGTCCAGTTGTGGTAGTTTAACCATCCCATTTGGAGTTTGTTGCCTTTGCTGCATCAGCAGTGTCTGGTTATCTATAAGTAGTTGTTGCATTTGCAGCTGCATCTGTTCCATTCGGCTTCTTTCTTCTGTGATAGTTACAGCAGAAGAATTTGATGATGGTGGCTTATCACTAGCTATTGTTTTACCAAGTGTAATTAGCTGATCGCTGCAGTCTATAACTGATCTTGTAAAAGTGCCTATCTTGGACCAGCAACACTTCCATCTCGTTTTCACAGTCCTGTCCTGCGACTGCCACAGAAATCTTTTCATTTGTGTCTTCTAGCTTGTCAAAGAAAGATGTCAGTCTATTAACACATGATTCAATCTTCAGAGCAAAGTCATTCACACCTCCCCTTTGCTGATCATTTTCTGTAAGACTTTGACCTATAATCAGCTCTCGGTCCAGAATGTTTCTGTATTTTGTCCTATTTGACTTCAATTATCTCAGCGACATAATGTATAGTTAGTCTTAGCTTAATTTAAACTTCTTTTATCCACTACGATCATCTACAACGTTCCCGGGTTCCGGCACCAAACAATGTGGTGCACATAAAGTCAGGATACATGATACAAGTTTAATATGTCAATAAATTATAATTTACCACATTGGAATAAAACTGTTATAGTAATACGACTGGAGAACATTCTTCATCCTTCTCTTTGCAGTGTCTAACCCTAATCCATTACTTTGTATGCATCTTTCCCTGAAAATGATGTTCTTGAACTGTCTCTAACTTTCTTACTGTCTCTAAATACTGTTGTAACGTTATCAATGCCTAGCAACGACGTCAAAGTCTCAAGACGTCATGTAGTCAATAAATAAACCAAATGTTCTTTAATTATTGCAATGTCACCATCATATAAGTAAATGAGACCTATCATATCTATTCTTATGTTCATATCTAAATGTTAAATTAAGTTGCCAAAACTGTAAAACAATATTTATGAATAATGTAAAACATGCTAATATTATTAATTAACACAGTGTTATAATAAAATCACGGAAATTCCGTAACAATAACACTTAATTTGCCATGAAATGTGGTACTTACAAAGATGTTTATTAATCGGACTTGTGACCGTGATACCTAATTAGGTGGATCTCTTTCTCCAGTTTTTTGAAGAAAAAGAAAAAAAAGAAGCAACCAAAAAACCCGAAGTAGAGGTTTTACATGTATTTCGTTTTATCTCCCAAGGATCGGAGGTAGTCGCAGATAAGATTTGCAGGGCGGAGTTATTGTTTGCACCTGCTTTGGAATATTCTTTTATACCGCAATCAGGCATTCTAGATCGAATAACTGCACGCTATAATCGCTAGTGACCTATAATACCTCCTACTGGCCTATAATACGTCTAGTGACCGTTTTTAGACCGGACCTACTTTTCAGGTCACTAATTTACAATTGTAAACAATAATATGCAACCTTTTATACATGAGAAAACAACGAAACTGCAAGTTAAAATCTTTGCAATATTTATTTGAACAGATTTTCAGAAATTTCAGCTAAATTCGTACCTTCTCGGCTTTTCCTGGTTTGAATGGCCCGTTGGAATAACTGCGCACTGCTACTGCAGTTGAGTCTCAACCCCGAAAATAATTTCTAAAGCTCAAATAAACTATTTATTTGCAGATTTCCATACAGAATGTAAAGCGCTGAGAAACTGAGAAACTTTTATTCGAGCGACCATGTTGTTTCCTACGTCTTTGTGGCGTGGTGACGTCAGAAACTTTGCACTCGTTGATGTCACGTTAACTACGTGTGCGCGCTATGGCACTGAATGTCATTTAACATGTCACACTGTCTGCTGTCTTTTTTTTTTTTTTTTTTTTTTGCTTAAATTTGCTAAATTATTGCAAAACCCCTTGATTTTTGAATTGCGGTAAAAACTAAATACATTATTAGTGTCTTATAAAATATAATCGCTAAAGCTCGCCCCTATAAAATTGTCTAAGGCTCACCGATTATATTTTATTATTATAGACACTAACTATGTATTTACTATTTTTATCATATGACGTCACGTCTAAGAGTGTAATAACGTCATGTAATATTTTCGATAATCCATTAGTGGATTAAATATGCAAATTAGCTAGATACGTCCCGTAACGTTGCATGTACGACGTCCTTAACGACGTCGCGTTTACTAATGGCGGATTATTGACCATTTTGTAAACAATCGTGAATAAAATACGTTTTAAATGTCATATGATAAAAAGAATCTTGCATTCGTGCTCATGTATTATTGAATTTATTAAACTCGATGAGGAAAAGGGAAAAAATGCTCGGCACAGCCTCGCATTTTATTCCTTTTCCTCAACTCGTTTAATAAATTCAATAATACATGAACACTCATGTAAGATCCTCTCTGCCATATTGCTAAACTGCTAGTTGCACGGTTGTAAAAAAAGAATTCAACAGTAACAAAAATAATTAAAGCCCTGGTGTGTCTGGCCATTTCATCACGAGAACAAGTATGTGAAATGAAGACCCCCTAAACCCCACATTATATATAGAAAACGGGGGTTTACGGGGGTATTCATTATTTTTCTTATTTCTGCTTCTAGACATAGGTTGTGGGTACTCGTTAGAACCGCCAAAAAGAGGCGTTTCAAACGAGCACGCACAACCTATGTTATGAGCATTTAAAAGAAAAATATAAAGGATTTTAATCAGAAAAGTAGCCATTTTGGAGACGTGAAAAAGCACTATGTCGTACGGTGAGTTCTCGTAATGTGCTCCGCTATCGAAAACATGCGAAAGGCAAGTTACTGAGTCTCCTCTTGCTCAGCGCTTTTAACATAACATTGGCAACGCCTGAACTTCTCTGCCCTGCCTATCTTATCCGCAACTTCTTAATAAATATTGACTAAGCCTTGTCGCAAAAAAAAAAAAAAAAACATTACGAAAACACGCCTATGCAAATACATTGAAACCTTTACAAAAAAAAAATAAATAAATAAAATAAATAAATAAATAAATAAATAAATAAATAAACAAGAATAAAAAATAAGATAAAGAAATTGTGATATTTTTCTTATTTCGACTCAAAATATTTTGTTTGTTTTGTTTGATTTGAGGTTTAACGTCCCCGTCAACACTGTATAGGTAATTTTGAAGACGTTGCTTCCAATGCTGTGGGGCAATGAGACATTGAGATGAATCTCAAGCCCTGTCGCCCAATGAAACCAATAGGGTTTATAAGCATGGACGGTCCGACTCGCACCGCTTTGCCTGGGCAGACTTAGATCCTCTAAGCGGTTTTTGCATTATGCTTAACCGCATAGCTGAAACTAATCGCACATGAGTTCTGCTCAAAATATAGATTGTGTGTATTCCGTAGAACTAACAAATATCCACAATCTATATTTTTCGTTCATCGAGGCGGTTCTAACGAATACCCACAATCTATATTTTTGAGCAGAAATTAGAAAAATAAGAATTAGCCCTGTAAACCCCAGTTTTACTATATAAAAGTGGGGTTCAAGGGGGTCAAAATTATATAGACGTGTTTTCGTGATGAAAGCCCCTGACTTTGAGATTTGCGACCAGGTCAGACTCAAACCAGTCTGCTCAGCTAACAGACTTGCAAGAATCTTGCAATTTTAGCTACAGAAACAAGACGTATCATACTACAAGAAAAGCTTTTACAAAACGCTAGGTCAACGCTTGAAACATATTAAATGTGAATGTCTAGAGTTATATCCCAGAAATGTGTTTAATACAATTAACTGTCTTTGGCAATAATCTAACTGCCTTTATCATATGACGTTGCGTCTGAGCGTGTAATAACGCCATGTAAAACTTTCGATAATCCACTTGTGGATTAGATATGCAAGTTAGCTAGATACGTCCCGTAACGTTACATGTACGACGCCCGTAACAACGTCGCGTTTACAAACGGCGGAATATTGACATTTTTATAAATGATCATAAATATAAATGCGTTTTAAATGTCATATGATAAATAGAATCTTGCATTCGTGCTCATGTATTATTGAATTTATTAAACTCGTTGAGGAAAAGAGATAAAATCCTCGGCAAAGCCTCGCATTTTATCTCTTTTTCCTCAACGAGTTTAATAAATTCAATAATATAGGAACACTCATGTAAGATCCTCTATATCTACACCCAGGATCCTGCCGACTGAAGTATAATGTCTAAAATGTCAAAGTTGCAAATGCAGTAATTTTGTCAAAAAGTACTTTTTCATCTTTAAAAAGGCAAATGTGAACTTCAATATGCTTGTACATGTAACATCGCATCAAATGGAATGTTTTGAAACTGTTGGAGAAGTTTAGTAGACAACTTTCCTACAATTTATAGATGCCTAATTCAGTGAAGATCATCCCAAAAATATTGTCAGAGCTCTGCCTGTGGTCTTTTTTGTGTATGAAGCATATACCTGTGATGGGCCACTTTTTTTTCCAAAAAGTACTTTTTCATCTTTTAAAGGGCACATATGAACTTCAATATGCTTGTACATGTAACATCATATCAAATGGAATGTTTGGAAACTGTTGGAGAAGTTTAGTAGACAACTTTCCTACAATTTATAGATGACTAATTGAAGATCATCCCTAAACTTTTGTCTGAGCTCTGCCTGTGGTCCTTTTCGTGTATGAAGCTTATACTTGTTAGTGGCCACTTTTTTCTTCTTGTGAAAGCTTAATTGTTGTTGCAAAAAAAAAAAAAAAAAAAATGAAGGTCAACATGCATTGTGGGTACAAATGGCTGTACTTCCATGTTAAACCCTACGTCTATAATGTCTATGCCCATCAGCGAACGCAAATGCGCAGTCTGATCAGCACCTTTGTTGTTTGCAAATGACGGAACAGATTCTCTCATGACGTGGCTCACAACTGGTATAAAACAACAGCGGGAGACTGTCAGAGCTGGTCAAAATAAAAAGGCATGAATGACCTTTTTTCTGAAAATATTCCCAGGCTTCAGGGGAATGGTTAGATACACATGTGGACACAAAACCGTTCAAAATTTGATTTCATTTTGACTTGAAATATCAATCGATATATCCTGACAGCCTGTCAGTCAACTGCCAGACACTGAGAAATAAAGTGGTGTAAATCTCTTTGCAGACTCCCGTGCGTACTGTCCAATTACACCCGTGGACACAAAAGCGTTCAAACTCCTATGAAACAACTTTCAATGAATCTCTTTGCATCAAGTAAGTTTGACAAGCAAATGTCATTCATCAAAGAATTCTAAAACTAGATCAAACAATTGATTGGTCTCATTTTGGAAAACACTTTCTGATTGACATTTGAGATGTATTTTGATTGGACAGTGCAGGAGTCAACAATGAAATGTACAAATCCTTGTGTATTGAATTTATTTCTGTCTGGCAGTTGACTGATATGTTAGGAAATATTAATTGATTGATCTAGTCAGAATGACACGAAGCTCATCAAAGTTTAACGCTTTTGTGTTCACAGGTGTAAAATACATCTCAAATGTCAATCAGTAAGTGTTTGCCAAAATGAGACCAATCAATTGCCTGATCCAGTTTTATAATTCTTTGATGAATGACGTTTGCTTGTTGCGCCCCCGCACATCGGGGCTTGGAGAAATAGATTGGGTTGCAATGTGCTTCCACGCAGAGCTGAAACTGACCACACAGGAGTACTGGTAAACCACTTAGGACTATAAGAATCTGATATGGGTGTGAGGGGTGGATGGAAAAATCCGTCCCGAGGGACACTGTCCGGCATCACGAGGCTTGCCGAGTGATGCCCGACAGTGATCCAGAGGGACGGATTTTTTTCTATCCACCCCTCACAACCATATTGGATTCTTTTTCTTCCATACCTTCCATTTCTTAGCGCGGATTTTTAATGCTGCAGTCACTTTGGTTACCAACGTCCGCCATATTGTGTTGGCACTGCAGGAATGTTTAGTGACATCACGTTTCGTGCTGTGACGTCAACCTTAACGACGGCGCATACGAGGTCGTAATCAACCAGAACCAGTAAATTTATCAAACACGCGATTATATTCGATTTTGGGTCGGAACACCAGGGTCAGAACATAAATTTCTATCCCAGGGTAAAAGCACGGATTTCCTTGTCTGGTGTGCAAGAATAAAAACTACGCACGAACCATGCACGATCCGTATACAGGTCTCATATTGCATTCTTGTCAAAGAGCTTCAGAAGAATCAGAAATGCCCCAGTTACATCAAAGACAATTCAGCGTGTAAAAACATCAAGCGCCTTGTTATAGTGAAATTCTGCTATTAAGACCATCTCAAATTAGGACTATTTCTGTTTTTAACACTTATCCTGCTGAATATTCAAATTAGGCACACCCATTTCTGACTTTGAGCCAATAAGAATACTTGATGTAATTTATTTCTACAAATTCACAAACTGAATGTGAAACAGTGTAGATCCTGATCAGATGGCCATCTGATCTGGATCTGCACTGTTTGCAAAGATAGGGGTTGTCGTGAACAGCAGAATAAGGGTTAAACGCATGTTGAGAAGGATTCAGTTTTCTGTCGTCCAGTAAGAGACCACCATTAGGACTCTTTAAAAGTGGTATTGAAGGTACTCTAGTGTGGGTTATTTTTTCTAATCCTTTGGGATCATTGATTTCACTGCAGAATTTAGGAAATATTTGCGGGTCACTGATGGGGCCTAATTGGCCGAAACTAGCTAGTCTGGCCCAGAAAAAACTTGTACACTCCTAGTTTTCTATTCTGTTCCAAGTCCTTGCTTCCAAACGATTACCCCTTTTTCAGAACATTTAACTCCACCACAGCTGGTGTTAAGGGAATGTGTGGCGGACGTAAAAAGTCTCCCTGTCCTTCATCAAAGTGTGGGCTATATTTCCTAGTCCTTTGGAATCATTGATTTAACTGTAAAATTCAGGAAATATATACGAGTCACTGATGGGGCCTAATTGACCGAAACTAGCTAGTTTGGCCCAGAAAAATCTTGTACACTCCATAGTTTTCTATTCTGTTCTACAGTCCTTGCTTCCAAAGGATTATCCTTTTTCAGAACATTTAACATAGACATTTTACTGTATTGATATAAGAAACCCATTTGAACTGGAATTACTGACTGTTACAGACCTTTGATGTTGATTTGCCTGGCAGTCTGCTCTTAACTGTAAAAATATCTTGGCATGGATAGTCTGTTGTTGCCTGTAATTAATCACTGTAATTAAGATAATTTGTAAAATCTAGATCATATTTGTTTGATCAAAACTTGGCTTTCGTTCTCCTTAAATCTGCCAGGATTTTCTATACTCCCAACAACAAAATATGGCTGGTACATTCGGGATATTATTATGTAGAACCAAAAGTCACATTACAATTTTTAATTGTTAATATTTTCAAATATGCTGGCTGTGCAAATTCCAAAGATCCAGCAAGGCAGCAGAACTGTTTGATCTGTTGATTGAAAAATAAACCATTCAAAGATTGCTTGTAGATTTATGCATTAAAACAGTCATGTACAAAATGCTTAATTTGCACTTGTGTCTATGCGAAAGGATAGATTTGTACACATTTTTGGACACATCACACAAACATGACTGTATAATTTTGACCTCATTAAACCCCACTTTTATATGGTAAAGCTGGGGTTTACAGGGGTAAACCTTATTTTCTTATTTCTGCTCTAAAATATAGATTGTGGGTACTCGTTAGAACCGCCTCGATGAGGCGGTTCTAACGTGTTCCCACATTCTATATTTTGAGCAGAAATAAGAAAAATATTTCTGCTCTAAAATATAGATTGTGGGTACTCGTTAGAACCGCCTCGATGAGGCGGTTCTAAAGTTTTCCCACATTCTATATTTTGAGCAGAAATAAGAAAAATATCATAATGTTTCATCTTAGTTTTTCATTTTTACGGCGATAAAATATTTACACTGTATTTGTATAGGCGTGTTTTCGTAATGAATCAATTCTCTGCCTTATGGCGATAGTGTACACATGGCTAAAACATTATCCATTTTGATGTAATACTTGCACTTGCACAATTTGCTCTTTCGAAACACCGGCCCCCGCCCATCGGGGCTTGAAGAAATAGATGGGCTGCATGATGCTTCCATGCAGAGCTGAAACAGACCCGCACACGGGTACTGGTAAACCGCTTAGAGGTTCTAAGCCGGCCCAGACAAAGCGGTTCGAGTCGGTCCGTCCATGCTTATAAACCCTGGTTCCATTGGGCGGCAGGGCTTGAGATGTCATTTCATCTCAATGTCGGGTAAATGTCCCACAAAATTGGAAGCAACGTCTCCAAAATGACCTTTACAGTGTTGACGGGGACGTTAAACCTCAAATGAAACAAACAAACGAACAAAAACCAAATGCTTAATTTGCACTTGTGCCTATGCGAAAGGATAGATTTGTACACATCCTCGGACTATAAGGCTCTTCCACATGAGTGTGAGGGGTGGATGGAAAAATCCGTCCCGAGGGTCACTATCCGGCTTGCCGAGTGATGCTGGACAGTGATCCCGAGGGACGGATTTTTATATACACCCTCACACCCATATAGGATTCTTTTTCTTGCACACCTTCCATTTCTTAGCGATGATTTTAATGCTGCAGTCACTTCGGTTACCGACGTCCGCCATATTGTGACGACACTACAGGAATGTTTAGTGACGTCACATAACGTGCTGTGACGTCAAATTTTACGACGGCCCATATGAGGTCGTATTCAACCAGGGCATTTATAAAACACGCGATAATATTCGATTTTGGGTAAGAACACCAGGGTTAGAACAGAATTTCTATCCCAAGCTAGAACTATGGATTTCTTTATCTAGTGTGCTGGAAAAAGAGTCCTCTGCCTTAAGGCGAAAGTGTAGGCCTACGCCTGTCTAAAACATTGTTCATTTTGATGAAAGGCTTGCATTTGCACTTTTTGCTTTCGAATGGGTGGTTTGTTGATTAGTTTTCAAGATATGAGGCCATGCGGAGAGGCAAGCGTGACGTGTGTCTTGGGCGTCCTACAGTTGGACCAAGCTTGCTGCCCTTGCAGTACGTAAGGGTAGAGGGGTTATGTTGTTATCTCTTCTGTTTCTACACGTCCATTCATTTTCCTCTCTCTCCTCTGTCCCTCACTTTCATCTCCATTCTTATCTCTTCTATCTCTTTTCTCCATATCTCTTGGAGTCGACACAAAATGACCCGCAATGACCCACACTGGTTGACGTGTCGTTAAACCCAAATCAATCTACCAATCAGAGGTGTGGCTAAGTAAGGACATTACAGCATATGTTGAATGTTAAAATAGACCACTTGGAACGGACCATAGTTCAGGTTAATCCAGACTAATGAAGTGTCGATTGCGGATTATTCACCGTCCCTAATATCCGGTTGCAGCATGCGAGACGTCGGATTACGACATCAAAGGAAACTGTAAGGGACATCATGGGCTCGAACAACGGTCTTATTAGCTCACAGGCTATTCGATGCCGATTTCCTGTTACACGAACGATGGCATGAAGACCCTACAAAAGATCCATTATCGGCTGGGAAGGGACACGCAACGTCAAGTGCATCTATTTGACGAAAGCAAATTAAATCTGTCCTTCGCTAAATCTACAGACGTTGGGGTGAAAGGTACGGTTGGCTAATCGGAGCTGATAAGATAATCGATTATCATTCCTATCATTGCGATCGATAATCGATTAGTAATCACTGAAGGTTTGGTCATCAATTTCTGTCTGAGCATGACTCCCACCATATGCTGTACTTTGCCATATGTATTTGAACAGACATGCCTAAGCAAACAGTGTAGACCCAGATGAAACGCCACAGAACGCGGCGTCTCATTTGGGTCTGCACTGTTTGCCACTCATACAGCTATTTTAGGCAGAACTTTGGGTAGTAAATCGTATTTATCAAATAATCAATTGCAAGCAAATCAGTTATGATAATCATTTTTGTGGAATTTATCGACTGAATAATCGATTATCCGATTAATCATGCCAGCCTTAGTGAAAGGTGCGCCCAGTGTTGCGACCGATGGATGGTGGAGGAATGATGGTATTGGGCGGCGTCTGCGCTGAACATAAAAAGGATCTTACATGAGTGTTCATGTTTGATTGAATTTATTACAGATGGCGACAAGGAGCGTGATAGCTCAGTGGTTAGTGCACTTGCCTCTGATGCTAGAGGTCCCGGGTTCGATCCCCGGCAGCGGCGATAAAATTTCGGTGTCCGAATACGCTCCATTGGCATCATTTGCAGGGATGAATGTCATAAAGTGCACCGTCCTTCGGATCGGGACGTTAACTGGAGGCCCCCTGTGCAGGGAGAACCATCCCCTGGGCAGGTTAAAGATCCCTGCCGTAATTACATGATTACTGTGTAGGCTTTGATCCTGCAAAACCTGGAGTGTATGTAATATACACCTGCGGTAATGGTCTAATGTGACCGACGCAGTATCAGAAGATAGATAGATAGATAGATAGGCTAAAATACGAGGCTCTGCCGAGCATTTTATCCCTTTTCCCCAACGAGTTTTAGAAATCCAATAATACATGAGCACGAATGAAAGATTCGTTTTATCATATAACATTGAAAACGCATTTAATTCACGGTTCTCGTACAAAAATGTCAACATTCCGCAGTTAGTAAACGCGACACAGTTAAGGACTTCGTATCTGTAACGTTACGGGGCGTATCTGACAAAATTGCATATTTAATCAACTAGTGGATTATCTAATGTATTACATGGCGTTATTTCTTCTCACGCGCGACGTCATATGATAAATAGAGGATCTTACATGAGTGTTCATGTATTAATATTAACATTTCCAGTGTAAAGTCTAATGTAAACCTATAGAAAACAATTGCGTTCATACTTCCATGAACGCATCGAATCACATGATTTTCAGTGACGTTAAGTGACGTCATTCTAAACCATTGTTCTCTACGGGCGTTGATGACGTCAACGCTGCTCCGCTCTTTGTAGAAAACAGCGTGTAAATATTTTTCAGCTTTAAAAGTTTGCCCTACAAACATTTTTTCGCCCAATGATGAGGGGCAAATAATGTAAATATAAAAAATAAATTTAATTTTTCTGCTTTTCATGAAAGTATGAACGACAGTGGGTCGCTAGCAAAGTTTACATGAACCCCTTTGGGGTTCATTTACTTTGCACCCGACCCACTGCGTTCATACTTCCATGAACTGCAGAAAAATAAATTTCATTCCTTAATTGAATTTATTAAACGAGTTGAGAAAAGGGTTAAAATGCGAGGCTTTGCCGAGCATTTTATCACTTTTCCTCTACGAGTTTAATAAATTCAATAAAACATGAGCACGAATGCAAGATTCTATTTATAATATGACATTAAAAACGAATTTTATTCACGATTGTTTTTCAAGAATGTCAATATTCCACCATTAGTATTAAAACGTGACGTCGTTAAGGACGTCGTACGTGTAACGTTACGGGACGTATCTAACTAATTTACATAGTTAATCCACTAGTTGATTATGGAATTTAATACATGTCGTTATTTCATTGTAAGGCGCAACGTCATAATGATAAAGCACTATTGCATATTGTACACGGGCGTCTGAATGCAGCGGTATATAGCCATACCATATTGCAGCCTCTAGGGGTTCTATTCCTGGCATGGTTATCAGCCGTTCCAGAAAGACAATACGAGCTTTTGTATGTCGCCACCTACGCCAGCAGGGCGTTAATGACCAAACATGGCCGTCGCTGAGTCCCGTGCCAAACCGAGCATTTCTTGGCAGAACTTGAGCCAAGTGCTTTCAATGGCTTCGGAACCAGTAAGTCTCCGACAGCTGGTTGCTGTGCTGACCCAAGAGTTGCAGGCTTGGAAACTGATTTCAGAACTTCAGTCTGATTAAGGAAACCGGGATTTTGTGGGGAAGTAGCAGTCCGTTTGACGCCTCCATTATGGTGAAGTTGTTTTAGGACGGTGTTTCTTGAATGGGCGGTGTAAGGTAATTGTATCAAGTCCTGATTATTGCCTCCACTTCTATTTAGTATCATTGCCTCCACTTCTATTTAGTATCATTGCCCCCACTTCTATTTAGTATCATTGCCTCCACTTCTATTTAGTATTATTGCCTCCACTTCTATTTAGTATCATTGCCTCCACTTCTATTTAGTATTATTGCCTCCACTTCTATTTAGTATTATTGCCTCCACTTCTATTTAGTATTATTGCCCCCACTTCTATTTAGTATCATTGCCTCCACTTCTATTTAGTATCATTGCCTCCACTTCTATTTAGTATTATTGCCTCCACTTCTATTTAGTATCATTGCCTCCACTTCTATTTAGTATAATTGCCCCCACTTCTATTTAGTATCATTGCCTCCACTTCTATTTAGTATTATTGCCTCCACTTCTATTTAGTATCATTGCCTCCACTTCTATTTAGTATCCCATTCGTACATTACGGTAACTTACATTTATTGCATTGTTGCCGCGTTTTCAGTAACATATACACGTATTAAAGAATGGTATAAAATATTTTGTATGCTGTAACACTATGGCTTCAAATATAGAAAGTGTTAACCCACTTAAACCCAACAGGCACACGTCGCTAGGGTAACGTCAAATCAACGTCGGTGCAACGTCATGACGTTGCATCACGTAGATGTGGCGTTACATGACCGTCATGACGTTGTACCGACGTTGATGTGACGTCACAATTGCGTCATTTGCCGTCTGGGAAGTTACTTTTGATATTTAACCGCAATAAGGTAAGGATTAGAGATTTTATGACCCACAGTTTGCTTTCCAGTTAATTGTATCCCTCTGTAAAACAGGTTCCATTCATGACCTTTTTGTTTGGTGCCGTCCACTAGTGTTGTTTAGGCCACAACTAAGCTAGTCTGGTCCAAAAACTTTTTTTCAGTCAATGTTTCTTTTCTTAGTTTTCGTGGTTTTCTTAAGAGGAATGAACAACCCTCGGAAAATGAACTCATTCAAAATTATATTCGTCTCCCCTATCTATAAGAGTTCACACTTAAGGGGAATGGGGACACCTAGCATATTTTGCCGCCATTTTTCAAAGGGAGACAACTTTCGGGACTTCCCCTTTCGCTTTTCTATAGGCTCAGTCCCACTGAAAAAGGGGTCTGCTCATAGAGGAGCAAATTCTTTCCTTATAGAGTTGACACTTTTGGCATGGGGGACATAATAGTTTTGTAGGAGATGCCTCCCCTGAAGGTGTTCCCATTCCCTTAATGGTGAGAATTTGCTCAAGGGGACCCTCTTTTCAGAAGTTTACATTTGTCATGAAAGTGGACAGGAAGTCTCAAAGGCCGTCTCCCTTGTAAAAAGGGGCGGAAGGAATGCCATGTGTATCCAATCCCCTTAAGACTATAAATTTCAAGGGACACAATTTGCTCCTCTAAGTAGGTGGGTTTAACAACAATTTTCCTGAGGCTACGACACTGATTTAGTAGATCACGCTTGTTTTGATTCTCTCAGTAATTAAGAGAAACTAATACATCGTAATTAATCTATCGTGCAACATTATCATCTTCAAACAGAAATCTACATGGTTTGTTACAACTCATAATGTTTATAATATCAGAAATGTATTATCTTTAGAGTGCCGAGAAGTTATGGTATTGCTTGATAATCTACAAAATATGAACATCTGAAAGCAAGCAAACAAACCAAACACTTAACTTTGACGCAAATTGCTGTGGAGAAACCCGAAGCTTTGCTTCCAAAGTTAGGCCTTTTCAGGCAGTATACCAAGCTAGGCCTTTTCAGTCAGTACAAAGCTGTGCCGTTTCAGTAAGTATACGAAGCTATGCCTTTTCCGACAGTATCCGAATCTAGACTTTTTAGAAACGTAATCTAGACCGTTTCAGACAGTATCCCAAGCTTTGCCATTTCACACAGTATCCAAATCTAGAACTTTTAGGCAATCACTCAAGCTAAGCCGTTCAAACATTATCCCAAACTTTCTCATTTTCGGACAGTATCTAAATCTGGACCTTTTAGACAGTAGCCCAAACTAGACAGTTTCGTACAGTATCCCAAGCTAGAGCGTTCCGGACAGTATCCAAAGGTGTGCCTTTTCGGGTAGTATTAAAATCTAGACCTTTAGATAGTACTTCAAGTTAGACTGTTTCAGATAGTATCAAAAGCTAGAGCCGTTCAGACAGCATCTCGAGATAAACGTTTTCGGACAACAACAAAATCTAGACCTGTTAAGACAGTAACCCAAGCTATCTTTTATATATATATATGGTTTTAGGAAGCCTTCATGAATCGCGACGGAAGTAAAGGCGAGGATTACGGCCGCGTAAAATAACCACCCCCCCCCCCACCCCCACCCCCACGCCCCCGCCCCGCCAAAGGGAATTACTTATCACTAACCACTACAAGGCAGTTCTTCTGTCGCGGTTTATTTGTGTTTTAGTTCGTCTTTGAATGTGTGTATCGATTAAACCTTTTTGTTTTTGATTGCCAATAGGCCGTTTTGGTGGCATTTCGCTATTCACAGTGTAGGACGGGAAATGTACAGATGGTATGTGACCTGCAATTCTGTACAGTCACAGTTGGACACTTGTCGGGTCAATTGAAATTGACACGGTATGTCAAGTTTGTGCTCAGTTATCTTTCTTTGGCAGTTACCTCCAACCCTTATTATCCAGTTGTCAGTTTGATACATGTATGTAAGGAACATGTCAGGTACGTAAGCTTGTCTTGTGTAACTTTTTAAGAGCAATTAGAATGGCTTGATCATTTTGGCGCGCAAAACTTGAAATGATTCTGCCTACAAAGATCTGCCAGTATCAGCTCATTAGCATGCGTGATTTATAAGAATCTGATAAGATGAGCGTTTCCCACCCGAGGAATGACCGTGCTGAGCGGAACCGAGGCTTCGCCGAGGTTCCGCTCAGCACGGTCATCCCGAGGGTTGGAAACGCCCATCTACAACTGAACCCCATATTGGATTCTTTTTCTTGCACAACACCTCCGGTTAGTTTTGACAGCTCGCACATGTATATTCTTTACAAAATAAAAGTAGTGCGGAAGTAGTTCCGGCAGTTGAATAGAATTGCAGCGCATTTATGTTAGTTGCCTGGGTCGGAACACCAGGGTCAGAGTGAGTGAGTGTTTTGAGTTTTACGTCCCACCAACAGCTAAAGTCATACAGAGACGGGACCTCGGTTTAAAGACTCATCCAAAAGTCTGGAGAAGCCCGGGATCGATCCTGCGACCCCTGGTTTACAAGGCGAGTAGCGTAACCACTATACCACGGAGGCTTCTACACCAGGGTCAGTTTGTTTGTTTGTTTGATTTGAGGTTTAACGTCCCCGTCAACACTGTTAAGGTCAACACCAGGGTCAGAACATAAATTTCTATCTCAGGGTAAAATCCGGGATTTCCTTGTCTGGTGTGCAAGAACGTGTTTTCTACCCATTAATAGGTATTTTCGTGTATACAGTCAATGTGTTTGTCAAAGCTTTCCAAGATGCAATCCCCAAATGCGATAGAAATACCACAGTCCTTCTCCTTGTACTAAAGCATTTCTGTGTTGTCACTTGCAGAAGCATGTCTTAGATTTGTACAGCCATCTAATGCGATTTTTTACTGTTACTTGAAGAGATTTAACCCTTATCTTGCTGTTCACGACAACCCCTATCTTTGCAAACAGGGTAGATCCAGATCAGATGGCTTCTGAAGAAGCCATCTGATCGGGATCTACACTGTTTGACATTCAGTGTATGAATTTGTAGCAATAAATTACATAAAGTAATTTGATTGGTTGTTAGACAGAAATGGGTGTGGCTTTGATGTATATTTAGCAAGATAAGGGTTAGATAAGGGTAGATCCAGATCAGATGGCTTCTGAAGAAGCCATCTGATCAGGATCTACACTGTTTGACATTCAGTTTATGAATTTGTAGCAATAAATTACATAAAGTAATTTGATTGGTTGTTAGACAGAAATGGGTGTGGCTTTGATGTATATTCAGCAAGATAAGGGTTAAAAGCTGGAGAAATTTCGCCAGTTTGCAACAAAATCTCTTTTGCACTGACCATTGCGTTGAAAGTCATGATGAGTGTGGAGAAGTACGGAACCCGGGAAGGGACATGATTTTTTTTTATTTTATAAGTTGTGCGCACAAGATAATATCTTGTGCGGACAAGATATTATCTTGTGCGGACAATATATTATTTTGTGCGGACAAGATAATATCTTGTGCGGACAAGATAATATCTTGTCCGCACAAGATATTATCTTGTCTGCACAAGATATTAAGTTGTGCGAACAAGATATTATCTTGTCCGCACAAGATAATATCTTGTCTGCACAACATAGATCTTGTGCGCACAAGATATTATCTTGTCCGCACAAGATATTATCTTGTCCGCATAAGATAATATCTTGTCCGCACAAGATAATATCTTGTCCGCACAACTTCCCAAGATCTATGTTGTGCAAACAAGATAATATGTTGTGCGAACAAGATAATATTTTGTGCGCACAAGATAATATGTTGTGCGAACAAGATCATATCTTGTCCGCACAAGATAATATCTTGTCCGCACAAGATAACATGTTGTCCGAACAAGATAATATCTTGTCCGCTCAAGATATTATTTTGTTCGCACAACATAATAAAAATAAAAAATCATGTCCCTTCCCGGGTTCCGTAGAGAAGACAGTAACAATCTAGAAAAGTAATACTGCATTTCTTTTGTATCCTGTTTAGTATGTATCATGACACACAGTGAAAAATGAACAAAATAAGGACAAATACGCAATGCGAATTTACACCAATACTTACTGATACACTGGCAATACAGTACGTATTTACGTCCGTCTTGTGCGCAAATACGGAAATAATAAGCAACTCGTGTGACAAAGTTTACGCAACAAAACGCGTGCGTATTGGAGAACGTATTTTTGAAAAATACAGAAGAAATAAGCAGCGGATGCAACAAATGTTTCGCAGCAAAATGTGTATGTATTGAAGGACGTATTGTTTAAAAATACAGAAAAAATACGCAGCTTGTGCGGCAAACCTTGCGCAAAAAACGCATGCATATTGGTTTATATACATTTGAAAAATACGGAAAAAATACGCTGGTGGTTTGACAAAGAATTCGGTTCGTGTTGACATGTGCATTTATGACAGAATAGAAAAGAAAACCTAGCCTGTCAGTTTCACGTTGTGCAGCTATTCGCATACGTATTGTTTATATGGATCACAGAAAGTAACTATACATGCATATTGTCCTAGCCTAGGCTGGGAATATTGTACTTTTAGGCCAAGATTTTGCAGAAACGTACATATTTTGTATATTATTTAAATACAATGCATGTCCGACAAGAATTTCACAGCAATATGATCATAGTCTACATGTAGACAAGGAACACCCAAAGATTCTTGGTTCATTCTGATTCAACATTACATCACGAAAACACGCCTATATGATTCTTAACCCCATGAACCCTCCTTTTATAAAATAAAACTGTGGTTTACAGGGGGTAAACCTTATTTTTCTTATTTCTGCTCTGAATTATAGATTGTCGGTAATCGTTAGAACCGCCTCATTGCGGTGGTTCTAACGTGTAGAACCGCCTCATTGCGGCGGTTCTAACGTGTACTCACAATCTATATTTTGAGTAGAAATAAGGAAAATATCACAATTTTTCATTTAAAATTTTCGTTTTTAGATGGTAAAATTCACAATGTTATTGTACAGGCATGTTTGCGTAATGAATTCCAGAGTCAGGCCTACTAATGAAGCTGAAGCTATTAAACAACAAGAAGCAACCTCTAGCCCTTTCTTTGTATGCGCAGCTTAGTAACGCCCCGTCAAGGAAGTTAACTCTGTTGTTGTCGACATTCTATTGTTAGGTTAGCTTGTCTAAGATTTCGGCGGTTAGCAATCGCCAACAAACGATCGAACTATTGGCTTGAAAACCTGTCAATCAATTCTGGCGCAGGACTAAATAGGCCCACTCCGGTTATAGCTGATAAGGGGTGCAGATTGCCTGCGGTCAAAAATCTTCAAGTTTCAGAGCCAATACACTATATCTGGCATGGGGTTACATTGAGGTTAACTGCATTTATTACATATTAAAATCCATTCCTGAAGTGAAAATGAAATTGTGCAGATTTGGTGTGTAAAATGCTTTAACAATGGTTACAAAAGATAGGTCTGGAGAAAATGTTGAAGTGACAATAATATGCCACATATGCAGGGTGTGACCTTCATTCTTTTCCCAAAGCCAAGTGTAGACTATGAAAATTGTAGATTTAAAAGATTAAATAATGGAATAGTCTGTACTGTTTCGACTGATAGATTAGAATGACAATTTGATAAAGTATCCACATTTTTCATCACTTTACAACCAATCTTTGATCAACGTCGAACTAACATCGATTCGATGTTTAGTTTGTTTGTTTGAATTGAAGTTTAACGTCCCTGTCGACACTGTAAATGTCATTTTGAAGACGTTGCTTCCAATTTTGTGGGACTTTTACCCGACATTAAGATTAAATGACATCTCAAGCCCTGCCGCCCAATAAAACCAATAGGGTTTATAAGCATGGACGGGCCGACTCGCACCGCGTTATCTAGGCAGGCTTAGATCCTCTAAGCGGTTTACCAGTACTCGTGTGCGGGCTGGTTTCAGCTCTGCGTGGAATCATCACATCACGTGAATAAGTGAATCCACCTAACCCCCACTATATATAGAGAAAACTGGGGTTTGCGGGGTATACATTATTTTTTTCTTATTTCTGATACAAGACATAGGTTGTGGGTACTCGTTAGAACCACCTCATTGACTGCCTCAACGAAGCGGTTCTAACGAGCACCCACAACCTATGTTTGCAGTTTAACTACCATGATACGCGCCGGAATTTGGAAGAAAAGCCTGTAAAATGACCTAAATAATGTTTGCAGGGGTGTTAAATATCAAACCAAACAGCAGAAAAAAAAAGAAAAATAGTGTATACCCGCTTAAAGAGGGACCCCATTCTTCCAGGGTGAATATCAGACAGACACATAAAGTACTCTCCGAACGGTCTGCACACCTCCCATGAGACTCATTGCTGGCCATAACCAGTGCTTCAGCTGAAGTGCACGACCCGCCGGATGCTTTTAGCTTTATGAGTGTTACCATATATGGGTATGGCGGCCATTTTGGTCATGTGACCTGGACCTAAAACGGTTCCCCCAATAAATGCGCCTTATCGTAAGGAGCAAAAATATATCTTATACTTTAGTACTGTATTCTGAATCGTTTGCAGGATAAAATGCATTCTCACTTTTCCAATACAAAAGCATATGTGTCAAAATTTGACCCAGGCACAAAGAAGGTCATGGTAAACCAAGGGTCACCATTTTAGCAATTTATGATGGGCCTACGTCCCAGATGCTATTTATCAAGTTTCGTGGAAATCTGCCCAGTGGTTCTGGAGAAGACTATTTTTGAAGGGTTTTTACCATAAATGGCTTGGTGGCCATTTTGGTCATGTGACCTGGACCCCATAGCAAATTTTGGTTTCCCCCATCCCATAGAGGCTACATATGAAATTTGACTACAATCGGCCCAACGGTTTCCGAGGAGAAGCAGTTCGAAAATTTTCACATTTTTCGCCTCGGCGAGGCTATACTAAATGGAATGTAATATTTCGCAAGTTCATTGGTAAGATCTCATTGATATCTATCAGTATGCCAAAAATTGTTTAAATATTCCAAGCGGTTAAGTCACTATCACCAATTGTCACAAACGGATTACGGACGGACCCAAAGAAGGTCAAGGTCAACCCAGGGTCACCATTTTAGAAATTTATAATGCACCTACGTCCCAGATGCTATTTATCAAGTTTCGTGGAAATCTGCACAGTGGTTCTGGAGAAGACTATTTTTGAAGGGTTTTTTCCATATATGGCTTGGCGGCCATTTTGGTCATGTAACCTGGACCCCATGAGCAAACTTTGGTTTCCCCCATCCCATAGAGGCTCCATATGAAATTTGACTTCAATTGGCCAAACGGTTTCCGAGGAGAAGCAGTTCGAAAATTTTCCAATTTTTCGCCTAAATGGAATGTAATATTTCGCAAGTTCATTGGTTAGATCTCATTGATATCTATCAGTATGCCAAAACTTGTTTAAATATTCCAAGCGGTTAAGTCACTATCACCAATTTTCACAAACGGGTTACGGACGGACCGACAGACAGACCATATATGGCTTTGTGGCCATTTTGGTCATGTGACCTGTACCCTATGAGCAAATTTTGGTTTCCCCCATCCCATAGAGGCTCCATATGAAATTTGCCTTCAATCGGCCCAACGGTTTCCGAGGAGAAGCAGTTCGACAATTTTCACATTTTTCGCCTCTGCGAGGCCATACTAAATGGAATGTAATATTTCACAAGTTCATTGGTTAGATCTCATTGATATCTATCAGTATTCCAAAAATTGTTTAAATATTCCATGCGGTTAAGTCACTATCACCAATTTTCACAAACGGGTTACGGACGGACAGACAGACAGACCATATATTGCATTGCGGCCATTTTGGTCATGTGACCTGGACCCCATGAGCAAATTTTGGTTTCCCCCATCCCATAGAGGCTCCATATGAAATTTGCCTTCAATCGGCCCAACGGTTTCCGAGGAGAAGCAGTTCGAAAATTTTCACATTTTTCGCCTCGGCGAGGCTATACTAAATGGAATGAAATATTTCGCAAGTTCATTGGTTAGATCTTAATGATATCTATCAGAATGCCAAAAATTGTTTAAATATTCCAAGCGGTTAAGTCACTATCACCAGTTTTCACAAACGGGTTACGGACGGACATACAGACTGACAGACTGACCGAATGACAGAATGACACGGTGATTTTAGGGCACTCTTAGAAATCAACCGACTTCAGTCGGTTGCTTTTTTCTGCGGGTCGTGCAATTTACCTGCAAATGCCTGAATTGTAAAATTAACTCCACCACTGGTGTTATCTTCTAGGTTTTCAGAAAGTCAAAGGGGAACTTGAATACAATTTGCCCACTCTGTATAGCTACCATTTTCTTATTGATAGCTTGAAGTGCAATATCATTCCATGATAATCATATGACTATGTTTTACACACACACACACGCACGCACGCACGCACGCACGCAATGCACGCAGAGAGAGTGAGAGAGTCTTGAAATTAAAAAAAAAATAGAAACTAGAGGCAATATTCAATCTAATCAGCAAAAAAACAAGGGTGCTGATCAGACTGCATGGATGTTTAAGTTGATCTTCAACTTTTTGGGCCTTGAAACCACAAAAGCCTTTTTATATTTAGGTTATTATTCTATCACCTGTGTAACATACTGGTGAAAAGCTTTTCAAACATAAATTGTAAGTTTATATATGGAATAGATGACATGTGTTGTTTTTTTTTTCTCTCTCTCTCTCTCTCTCTCTCTCTCTCTCTCTCTCTCTCTCTCTCTCTCTCTCTCTCTCTCTCTCTCTCTCTCTCTCTGATTATGTCCCTTTCATGAGATATGGCCCTTGTGAAATTTTTTGATGAAATCTCGTCGGCAATATAACTCAAAAAGTATCAAAGCTGCGCCTTGAAAGTTGATGAATGGATCTCACTTTAGCCATGTGAAGTATTACCTTTTCAACTAGGAGCAATCAGTGTTGGGGGCATAGTGTTTCATAAACACCAGCTCTAGTTTCTCTTATTTCGACCCGAGGTGTGCAAAAACAGGAGTATTCGGAGAAAAACCACCTGACCTTCCATTGCAGAACTTAGCGTCTCATGAATTGATTGGAAGTGATGGGTAGACATTACGCTAACACATCCGTGCGACATAGTGCATTTTCACATCTCCAAAATGGCTAGTTTTCAGATGAAAATCCCTGATATTTTTCGTATCTATACTGCAAATTTCTCTAAAATAAAGTGGGGTTTATTGGGGTGGGGGTGGTGTTCACGTGATGTTGACATTGTAGGTACCGATCCGAGTCTTGAACACATCGTTTCATGATAGTTAACATTTCTGCCAAGTAATTTCAAAATTCATTCAGGAATAACAAAGTTGTTAACTAACCATTTTTAAACTTTGACCTCTACGTATGACCTTGGACCTCGATGTACTGACTGAGTCTTGTGCGCGAAACATCGTCTCATGATGGTTAACATTTCTGCAAAGTGATCCGGGAATAAATCAAAGCACTGAGAGTACTGGTGGGTCGATCGGCTCTGAGTGTATGTTGGGAAAATAGTCCTGAGCTGAGAATCGAACTGTTCGTTTAACTTGAGCTAGCACAGTAGATCTGATCAGACATCGCGTTATGTGGCGTCTGGTCATGTAGATTCTGTTTGCCAATGCCCAAGTGCACGAGCACAGTCCACCCGCGCCAGCCTATCGGGGCTTGAATAAATAGATTGGCTGTATGATGCTTGCACGCAGAGCCGCCGTAACATTGGAAGTGACGTCTCCAAATGACCTATACATTCTTGACGGGGACGTTAAACCTTAAATCAAACAAACGAGCACAGTCCAGAATTTTCTTCTTACGCTGCGCTCTGACGTCTAATGGTAGTACTTGGGTTTTGTTCAACAGAGTGGGGAGGGTGCAAACGCAGCCCCACCCATCTTTTGGAAATTATCTCAGATTTATGCAGTTTTTCACCCTCTGCAAAATACCTGAAATTCGCATCCTCAACCTGCCCCTTTTCAGAGTCTGCGTATACGGCCCTGAATCATGTTCAAAACTGTTATTGCATACATACATGGCGAACAGTGCCGACCCTGATCAGAAGCAATATACTCTAAAGCCGATCTTGGTCTACGCTGTATGTCTAAAAACGGTACCACCTATAAAGTCTGCGCGACTCATTTTTGCCATTAAACATTTCAGGGACGGGCCCCGTGGCCTAGTGGTAAAGAGCGCTGACTATTGATCATTAGGTCTCTCACCGCTTTGGTTCGAGCCTCGCTCGGGTCATATTGGAGACGCCAAGTTCTGCAACTGAAGGCCAGGTGGTTTTTCTCCGGGTACTCCGGTTTTCGCCCACCTCTGATTAACGATTGGCTCGATATGAGTGAAATAATCTTGAAAGGGCCGTAAAACCAAAAAAAAAAAAAAAAAAACATTTCGGGGCTCTACAATTAAGTTCTTAGCAGAAGTGCGAAAAGTTTATATTTACTCGACTTGGCATACATTTGTGTAACAGTTTAAAAATGGAGTTTCCGAAAGACGTCACGTGGCAGTGTGGCCTGGATTAAGTTATTGTTTTTCTCTCATTACGAGAGCAACCTGGCAATTTATATTCTTTCGTTTAACAACCCTCAAATGCCACTATTTAAGCATACAGTGCAGTCCCTGTGCAACCGGCTGAGCAGACGCCACATTCCGCGGCGTCTGATCTGAGTATTATCCAGCACACGATTCCTGTCAAGACTATAGATATCTCTTGTTATAACCTAGCATGGAATTAAAATCACCTTTTGCATTAAAATGAACAGTGTATAAAAGTGTAGCTAGTCTAGTCTCTCTGGCTCAATTTTAACCTAAGATTTGAGACTCTACCAAATAGACTTGCCATTACTAAGAAGGTGATAAATTTTTAAACCAATAAAAAAAAAAATACCAACAAAAAATGATCAGACTTTTATTATCAAACTAGTAGCTAGTCTAGTCTTGTTACATCGATAAAAATAGCGCAACGTTTAAAGTTCTATTAATAAAACATAATATTGGTTTTCCCAAATCAGTGATGGTCACGTGGACAACTGCATGAATACCATTTGCCATTTAGTAAATGTGGGCCGATCGTAAACCGATCGATCCAAAAAGCTATTGACTGAACACGAAAAATGACCTTTTTTGACATTTGACCACTGTGACATTGACTATGGAGGTACCGACCTGGGTCTTGCCTGCGACAAATTGTCTCATGATGGTCAATATTGCTGCCAAGCTATTTCCAAATCCATCCAGGAATAACTAAAGTATTGACAGGACACAAGAAAATACACTTTTCTTTACCTTTCACCTCTATGACCTTGACCTCGGGGGTACCGACCTGGGTCTTGCATACGACACATTCTCTCATGATGGTTAACATTTAAGCCAAGGAATTTCCAAATCCATCAAGAATAACAAAGATATTGACGGACGGACGGACGGACGGACGGACGGGCAGTCGGACGGACAGCACAATGTCATAATACATGATCTTCCTTTTTTCCATTTGTCGATTGATTTGATTGATTGATTCGAGGTATAACGTCCTCGTCGACACTGTAAATGTCATTTTGGAGACGTTGCTTCCAATTTTGTGGGACTTTTACCCGTCCTTGAGATGAAATGACATCTCAAGCCCTGTCGCCCAATGAAGCCAATAGGGTTTTTAAGCACCGCTTTGCCTAGGCAGGCTTAGCGGTTTACCAGTATTCGTGTGCGGGCGGATTCAGCTCTGCGTGGAAGCATCATGCAGCCCATCTATTTCTTCAAGCCCCGATGGGCGGGGGCCATATTGTCGATTGTATTGGAGTTTAACGCCCAATCAACACTGTTTTAGGTAATTTCGGAGCCGGTCCGTTTACCTATCCACCTTTTTCCTGGACAGGCTTAAACGAAAGTGGTTAACCAGTACGGTGCATATTCTTTCGCAAGAAACTGACAACTGCCCTTCTTGAATCAGCGGAAAGGAGAGAATGGCCGTAGAAAAGATTCCATGATCAGTCCCTCGAAAGAATGTTGCCAACTGTGGCAGGTATCGAACCCGCGTCCTCCTGATCACCAGTCAGACGCGCATCCGACTGAGCTACCGAGGCCGTTTTTTTTTTTTTTTTTTTTTCAAAAACTGGCGTATTAAAATCAAAGCACTGAGAAATCTTGTTGGTCGATTGTCCCTGAGTGTAGGTCGGAGAGATAGTCCTGGACTGTGATTTAAATTGTTTCATTTAACCCTGAAATTCTCGATTTTAAGCAATTAGTGTCGATCTTGATCAGATGCCGCTTTCTGTTGCGTCTGGTCTGGGTCAATGTTTGCCAAGTCAAACCTATGATTCTTAGATAACCCTCTTTCGCAACCCTCTGACCTCAAGGCGGCTACTGTAAAACCTGGTATAGGGGCCACCTCTATTTAACAAGCAAACCTGTCTTAAGCAAGCATACCCTCGGTTCCCAAAATAGGAAAATGCATTAAAATTCACATGTATTAAGCAAGCACCTGTCCTAAGCAAGCACATTCTGATCATCTCTTTGGTGATCTCTCTCTCTCTCTCTCTCTCTCTCTCTCTCTCTCTCTCTCTCTCTCTCTCTCTCTCTCTCTCTCTCTCTCTCTCTCTCTCTCTCTCTCTCTCTCTCTTGTGACAATAGGATGACAAATCCTGGCGACAATATGCATTCTTTCATATTTCCAAAACGGTTTCTTTACTGATTAAATATTGAGGCACTTTCCTTTACTCGTACAAATGTTTTGGGTTCTCGTACGAACCGCCTCATTGAGTGCTCACCATTGTGATACGGTTGATAGAAAAAGAAAATGCACTCACTCAGTAAAATGGTATTTATACGAACCTGTTAACGTTCTCTCTCTCTCTCTCTCTCTCTCTCTCTCTCTCTCTCTCTCTCTCTCTCTCTCTCTCTCTCTCTCTCTCTCTCTCTCTCTCTCTCTCTCTCTCTCTCTCTCTCTCTCTCTTCGAGGGAGATCTAGAAATACTGTAAGACCAGGGAGGAAACCATTCTCACTAAAGCTGGGATCAGTCTGGATGAACATAATTTACTCCTTTTGCATAAAGTATAGCTATTTAAGGGTTCGACGAAAGGCGTTCAAGCTTATGATCCCTTTTCGAGCCTAAACCCAGAGACAATCAGCCATCCCATGCGTTTAGTAATTTGACTTCAAAAGCTGGTAAGAAGAAGAAGAAGAAGAAGAAGAAGAAGAAGAAGAAGAAGAAGAAGAAGAAGAAGAAGGCAAAGCTGCAAATGTGATATTGCGAGAAATCAGTTGTGTGTTACTCTATCTGCCATAGAGAGTTTAATAATTGAGAGCCCCCGCCCATCGGGGCTTGAAGAAATAGATTTGGGTGCATGATGCTTCCACACAGAGCTGAAACCAAACGCATATATGAGTACTGGTAAACCATTAAGGTCTAAGCCGGCCGAGGCAAAGTGGTGCGAGCCGGCCCGTCCATGCACATATAATTTATTGGTTTGATTGGACGGCAAGGATTGAGATGTCATTTCATCTCAATATCGGGTAAAAATCCCACAAAATTGGAAACATCGTCTCCGAAATGACTTTAATAGTGTTGACTGGGACGCTTAACCTCAAATCAAACAAAGCAAACAAAGACTGAAAGTTTGTTAGATTAATTTTCATTGCACATTGAAATGATCATTACGGTAACACATCTGCGCGGCATTTTCCACATCTCCAAAATGGCCACTTTTGATGAAAACCCATGATATTTTTCTGCAAACATATAATAACGAGTACCCACACCCAATTACAGAAATACGAGAAAATAATAATGTTTATCCTTGTAAGTGCCGGTCCCGGTAGCTCAGTCGGATGCGCGTCGGCAGCATTCTTTCATGGAGATTGATCATGAAATCTTTTCTACGGTCATTCTCTCCCTTCCGCTGATTCAAGAAGGACAGTTGTCAGTTTCTGGTGAAAGAATGTGCAGAGTAATGTGTAACTTTAAAATCTGGACTGGACGTGTGTACTAAGACATTGTTCAAGCCTAGGAAACTGATTAGAGGTTCTAAGCCTGCCCAGGAAAAGTGGCGCGAGTTGGCTTGTCCATGCATATAAACCATTTTTGTTTTATTTGGGCTTGAGATGATGTCATTTCATCTCAATGTCGGGTAAAACCTCTACAAAAATGGCCTATGAAGTGTTAACAGAGAATTTAAATCTCAATTCATACGAACAAATTGTTCAAGCCTACTCTCAGAATCAATTGCAGTTACATCATACATTTGGTTTAGAAGCCTCCGTGATGTAGTGGTTACGCTACCCGCCTTGTAAACCAGGGGTCGCAGGATCGATCCCGGGCTTCTCCAGACTTTCGGATGAGTCCTTAAACCGAGGTCCCGTCTTCTATGACCTTAGCTGATGGTGGGACGTAAGACTCAAACACTCACTCACTGATTTGAGGTTTAACATCCCCGTCAACACTGTATAGGTCATTTTGGAGAAGTTGGTTCTAATTTTGTGGGACATTTACCAGACACTGAAATGAAATGACATCTCCAGCCCTGTCGCCCAAAGAAACCAATAGGGTTTACAAGCATGGACAGTCAAACCCGCACCGCTTTGCCTGGGCAGGCTTAGATCTTCTAAGTAGTTTACCAGTACTCGTGTGCGGTCGGTTTCAGCACAGCATGGAAGCATTATGCAGCCCATCCATTTCCTTAATCCCAGATGGGCCCGGGCCGGTTACATCATAGAACCCAAAAAAGTGTAAACAAGTCGAAAATAATGTTAGCGAGCCGATGGGTGGGTAGGTTCCACTAGGAACAAGATTGAAATAAAGAATTTATGAGCATTAAAACACTAAATAGGAACCCGGAAGTAATTTTTATTGTTGCATTCCTCATGTTAGTTTTATGTCCACCAACAGCTAAGTCATACGGCGACGGGACCTCGGTTTAAAGACTCATCCGTATTACGAAAACACGCCTATAAAATACATTGCAAACTTTACCGACGGAAAAACGAATATCTTAAGAAGAACAAGATGTGTTTGTGAAACACGAATATGTCCCAGGGCATGGTCATTTTTTCTTCGAAGCTGATCACGGGTCAAGATCAAGGTCACAGGTCAAGATCAAGGTCGCAGGTCAAGATCAAGGTCACAGGTCAAGAGTTTTTGTTTGAGTAGGAAGACATTGTCACAAGGAGCCTACATGCTCAATATAAAGTTTCGAACTCAACAGGGTCAAAAGATATGACTATTAATACTTTTATCTTTTGGTTGGATGTTGTCGGTCGTCGTCGTCGTCTGACGTCGTATGTCTTCTGACGTCAACACTTTCAAACGACATCTTCAAATTACAACTCCTCCTGTACCCTTTGCCCAATTTCATTCAAACTTCACAGGTATGTTGGTTAGGTGACTCCCTACCAAAATAGCTAAAATTGTCCAGATGGTCCCCAGAGCTAAAAATAAAAAAAAAATCAAACGACAACTCCTCCTGTACCCTATTCCCAATTTCATTCTAACTTCATAGGAATGTTGCTTTGGTAAACGTCTACCAAAATAGCTTAAACGACCCCGCTTCAATGAACAAGATGACCACCAGAGCTAAAAACTAGAGAAACTATCAATAAAGGTGATGATTAATACCCCGGCCTCAATACTTGACACGGAAAGCAAACATAAACAGTGTCCACTGAGTCCATTCAGGGGCAATAACTCCATAATTGTTGGACAGATTCTCCTGAAATTTGCGTCTTGCACATCTACTTATCCTAGTGAATAAGTACGTCAAGTATCCATTGAATCCGACTGATAGTGAAGGAGGAGTTCAGCGGACAAATTTTTGCAGCAACCACTTTTCAGTGATTCAGGGGCAATAACTCCATAATTGTTGGACAGATTCTCCTGTAATTTGCGTCTTGCACATCTACTTATCCTAGTGAATAAGTATGCCAAGTATCCATTGAATCCGACTGATAGTGAAGGAGGAGTTCAGTGGACAAGATGTTTGCAAGCAAATCAGGGTCAAGAAAGTATGTTTCAAATTGATTCAGGGGTCATAACTCCGTAAATAAAAAATTTGCGTCTTACAAATATACCCCTCCTTGTGAACAATTGTGGCAAGTATAAATTGAATCCGACTCATAGTGAAGGAGGAGTTGAGCGGACAATGTTTTTTAGCACATTTTTTTATCAAATCAAGGGCCATAACTCCGTAATTGTGGGACAAACTTTAGTGAAATTTGCATCTTGCACATCTACCCCTCCTGGTGAACAATGATGACAAGTTTCAATTGAATCCGACTGATAGTGAAGGAGTAGTTGAGCGGACAATGTTTTTAGCACATTTTTTAGCAAATCAAGGGCCATAACTCCGTAATTATGGGACAAACTTTAGTGAAACTTGTGTCTTGCACATCTACCCCTCCTGGTGAATAATTATGGTAAGTATCAATTGAATCCAACTGATAGTGAAGGAGGAGTTGAGCGGACAAAATTTTGCAGACAGACCACCCGACCGCCCGACAAACCAACCGACAGGCTGATTCCAGTATACCCCTTCAAACTTCGTTTGCGGGAGTATAAAAAGAAAATCATCGTAAATTTGCTTCAAACGCGAACTCCTCCTAAAGCCTTAGGCCAATGTGATTCAAACTTCATAGGAACGTTGCCTAGGTGACTCTCTATCAAAATAGCTAAACTCGTTCCGCTCTGACAAACAAGATGACCACCAGAACTAAAACAGAAAAATCTTGAAACGACAACTCTTCCTTTACCCTTGGGCCGATTTCATTCAAACTAATGCTAAGATGACCATCTACCGAAATAGCTAAAACGATTTTGCTCGGATGAACAAAATGACTGCAAGAGCTAAAAATAGAAAAACATCGTAAATTTGCTTCAAACGCGAACTCCTCTAATCCCTTGGGCTAATTAGATTCAAACTTCCAAGGAATGTTGCCTTGATGACTCACAACCAAAATAGCCAAACTCGTTATGCTGTGACAAACAAGATGGCCGCTAGAGCTAAAAATAGAAAAAAAATCTTCAAACGACAACTCCTCCTCTACCCTTGAGCCATTCATACAAACTTCGTAGGAATATAAATGACCTTCTACCAAAATAGCTTAAATGATCCCGCTCCGGGGAAGAAAATGGCCACCAACGCTAAAAATAGAAAATATTGTAAATTTGATTCAAGCCAGAACTCCTCCTAAACCTTTCGGCCAATTTGATTCAAACTTTGCAGGAATGTTACCCAGGTGACTCCCTTTCAAAATTGCTAAAATCATTCCGCTCTAAGGAAAAAGATGGCCACCAGAGCCAAAAATAGAATGTATTAGAGACAGTGATACTCAGATGAGAGAATCAGGGCCCTCTGGGCTCTCTTGTTCATTAGACCTACAACTGTTGACTGGGTGGTAAAACCACAACACACATATTGAGGCGGTTATAAAAAGTACCAACAATCAATTTTTAGCAGAAATTTTCATAATTACACCAATCCTTAAGAGCCTTACCTGAGCAGTTTCGGGATATTTTGCTCACAAGCTTTCCCTGTGTTAAAATGCCAAAGTCCAATGACGGAGGCTGCCACACTATAAGCCCCCCCCCCCCCCCCCCCCCCCCCACCCAGAGCCGTCGACAAAGGTGAGCTAAACGCTTCATGCGGATGCAGATGACAGATGCCGTCAAGGCCAGAAATTACCCCACCCCACCACCACGGCAGCTCCTGCAGGGAGCACAATGAGCCAAGTTAGCAAACACTACATGACTGTGTGCACAGTGAATATTGAAAATAGCCTGCACACGTTCACGTTTTGATCAAAGGCTTCACTTGACTTCTTCATGCTGACAATGAATACCCTGACCGGACTGTGCCCATGTGCAAGCTAATGTGTGTTTACAGAAAAAACTTCAATATTGTATATATAAATTTTGCTGCACCCCCGCCCATCGGGGCTTGGAGAAATAGAGGAGGCTGCATGGTGCGCCCAAGCAGAGCTGAAACCAACCGCACCTGAGTACTAGTAAACCGCTTAGAAGATGGAAGACTGCCCAGACAAAGCGGTGCAATTCTAACCGTCAATGTATATAAACCCTATTGGTTTCAATGGGCTTGGGATGTCAATTCAAAGTCCCAACAAGGGGACAATGATGGCCCTGGGTCGCTCACCTGATTCATAGTGTAACAAGTGGACCCCGGGGACAGGCCCCAGGGCTATAATTTGCATAATCTTGATAGAGGTCTAAACGGAGATGCTTTCATACTAAATACCGAAGACCGGAGCCTTCTGGTTTGAGACATACAAATTTTTAAAGGTTTTCCATATATGAGTCTAAAACCTGTGGTCCCCGGGACTGCGCCATTTTTGCCCAAGGGCTATAATTTGAACAATCTTGGTAGAATTACACAAGACGAAGCTTCATACCAAATATCAAAGACCGTTGCCTTCTGGTTTCAGATAATATTTTCAAAAGTTTTCCCAATATAAGTCTATGTAATCAAGTGGGCCGTGGGGTGGGCCCATTTTAGCCCCGGGGCTACAATTTGAAAAAGGTTGGTTGAGGTCCACTAGATGAACCTTCATACCAAATATCAAAGACCTTGGCCTTCTGGTTTCAAACAAGGACATTTTCAAAGGTTTTCCCTGTATAAGTCTATGTAAAACAAGTGTGCACCGGCATGGACCCATCTTTGGACCCAGGGCTATAATTTGAACAATTTGACCTAGGCTTTGTGATTTCAGACAAGAGTGGGCCCGGGGCAGAGCCATTTTTGGCCCCAGGGCTAAAATTTGAACGATCATGGTTGAGGTCCACTAACAAAGCTTCATATTAAATATCAAAGAACTGAGCTTTCTGGTTTCAGACAAGAAGATTTATTAAGATTTTCCCAATATAAGTATATGTAAAACCAGCGGGCCCAGGGGATTGGGCATTTTGGCCCCAGGTCTGTAATTTGACAACATTGATAGAGGTCCACTAGACGAAGCTTCATATCAAATATCAAATACATGCTACTGCTGTTTTAGAGAAGAAGGTTTTTAAAGACATTTCCTATCTAAGTCTATGTTTAACCAAGGGGTCCGGGGCGGGGGCATTTTTACCTCAGGGCTATAATTTGAACAATCTTGATAGAGGTCAACTACATGTAAATGAAGCTTCACACCAAATATCAAACACCTGGTCATTCTGTTTTCAGATGAGAAGTGTTTTAAAAAGGTTTCCCTATAAAAGTCTATGTAAAACCGGTGTACCCCGGGACGGTGGCAGTTTTGGCCCTAGGGACATAATTTGAAAATCTTGGTACAGGTCCATTAGACACAACTTCATACCAAATATCAAACACCTGGGCCTTCTGGTTTCAGACAAAAAGACTTTTAAAGGTTTTCCCCCATTAAAGTCTATGTAAAACCGGTAGGCCCTGGCGCCGGGGCACTTTTTGCCCCAGGGCTGTAAAGTGAACAATCTTGGCAGAGGACAACTAGATACAACTTCATACCAATTATCAAACACCTGGGCCTTCTGGTTTCAGACAAGAAGATTTTTAAAGGTTTTTTCCCTATATAAGTCTATGTGGGTGAGTCTATTGGTGGGCCCCAGTGCGGGGGGCATTTTTGGCCCAAGTGATATCATTTGAACAATCTTGGCAGAGGTCCACCAGATACAACTTCATACCAAATATCAAACACCTAGGCCTTCTGGTTTCAAAGAAGATTTTTAAAGATTTTTCCCTATATAAGCCTATGTAAAACTGATGGGACCCGGACCGGGGCATTTCTGGCCCAAGGGCTATAATTTGAACATACTTGGTAGAGGTCCCATAGATGAAGCTTCATACCAAATAACAAAGTCCTGGGCCGTACGGTTTCAGAGAAGAAGATTTCAGTAAAAAATCAATTTTTTTGCTCCTGTGACCTAGATGTCCAACGGACCAGAACCGTCTGAACAACTTTGAAAGGAGACCACCTAAGGATAATTCCTGTGAAGTTTGGTCAAAATCCAATCAGTGGTTTAAAGAAATTGTTTACGCACGCACGTAAGCACGACGGACGACGGACAAAAAGTGATCCTAAAAGCTCACGTCGTCACTACGTGACAGGTAGCTATTTACGAAGAGGGTTTAGAGATGAACCCCTAAGATGCCATGAAAAAAATATAATGTTGTCTGTTGCATCTTCTTGCAGGTTTTGCATCCTGGCAAACTGTGTGGACCCTGATCAGACTGTACCTCTAACAGCGTGGACATTGATCAGACTTCTCCTAGCATATTTTGCTTCTATTTTTTTTTACGTTTCCTTACCTAGGTCGATAGTTGCTAAATGCAGTATTTGAGAGAGTCTACAATGTATAAATACAAAAGATTGAAATTATTATTACTGTCAGATTAATCTTAAACTGGAAATGGCTCTGCCCACTCAGGGAGAATTCATTTGGCAGAAGTGTGTGAATATATAGTAAATAATGCAATAACAGTTGAAAAAAGTCAGCTTGGTCTTCTGCTCTGAATCATGTTTTTTATTTTGGTTTTACGGCCCTTTCAAGATTGTTTCACTCAAATCGAGCCGTTCTTTAATCAGAGGTGGGCGAAAACCGGAGTACCCGGAGAAAAACCACCTGACCTTCCGTTACAGAACTTGGCGTCTCACATGTGACCCGAGCGAGGCTCGAACCACAGCGGTGAGAGACCTAATGATCAAGAGTCGGCGCTTTTAACCACTAGGCCATGGAGGCCCGTTTCTGAATCATGTACATGTACTTTCATTTCGTGACTATTATATCTAAAGCATGATCTCACAATGTGCTAGTAACTTATCCTGTCTAGGGACAGTGAAGGGAACTGACTGGCCCAACATGACCTTAGCTGTTGACTGGGTATTGAAACAAAAACTGTATCAGAGAACCCTATAATTCTGTTTATTCTGTTGCAGTGTGTTGGAGTTTATCTGAGTTAATATCAGGGAACTTCAATTAAGAAGGGCAAGAGGTTATTCCCTACTGTTTAATTGCTTCAAGCCAAGCTGACACTAGAATTTACTAGAATTTAATGATGCATCAAAATGAGCTAAGAATCTGCCTACATTAGACTGGCTCCAGTCGTTTTTGTTTTATATCTATTTTGCTATGATCCCCTTCCATCCAACTTCAAGTTACCTGTTGCTAACAAAGGGACTGAAATAAGAAAATTTTTATAAGGTATGCAAGGTTTGTGTCCCTTCCAAAAAGAGACAGAAGAAATAAAAGAAAGGGTCTGGGGCCAGACTACGACCTACATGTACGAGTATAGTGCATCTTGCTTGATTGAAGAAGAAGAAGAAGAAGAAGAAGAAGAAGAAGAAGAAGAAGAAGAAGAAGAAGAAGAAGAAGAAGAAGAAGAAAAAGAAGAAGAAGCAGAGAGAGAGAGAGAGAGAGAGAGAGAAATCCAGATAAAAATAGGGGCTAGATTGCCCTTTAGGGGACATTATCACTGTACTGGCTAAGAATGAAGTAAAATTTATTTGTCTATTTATTTATTTTCAGTTTGTTCGTTTCATTTGAGGTTTAACGTACCCGTCTACATTGTAAATGTCATTTTGGAGACGTTGCTTCCAATCTTGTGGGAATTTTACCAGACGTTGAGATGAAATGACATCTCAAGCCCTGTTGCCGAATGAAACCAATACGGTTTATAAGCATGGACGCTCCGACTTGCACCGCTTTTCCTGGGCAGGCTTAGATCCTCTAAGCGGTTTTCCAGTATTCGCGTGCGGGTCTTATTTAGCTCTGCGTGGAAGCATCGTGCAGCCCATCTATTTCTTCAAGCCCCGATGGGCGGGGGCCTTATTTATTTTAAGTATAATGGCCATTTGCGAGGCGGTTGAAACCAGTACCCACAATCCATGTTTTTGCCGAAATAAGAAAAATAATGTATACCCCTGTAAACCCCAGTTTTACTGTATACAAGAAAAACGCCGAATGGCATTATGGACGGTTTTTTTAAAACCGAAAAACGTAAACCGGGACGCGGACGCCCGGCCGACCGCCCGCCCGCCCGCCCGCACGGACATCGCTATTCTAAAGGACGGAATTTTTCCTTGAAAAACCCCGTCCAAAAAGTGGGGTCAAAATTATATAGGCGTGCTTTCCTGATGATAAAATGTATTCGCTAGATGGCAAACGGTGTATAAGCCATCTGATCTGGACCTACATTGTTTGCAAAGGTAGACATTTTCGTGTTCAACGGGATAAGGACTAACAAAGGACAGACAGACGCACAGAACCGTAGCAAAACAATGTGTCTCCTCCCCTTTCAGGGGAAGGGGCATAATAATAATAAAATAAATAAATAAATAAATAAACTGTCAATGAAAAAAATGAACCTATAAATTCCGTCGTTGAGACTGATCTTGAAATCTTTTCCTAGTCATTCTTTCCCTTCCTCTGATTCAAGAAGCGCTTCTGGTGAAAAGGATGTGTGCACGTATACTCAAAATAAATAAATAGATAAATAAACTTTACTTCTGTTATCGGCCCCGCCCATCGGGGCTGGCTGGATGATGTTTCCATGCAGAGCTGAAACCGACCCGCACACGATTACTGGTAAACTGCTTATAGGATCTAAGCCTGCCCAGGCAAAGCGGTGCGAGTCGGCCAGTCCATGCTTATAAACCCTATTGGTTTCATAATTGGGCGGCAGGGCTTGAGATGTTATTTCATCTCAATGTTGGGTAAAAGTCCCACAAAATTGGAAGCAACGTCTCCAAAATGACCTTTACAGTGTTGACGGGGACGTTAAACCTCAAGTCAAACAAAATTACTTCTGTTACTCAGAGATATTCTTAGCCAATGACCCAATGCAGTGATAATGTCTCCCAAAGGGCAATTAAGCCCCTATTTTCTTCAAGACCGAGCCTAGCTATCTAATTGCTTAATCAGTGGCATTCGAGAGAAATGGCCATTAATCTGACTTTAATATAATTTATGTTGTTGTTGGTCAGTTGTAAGTTGATTTCTTACACACTGTTGCAATATGTAACTGATGTCAATGGCATGTACTTTGGTTTGTGTTTTACGGCCCTTTCAAGATTATTTCACTCATATCGAGTCGATCGTTAATCAGAGGTGGGCGGAAACCGGAATGCCCGGAGAAAAACCACCTGATCTTCCGTTGCAGAACTTGGCGTCTCGTACGTGACCCCAGCGAGGCTCGAACCCACAGCGGTGAAAGACCTAATGACTAAGAGTCAGCGAGGTATGTACAAGATAGCCTGCTCCCAACAAAACCACTAAATACTTTTTTATATGTACATGTCTGGGCAAACAATGCAGGCCCAGATCCGAGCGGAGCAGTATATATATAAGGATCTTCATTCTTTGACATATGACGCCTATTCAAATATATTGGTAAAATGTTTGCACCAAAATAAATAAATAAATAAATAAATAAATAAATAAATAAATAAATAAATAAATAAAAATAGAACCAAACTTTTCAGATAAAAATCGTGATATTTTTTATGTTTCTGCTCGAAATACAGACCGTGGGCACTCGAGAGAATCGCCTCGGCGAGGCTGTTTTTATGACTACCCACAATCTATGTTTTTGAGATAAAAATCCTGATAGTTTTCATGTTTCTGCTCAAACCACAGACCGTGAACAACTCAATAGAATCGCCTCGGTGAGGCTGTTTTTACGATTACCCACAATCTATGTTTTTAAGCAGAAAAAGAAAAATAATGCTTATCAGAGTCAACTCCATTTTTACTATTTCAAAATGGGGGTTAAGGGGACAGAATTATAGAGATGTACTCGTAATTTGTGACAATATACAGACCGCGAAGGTAAAGAAAATAAAAGCCAAATGTGAGCCAAGCCCCCCCCCCCCCCCCCCCCCCACACACAAAAAATAGCCGTGTTTTCGCTAACCCAACGACCCTGCTTCAGACACTGACTCTACTACTTTTATCAATAAAGAAAAAAATAAAAATTAAAACACCAACCCTACCATTTTCAATATCCGATCCTACCCAGTGTCGTCTTTGCATTTTCCCATATTATTTTTGCATTTTAAGTACATTTTTTTAGTTTTTGTCATTTAGTACCTTCAAAATTATAGAGCTGACTTTTTTGAGCATTTAAAATGAATTATGATATACAATCCAAGTCTCAACATGACAACTTTATTGACAAAAAACATGTACATAAACAAAAATACATAAAAATACAAGCCCGATCCTGTATTTTTCGAGGGGAAAAAAAAAAATAATGAAAAAAAAGTTTCTCGCACCTACTGACCAAACTTTTTTTCAGCATGATAGTAGAAGCACAACTATGTTTTACGCCTAGGTCAAGCTATCAAACACTTGTTCTTAAACATCGAGGCGGCTGCGTTTTTGTGATTGTCGTATTTCAAATCCGCAAAACGCGTTTGTGTCACACACTCAATGCGTATTGTTTTTCAATAAGTCCATCTGCGTCAGCATGCATACGCAATGTGTATTGTTTATCGATACGCTCAATGCGTCTGCATGATTAAAACTTCACAATACGCGCATTGCGTATTCGTTTCATATACGCACAATGCTTTTGCACACGTAAACTTTGTCACACACGTATTTGCGTATTTTTGTTTATTTTGGCGACTTTTTCCTGTGACAGCGTGAACATGAAAAATCACATATTTGGATGAGAGTCGTAAGTCGTCTTGAACCTGTTTAATGGTTAACAAAAGGACCAAGATGGCCCTAAATCGCTCACCTGATTTCAAGCTGACGATTTTCTATCTTTAGCTCCGGCGACCATTTTTCTCATCAGAGCGGTACCGTTTTAGCTTTTTTGGTAGAGGGTCATCTAAGAAATATAACTGTGAATAAAAGAAATAGCCTCCCCAAGTTGTCATTTTCTACAACTTTATACATCCAGTGAACGATTGACTTCTAAATTATTAAAGGAACAAATCTTGCATAATTCCTCAACGATATTTGTACGATACTTGAATTATATGGGTTGCATGATGCTGCCACGCAGAGCTGAAACCGAGTACTGATAAATCGCTTAGAGGATCTAAGCCTGCCCAGGCAATGCGGTGCGAGTCGGCCCGTCCATGCTTATAAACCCTATTGGTTTCATTGGGTGGCAGGGCTTGAGATGTCATTTCATCTCAATGTCGTGTAAAAGTCCAACAGAATTGGAAGCAACGTCTTCAAAATTACCTTTTCATTGTTGACGGGGACGTTAAACTTCAAATCAAACAAACGAACGTCACAAATCGGCATTTAACTTAGAATTTATCCAAATAAAATAATTAATAAATTGTTAGAATGAATTTTAAAACGATTTTTATATTCTTATAAGAATTTTAATCTGTTTGGTTGCAATAGAAAAAATATTTTGAATTTAAATCATTTACATTAACTCCTCATACAGACTTTTAGCCCCGTCATGGGCCGAGATCTATCTATCTATCTATCTATCTATCTATCTATCTATCTATCTATCTATCTATCTATCTATCTATCTATCTATCTATCTATCTATCTATCTATCTATCTATCTATCTATCTATCTATCTATCTATCTCGGCCAGGGTAATTGCTATCTATCTATCTATCTATCTATCTATCTATCTATCTATCTATCTATCTATCTATCTATCTATCTATCTATCTATCTATCTCGGCCAGGGTAATTGCTATCTATCTATCTATCTATCTATCTATCTATCTATCTATCTATCTATCATCTAATCTATCTATCTATCTATCTATCTATCTATCTATCTATCTATCTATCTATCTATCTATCTATCTATCTATCTATCTATCTATCTATCTATCTATCTACCTACCTACCTACCTACCTACCTACCTACCTATCTATCTATCTATCTATCTATCTATCTATCTATCTATCTATCTATCTATCTATCTATCTATCTATCTATCTATCTATCTATCAATCTATCTATCTATCTATCTTAGTGGTACTGCCACATCCCTCGCGAGGATTACGGTCAGGGTAATTGCGCGTCGGGGGAGATGAATAGTGAGGCTAAAAAGTGTTATAGTGAGGCGTAAAAAAGATGACATTATGGTTAAAAACAGATGAGTTTAAAATCAGGTTAAAAACAGGGCTGATGTGTTTATGGCACACTGAAAAGAGTCACTCTAGACCGGAGTACAACATTTAGATGGTAGTCTATTCCATTGCCAGACAGCCAAGGGGAAGAATGAATATTTATAAAGCAAAATGAAGGATGTATGAATCTGCTTGATTGCGAGGGAATGGGACAGGTCATGGCCTGCCCTTGATGTTGTCGGCTGGAAATATGTGGGTAGTGGTACGGCAACAAGACCTTTTATAATTTTGTATAACATACAGAGACGAGCATCAGCTCGCCTCTGGTCCAGAGTTCTCCAGCGAAGGCTTGACTGCATTTCGGTTACGCTGCCGTAAGTGGAATATCTGTTCAAAGACCAATGGGCAGCTCTGCGCTGCGCCATATCAATTTCGCTGATATAAGTTTGTGTAAGTGGGTTCCACATGGTGGAGCTGTATTCAAGGTGTTGCCTAACAACTTTCTTATATGCCGCTTTGTGGACGCCAGGGTGCTTACATCTGATATTACGTTTAATGAAACCAAGAGATTTCTTTGCATTTGAAGTAATTCTGTTTATATGTGTATTTAAATTAAGGTTCACCGAGAGACGGTACCTGGCACAGGAGACACTTTCTATAGACTTTGTTGTGCATGGTGTACGGCGTTTGGATAGGAGTTCTTTCTCGGGTTATGTGCAATACGTGGCACTTACCAGGATTAATTCCATGTCCCATTGGGCTTCCCATTGTTGGAGCCTGTCCAGATCCTTTTGGGTCGCATATCATCAGGTATACCACAGTTTTGTCAGAAAAAGGCGTACTTGAGACTATATTATCCAGTAACTCATTGATATTCAAAATAAACAATATAGGCCAAGACCTGAACCTTGCGGTATCCCTGAAGACACCGGGACTTGGTCTGAACACTCACCTTCAAGTACAACTATCTGGCTTCTTCCCATCAGGATGGATCCAGCCGAGAACTTCATCGTGTTCACGATGCATCTGTAGTTTGTAGTGAAGTTTTAAGTGATGAGCCTTGTCGAAAGCTTTACTGAAGTCCAACAGTATAAGACAGGTTTGCTTACCAGGTGTGAAAGAGATATAGTAAAGTCCTCGACAGGTCTATATTAATATATAAGCGCAGGGATAAAAGTCTATAACAGGATTGGATAGGAATAATTAAAATTCAAAATATTCATATTTTGCAGCCAAACAGATTGAAATTCTTTCAATTATCGAAAGGTTATTGTTTTAAAACTTGTTCAGGTAATTAATAAGTTTTTTTTTATTTGGATAAATTCTGAGATTATTGCCCATTTTATTCAAGTACACGGTGCAAAATACCCTTGACAAATTATGCAATATTTTTATACTTTTGCATGTCCATAATCATATAATTTTATTAGAAATCGTTGACTGGATGTATAAATTTGTAGAAAATGACAACTGGGGGAAGATCATTTTTATTTACAGTTATGCTGCGGTTTAAAATCTCTTAAATTACCTTTATTTTCTGTTGATTAGGGTCCGCGGTAACCCCTCAGTAAGATAGATAACTCTGTCATGACCGGGTATGTGACGTCACTGCACAAGCTCCAATACACAAAAGTAAAGACAATCAAACATTTATTGTTAAAAAGAATCTGTTGACTTGCATTATAGACTTCCTAAACCCAAACCCTTTCCACCCACCCCCATTTGCAATAAAGCTGTGGTTAGGGCACGGAAAGGTGCGCAATTAAACTGGAATGAATTATATCAGATTTACTTCCCTTTGAAAACGGACTCGACCTCAAAAAGCCTTTTAAATACGCTTTACCATAGAGATGATTCTCAGTAGGGACCCATGTAGTAAAGAATTTAATATTTGCAACTGGTTCCAGCATTTGAGAAGACAGATAACGAACTCGTCTTCTAAAGGTTGAATTTTAATATCTCTTCAAAGTCGAAAGGATGTATCTTTCGGTGTATTTTGTGTAAAACTTCCCTTTCAAGTCTTCACAATAATTCACAGACCTTTCAGGTCACTGAACAAAACAAATTGTCCTTGATCTCAGGTCACTGTACAACGACAATACACGTGACTGTACAATTATTTATTCTAGTAGCGACATCATTATGCAAACACGCCTATACAAATACATTGCCACCTTTATCGCGGAAAAAAATGAAAATTTTATGATAAAAAAATTGTGATATTTTTCTTATGTCTGGTCAAAAAAAAGATTGTGGGCACTCGTTAGAACCGCCTCATCGAGGCGGTTCTTACGAGTACCCACAATCTATATTTTAGAGCAGAAATAAGAAAAATAAGGTATATCCCCGGAAACCCCAGTTTTACTATAAAAAGGTGGGGTTCAAGGGGGTCAAAATTATATAGGCGTGTTTTCGTGATGTTTTAAATACTTGATACAGATGATTTGAGTCGAGTATGTTATAAAACTATGGCATGTTTTTACAGAAATATATTTTTATTCATTTTCCGCTTGGTAAATAACATTTTAATTCGAAGGATTCTAAAACAGAGCCATCGTTTTGGGACAAAATCATTTATTTTTAGCACGTTTGAATGATAACGGAATTCCCATAGCTCATTAGAAACCTGACAACCAATCTACGTGTTTCTTTTACAGATAATTTGGGCCCCGTCAAGCGATTTTGGTACTTATCGCCTATGCGAGCAGCGAAAGTTCAGGCGAGCCTGCGCATCCGCGCAGTCTCACCAGAACCTTCGCTGCTCGCTCATACAAGCAGTGAATCAAGAGGAATCTTCAGACAGAAAGCCATATCCCTGGCCCCTCTGAATGGCTGGGCATGCCTAGTTAAAATTTGTCATGACGGAATGCTCGAAGACACAAATTCGCTTGGCGGGGCTCATTTGTAAGATATGAAGGTTTTACCATAACCCTCAAAATAAATATAAATAAACACAAAATAGAAGTGAAGGCAATGATCAGGAATCGATACAATTAACCCAAAGCTCCCATCAGAGACACGAAATGCTTGAGATGCCATTTCATCCCAATGTCGGGTAAAAGTCCCACAAAAAAGTAGGCAACGTCTCTTAGCTATATATATAATAATTGAAGGCTATAGATATTGGATTTACGAAGTGTCACAGGGTTTTCCCCGCATTTCAAAATTCCATCACGAAAACACACCTATATAATTTTGACCCCCTTGAATCCCACTTTTATATAGTAAAACTGGGGTTTACAGGGGTAAACCTTATTTTTCTTATTTCTTCTCTAAGATATAGGTTGTGGGTAATCGTTAGAACCACCTCGATGAGGCGGTTTAAACGAGTACCCACAATCTATATTTTGAGCAGAAATAAGAAAAGTATCACAATTTTTCATCTAAAAATTTTCATTTTTGTGGCGATAAAGGTCACAATGTATTTGTATAGGCGTGTTTTCGTAATGTTGAGAGTCCTTTCAGCCTCAAAAGCCCCATCCTAAATTCAGGAGTCAAAAATTTTAAAAAGGAAAAGCTGTTTACCCTTTCTGACATGTAAAAAGCTGCTCCGATTAAGTTTGTCATCACGAAAACACGCCTTTATAATTTTGACCCCCTTGAATCCCACTTTTATATAGAAAACTGGGGTTTCCGGGGGTATACCTTATTTTTCTTATTTCTGCTCTAAAATATAGTGTGGGTACTCGTTAGAACCGCCTCGATGAGGCGGTTCTAATCGAGGCGGTTCTAACGAGTGCCCATAATCTATATTTTGAGCAGAAATAAGAAAAATATCATTGATTTTCATCAGAAAAGTAGACATTTTGAAGATGTGAAAAATGCACTATGTCACACGGGTGAGTTATCGTAATGTAAACACTATTGGTTTCATTGGGCGACAGGGCTTGAAATGTCTTTTCACCTCATTGCCGAGTAAAAGTCTTAAAAAATTGGAAACAAAGTCTGTTTACCAAAATGACTAAAAATCATATATCGGGAACACTCACCTGTTTGTTGACATATTTGTGGTCTCGGAAGGCTTAACCGGAAGTTCCCGTAAGGATTTTGAGTGCATAACCGGCGGTTACCCACCGTGTTCATATTTCCTATGGTTGACCTTTCATGTGAAATCCAGTATATGAAATAAAAACCACTGCAAACCACACTTCATATTGTATGGACTGGCAGAGATTTCTCAGCTCACAAACATGGGCCGCGTTTTTGATGAGAATCGCAGCGCGAGTACCTGGTATTCTGGTAAGTAACTGTCACGTATCCTATATTTACATCAGAAATAGGGAAGAAAATGAGCAATTTTTCACTTGAAAATACACAAAATATAAACTATTTTGCATGTAACATGTATTCTTGCACACCAGACAAGGAAATCCGTGATTTTACCCTGGGATAGAAATTTATGTTCTGACCCTCGTGTTCCGACCCTAAAGCCAATAAAATCGCGTGTTTGATAAATGCCCTGGTTGAATACGACCTCTAATGCGCCGTCGTTAAGGTTGACGTCATGCACGTTACATGACGTCACTAAACATTCCTGTAGTGGCATCACAATATGACTGCAGCATTAAAAATCCGCCCTAAAAATGGAAGGTATGCAAGAAAAAGAATCCTATATGGCTGTGAGGGGTGGATAGAAAAATCCGTCCCTCGTGATCACTGTCCGGCATCACTCGGCAAGCCTCGTGATGCCGGACAGTGACCCTCGGGACGGATTTTTCCATCCACCCCTCACACCCATATAAGATTCTTATAGTAACAATCGCTAGAATGAGAATAATTGCACATTTCAGACGCTCAGAAAACAGGATTTGACATCTCATGCAAAGTGTCTCCTATGGAGTACAAATTTTGGCCTATATCCATTACCATACAAAATATGAACCGAATCCATAATTTGGTTTAGAAAATATGACCTCTTACAAAATAAAAAAATGAAGTCCTTCACCTTGAAGTCATGGGTATGGGCAAAACTTTAGTCCGACATCTATCATCATATCAAATATGAACAAATGTTACCATGCAGTTTAGCAAGTATAAGCTCTTACAAAAAATAAGCATAAATCCTTCAAGTCCGCGGCCTTGACCTTGAAATCATGGACATGGGCGAGGGGTACTGCTGAATAATACGTTGGACCTATATCTATCACCATTCCAAATATGAACAAAATCCATCGTAGCGTTTGGAAATTATGAGCTTTTAAAATCTTTAACGTAAATGAGGACGCCGATGTCGATTCCAACGTCGACGCTAACGCCAAAGTCAACGCCAACGGTAACGCCGACACCGAGGGTAGTGCAATAGCTCTTCCTAGACTTGCTCCAGGCGTGTTAAAACGTATTAAATTTCATCTGAAATATACCACTTTTGAATCACGCCTATACAAATACAGTTTAAATTTTACCGCCGGTAAAAACGAAAATTTTAAAATGAAAAATGGCGATATTTGTTCTTATTTCTTCTCAAAACATAGATTGTAGGTGGTTCTAACGATTCCCACAATATATGTTTTAGAGCAGAAATAAGAACAAGAGGCCCATGGGCCACTATGCTCACCAGAGTTCAGGCGGGCACTGCCCACTTGCAGCCATGTATTATTTTAATTTGTCGATTATAAAGTCTCCAAAACGAACCCCCATTTCCAAATGAGCACCCATGTGGACTCTGCATCTGAAAAATTAGGCCTTTTAGGAAGTGGGGTGGGGGTGTGGGGGTGGGACATGGGCTCAACAGAGCCCAGGTTGGTATCACTGAATGCGTCTTATCATAAGGAACAAGAATACATATGGTTTAGGGGTGTGGATGTGTACAGTTTCTAAGATGTAAGATCTTTTAAGCTGTAGAGTGGTTGGAGCATGGCCCTGGCAGACCCCAGGAAATCCAAGATTTTTGTCCTTGAATGTGTCTTATCATTATGACTAAGACAATATAGTGTCTAGGAATGGGGATCTGAACTGTTTCTGAGATATGAGGCCCTCTAATGAAGTGAAGAGGAGGGGAATGGTCCCTGTGGACCGCCAAGTTGGTGTGACTGAATGTGACTAATCATAAGGAACAAGAATATATATGATTAGGAGGTGGGGATCTTAATGGTGTCTGAGATATATGGCCTTTCATGAAGTGGAAGGGTGGGCCATGGCATCGACACATTGCCCTGGCACAAAGAGACCCCAGGTTGATGTGACTGAATGAGTCTTATCATAAGGAACACGTTATCATAAGCGTTAGGGTTGGGGATCATAACAGTTTCTGAAATAAATGGCATTTTATGAAGTGGAGGGATGGGGCATGGCCCCAGCGCACCTTGAAGACCGCTAGGTTGGTATCACTGAATGTGTCTTATCATAAGGAACAAGAATATGTATGGTTTAGAGGTGGGGATCCAAATGGTTTCTGAGATATTGGGCCTTTTACAAAGTGTAGAGGATGGGGCTTGGCCCGGGCACATCCCAGGGGACACCCAGGTTGGTGTCACTGAATGCGTCTTATCAAAAGAAACAAAAATATATATGGTTTTGTGGTGAGGATCTGAAAGGTTTTTGAGATATATCGCGTTTTATGAAGTGGAGGGTAGGGGTATGGCCCCGGCGCACCCCTGAAGACACCTAGGTTAGTATCACTGAATGCATCTTATCATAAGAAACAAGAATATATACTCACCGGAAATAGAAACTATACACTCATTTTTAAATTACCACTGGCAGAACATTTTAATGAAATTTGAATTCCAATATTATAAATTCTAACATGACGTTAACGTTTTCCCATTGAACCCAGTGGAAACGTCAGCGTTTGCAAATATGCGATAATTCACGTCGTCAACGTGGTGCGTGCAATTTGGCGTCATCGTGACGTTGCATGTAAACATTTTCTTCTGTCGACATCCGCTGCAAAATAGTCCCCAAGATAACGCTTTGTTACTACTGTATTTCAGTTTAGCATCATGTTAGAATCGAAATAATTTCCACGCACCCGGTGTGTTATCGTGATTAACACACGGTGTTGTCGGGCAGATGCGAATATTAATTCACTCCGGCTTCGCCGTCGTGAATTAATATTTCGCAATCTGCCCTCCAACACCGTGTGTTAATCACGATAACACACGGTACGTGGAGATTATTTCTTAAGTATCATCAGTGGTATGTCTGCTTTATCGAATAAAATGCTTGATGATAACTACGATTTAATGGGTAAAGCCACAGGTTCAAAGCAAGGGTCCAAATCTTGCTGTTCAATTTTCCATTGAGTCAAACATTTTGTGTCGCGAATGTGATTCCCATTTTTACCAGTTCTTTCTCATCATCTAACGTTGGGAATATTGTTTACAAAATGAAAATTTACACAATCGTTGAAAAGTTATCGACCTTTACATATTGGACCAAACCACCGGAAGTGAGCGAAAGGTTTGGCATTTCTGATTGCGGTTTTTGTTTTAATTAATATTTAAGACACATCTGAAGATGCTAAAACGATTGAAGGAACTTTTTGGTCGATTTTGGCTTGCAACATTATTTTGAATATTTCGATGAAAAAACCAGTTCTTGAGATTACAAAAAAAAATTTTGTTTCTCGATAATTTTTTGTTTTTACATTATTTTTAATTCCTTGCTTTTAACTTATTACCTATACGGAAAATTGTTGAAGTCAAAATTCGATTACAAACAGATTTTGTGAAAAATGCACCTTTTTACATTTTCCCCAAAACCTTTTATTTTGAACACCAGATTTTCTTTAAATTGTTACAGGATTCATGTCTATAGTTAGTAAAACCCTTAATCAGTAAATTTTAACTGAAATATCCATTTGTTTTGTTGGGGTAGCCCCTATGTGCTTTAAGCGCCCGGTTACCTTACAAAATCTATCAAGTCAAGTCACTTGTTTTGTCAGGCGAGACAATTTAAAAGTGTATAGTTTCTATTTCCGGTCAGTATATATGGTTTAGGGGTGGGGATCTGAACAGTTTCTGAGATATTTGGCCTTTTACGAAGTGGAGGGTGTGGGGCATTGCCCGGGCACATCCCAGGGGACCCCAGGTTGGTGTCACTGAATGCGTCTTATCATAAGAAAAAAAAATACATATACTATAGGGGTGGGGATCTGAATGTTTCTGAGATATATGGCCTTTTATGCACTGGAAGGGGTGGGGCATGGCCCTGGTACACCCTGGGGACCCCAAGGTTGGCATAAAAGCATGTGGCTAAAAGAAGTTCACTCAAGAAATATTTCTATAAAAGTTTTCTCAAAATATCCGAAAAGGCTTGATAGTAAATGACATTTTTCTATTTTCCCCATTATAAGTCTTTTGGAACTATAAGTTGCCATAGCAACCAAAACTAATGAGCGGATTTGCATTAAAAACACAAACTTTCAATCCCCTAGCCCAAGGATGTTTCAGATGAAATTTGTGCTGAATCGGCCCAGTGTCTTCAGAGCGGGCGATGTCGTTTGAAAGTGTTGACGCCAGACTACGCAAACGACGACGACGACGACGGACAACTGCCTATCCTATAAGCTCCCCCGGAGCCTTCGGCTCTGGTGAGCTTAAAATAAGGTTTACTCTTGTAAACCCCAGTTTTACTATATACAAGTGGGGTTCAAGGGGATCAAAATTATAAAGGCACGTTTTTCGTGGTACTATACTGTCTAGGTACATGTCGTTTGCTATCATATTCATTAGAAAAACGCATTTGTTTGACATATAGCTATCTTTTATTGTGCTGAAAATGACATTTTATTGAAGAACCTGTTTGAATTTCGTCTTCTTAATGCCTTCCTGCTCTTAATGTAGATTGTGTATACTCAATAGAACCCCCTCAACGAGTACCAACAATCTATGTCTTGGAGTAGAAATTAACATGTGAACAAGCCAGTGTTATGGACACCCTCTAAACCCATCTTTATTCAGAGAAAACTGGGGTTTACAGGGGTATACAATATTTCTCATATTTCTGCTCTAAGAACTCGAAGTTCCCACCTATGCGCCGGGCGAATGGGACAACCACTGGGCGTAAAATTTTGCCTACGTAACGCTGGCCAGTCAAGTAACCTTGAACGATCATGGTAACTTGACTGGCCAGCGTTACGTAGACCAAATTCCAAGACGACAACACACGCCCGTGTTGCCGTCGAATTTCTGAGACAACAAGGTGTAAGGACACTACCGAGGCCAGCCAAAACCCCCGATATGTCGCCGATTGAGCACATTTGGGATGTCTTAGGTCTCCGCGTGCGCAACAGACCGCAGCGTTGTAACAATCTGCAACAGCTTGGTCGAGCATTGCAAGAACAATGTCGACGGATACCAAGGAAGATAATCCGTAGCACAATCACTAGCATGCCCAGAAGGTGTCGTGCATGCATCAATGCTCGTGGTGCACGGACCAGATACTGATCCACTTTGCATATAAACCTTCCCTGTGCCATTGAAGTTTCGCTTCTTTCTATTTGAATTTGGGGGTTTCCTTATTTTTTGTCCCTAGTATAAATAGTCGTTTAGATATCTTACTGACAATATTAAAATAAGGGGTATGTCTGAAAAAGGATATATCAGAATTAGTTAAAACGTTTACTAAATCATCTACTTATTATACCTAATCTATCCATCAAGTTTTAAGACACTATCTTAATACTTTTTTGGGATATTTTGCTGACAATGTAAAATGCAAATTACAAAGGGTCATAACAATGCCCATTACAAAGGGTCATAACACTTGAAGCATTTCAAAGTTGATCAGGTCATCTGCTGATCACCAGACATATACCTGTTCATGAAATTTCAAGGTTCTAACTCCAGCAGTTTTTGACATATTTAGCATACATGGGAATACTTCCCAAATTTGCAAAGGGCCATAACTCATGAAAAATTTTTCAAAAGTATTCCTAAGTTAAGCAAAAAATCTACTTATCACTAGCAATCTATTTAAGTCCTTTTCATGATTCGTTCGTGTTTTTATAAGCTTCAAGCATCTTCACCACCTCTGTCATCCAGATGAAAGCTCTTTACGTAGAGAAGCCATCTTGAAACAACTCATATCACGTGGTCAGCTTGCCAGCCACTCAGATTTGCTGAAAGCTCTCTCCAACCAGGAAGATAAAGAATATCCTATATATAGGACAGGAAATAGTCCAGATTACTTCAGCACAGGGGCAATAGGTACAGGTAAGATTACTTCAGTAGTGTATTAGTGAAACTTCAATGAGATGAAACCTAAGTCAAACAGAATTGTTTTGTAAAAAAATAAAACGAAACGCAAGCCAGGAAATAGAGTCTGTCATGCATCTTCTTTGTGCATGGTTAGGCCTGTCCCAAAAGTTAACGAGCCTTAGGCTTTGGGGTCGAATTTTTTATTCCTGCTCACCCATATAGAGTACTAATTCTGACCGAGATCAATTGCCACAGAAAGTGGCGTATGGCCCTGGTCTAGACTGTTTGATAGAGGTCTGCATAATATCCAATAAATTCTTGATTGATTGATTGATTGACTGATTGAATGGACATCAGTCCAGTCAGTCAGACATCCATTTCTACATACATTTGAGCACAGGACATTGACGTTTCATTAGAAAACCTAAAAGAGCCCTCGCAGTGGTCTAAATCCACTTTTACTATAACAAGCAAGCTTCGGTGCATAACCCATTGCATGCAGAAAAACTCCTGAAGGGGTACCTTGGCAAACAGTGCAGGCCCAGATCTGACTGACGCCGCAGAACGCGGCATCTGATCAGGACCTGCACTATTTGATACCAGAATTTTCCGTCAAAAATAGAATAAAACAACAACAAGAGGGCCCAGAGGGCCCTGGTTCGCTCACCTGTGTGTCACTGTCTCGAGTACTTACTATTTTAAGCTCTGGTTGCCATCTTGTTCATCAGCAGTGATTTTAGCTTATTTGGTATGGGGTAACCTAGGCAACATTCCTGTGTACTTTGAATCAAATTGGCCTTAGGGTTTAGGTGGAGTTTCCGTTTGAATCAAATTTACAATATGTTTCTATTTTTAGCTCTGGTGGCCATTTTGTTCATAGAAGTGGGATCGTTTTAGCCTTTTTGGTAGAGGGTCATCTAAGCAACATTGTCGCAAGGAACCTACATGCTAAATACGAAGGCTGTATCTCAAATGCTTCAAAAGTTAAGACAAAGTAGGTCAAAGCTCAAGGTCATGGGTCAAAAGTTTTGAATGGTTGAAAAACCTTGTCACAAGGAACTTACATGCCAAATATGAAGGCTCTATCTCATATGGTTCAAAAGGTATGATAAAGTAGGTCACAGGTCAAGGTCATAAGTCATATCTTTATATGAGTGGGAAGCCCTTGTCACAAGTAACCTACAAGCCAAATATGAAGGCTCTATCTCAAACGGTTCAAAAGTTATGACAAAATAACCTATTGATCTACTTTTTGATTTGACATGACCCATATTCGAACTTAACTGAGATATTGTACAGATGATCATTCTGGGCAAGTTTTATGATGATTTGACTAAAACTGTGGCCTCTGAGAGTGTTCAAAACGTTTTTCTATGATTTGACCTGCTGACCTACTTTTTGACCCGACATGACCCATATTCAAAGTTGACCCAGATATTGTCAAGATGATCATTCTGAGCAAGTTTGATGATGATCGGACCAAAACTGGGCCTCTAGTGTGTTCACAAGGCTTTTCAACAATCTGACCTACTGACCTACATATTGACCAGATATGACCCATATTCGAAATTAACCGAGGAGGGATTGTCAAATGATCATTTTGAGCAAGTTTGATGATGATAGGACCAAAACTGTAGCCTCTAGTGTGTTCAGGGGGCTTTTCTATGATTAGACCTACTCACCTGCTTTTTGATCTAACATGACCCATATTTGAACTTGACTGAGATATTGTCAAGATGATCATTCTGGGCAAGATTGATGATGATAAGACCAAAACAGGCCTCTAGTGTGTTCATAAGGTTTTTCTATGATTTAACCTACTGACCTACTTTTTGACCCGACATGATCTGTTTTCAAACTTGACCCAGATATTGTCAAGACTATCATTCTGAGCAAGTTTGATGATGATCGGACCATAACGGTAGCCTCTAGTGTGTTCACAAGGTTTTTCTCTGATTTGACCTACTGACCTACTTTTTGGCCCAACATAACCCATATTCGAACTTGACCAAGACATTGTCAAGATGATCATTCTGGGCAAGTTTGATGATGATTGGACCAAAACTGTGGCCTCTAGTTTATTCACAATGTTTTTCTATGATTTGACCAACAGAACTACTTTGTGACCCGACATGACCCATATTCAAACGTAGTCAAGATATTATCAAGATGATCATTCTGGGCACGTTTGATGATGATTGGACCAAAACTGTGGCCTCTAGTGTATTCACAAGGTTTTTCTATGATTTGACCTTCTGACCTACTTTGTGCCCCGACATGACCCATATTCAAACGTGACCAAGGTATTATTAAGATGATCATTCTGAGCTAGTTTGATGATGATTGGACCAAACCTGTGGCCTCTAGTGTGTTCAGGAGGTTTTTCTATGATTTGGCCTACTGACCTACTTTTTTACCCGACATGACCCGTATTGAAACTTGATCCAGATATTATCAAGACTATCATTCTGAGCAAGTTTGATGATGATCGGACCATAACGGTAGCCTCTAGTGTGTTCACAAGGTTTTACTCTGATTTGACCTACTGGCCTACTTTTTGGCCAAAATGACCCATATTCGAACTTGACCAAAACATTGTCAAGATGATCATTCTGGGCAAGTTTGATGTTGATTGGACCAAAACTGTGTCCTCTAGGGTATTCACAATGTTTTTCTATGATTGGACCTACTGACCTACTTTGTGACCCGACATGACCCATATTCAAACGTGACCAAGATATTGTCAAGATGATCATTCTGGGCACGTTTGATGATGATTGGAACAAAACTGTGGCCTCTAGTATATTCACAATGTTTTTCTATGATTTGACCTTCTGACCTACTTTGTGCCCCGACATGACCCATATTCAAACGTGACCAAGATATTATCAAGATAATCATTTTGAGCTAGTTTGATGATGATTGGACCAAACCTGTGGCCTCTAGTGTGTTCAGAAGGTTTTTCTATGATTTGACTTACTGACCTACTTTTTGACCATACAACACCTATATTTGAACTTGACTGAGACATTGTCAAGATGATTATTCTGGACAAGTTTAATGATGATCGGACAAAAACTGTGGTCTCTAGTATGTTCACAAGGTTTTACTCTGATTTGACCTACTGACCTACTTTTTGACCCGACATCACCTATATTCGAACTTGACCGACATGTTGTCAAAATAATCATTTTCAGCAAGTTTGATGATGATAGGACCAAAACTGTGGCCTCTAGTGTATTCACAAGGTTTTTCTATGATTTGACCTACTGACCTATTTTGTGACCCGACATGACCCATATTCGAACTTGACACAGATATTGTTAAGACGATCATTCTGAGCAAGATTGATGACTATCGGACTAAAACTGTGGCTAAAGTGTTCACAAGGTTTTTCTATGATTTGACCTACTGACCTACTTTTTGACCCAACATGATCCATATTCGAACTTGACCGAGATATTGTCAAGATGATCATTCTGAGCAAGTTTGATGATGATCGGACCAAAACTTTGGTCTCTAGAGTGTTCACAAGGTTTTTTTTTAATGATTTGACCTACTGACCTACTTTTGACCTGACATGACCCATATTCACATTTGGCCAAGATTCTATCAAGGCAATCATTCTGAGTAAGTTTCATGATGATTGGACTTAAAATGTGGCCTCTGGAGTGTTCCCATGGTTTTTTATGATTTGACATACTGACCTCATTTTTGACCGGACATGACCCATATTCAAACTTGAACAAAGGAACCAATATCTTATGGTGGTTTAAGTTGTGTGCAAGGTTGGTTAAAATCAAATCATAAATGAAACGGCTTTTGTGCAGATAAGACCAAAATAGGCAATTTGTGCCCTTTCAGGGGCCATAACTCTGGAACAGATGATGGGATATGGGTGGTTCAACAAAGGAACCAAGATCCTATGGTGCTTCAGGTTGTTTGTAAATTTGGTTAAAATTATATCATAAACAAAACAGCTATCATGCAGACAAGACCAAAACAGCCAATTTTTGCCTTTTCAGGGGCCATAACTCTGGTACCCTTGATGTGATATGCCTGATTCAAGAAAGGAACCAAGATCTTGTGGTGGCACAAATTGTAAGTTTGGTTAAAATCAAATGATAAATGAAACGGCTATTGTGCAGACAATACCAAAATAGGAAATTTTTGCCTTTTCAGGAGCCATAACTCTGGTACCCATGATGGGATATGGCTGGTTCAAGAAAGGAACCAAGATTTTGTGGTGGTACAAATTGTGTGCAAGTTTAGTTAAAATCAAATCATAAATGAAATAGCTATCATGCAGACAAGACCAAAATAGGCAATTTTTGCCCTTTCAGGGGCCGTAACTCCGTAACACATGATGGGATATGGCTGGTTCAAGAAAGAAACCCAGATCTCATGGTGGTACAAGTTGTGTGCATGTCTGGTTAAAATCAAATCATAAATGAAGATGCTATCGTGCGGACAAGAAATTGTTTACGCACGCACGCAAGCACGCACGGACGACGGATGAAATGTAATCACAAAAGCTCACCTTGTCACTACGTGACGGTTGAGCTAAAAAAAGGCCTGACACACAAATGGACTTGTCCAACATATAGCAATGGAATGGAAGCAATGGAAGATAAGTTTCACTAATATAACGTCACTGTACTGTGGTTGGCGTTTACAAGGCTGTTCTAGGGACTACAATCTGAAACATTCACGAGAAGAAGAAAAGTGAAAAGAATTTCAATGTTACTGTTTTATTTTTACAGGTATGTTCGACTCTTCTGCTTTGACAATGACAGTTTATGACAATCTTCCTATAAGCTGTGAGGGACAAGAAATACACATTTTGAAATACATGGTTGTCTAACAGACTACAGTTCTTTCTCTTTCTTTTAGAATGAAACTCATCCCATATCAGCCTAGCGTCCCATAACATGAAAACTGGCAAACGTGTAGACCCAGATCAGCCGTCACAGACACGGACGGCGTCATGACGTAACGTACCAGTTATCATTTATTATGACACATTTTGGGGTCGATAGTTTATCAATCGACCTAAAGTTATCAGGACAAAACCTCTATCAGTACTGGAGTCCATCTGGCCCCCGCCCATCGGGGCTTGAAGAAATAGATGGGGCTGCATAATGCTTCCAGCAGAGCAGAGCAGACACCGATCGCACGCGATACTGGTACATTTGTAAATTGCTTTCAGGTCCTCAACCTGCCCAGGAAAAGTGGTGCGAATCGGACCACCCATGCATATAAACCCTGTTGGTTTCAATGGGTGGCAGGATCTGACATGTCATTTCATCTCAATGTCGGGTAAAAGTAAAAAAAAAAATATGGAATCTAGTCTCCAAAATGACCTATACAGTGTTGACGGGGACGTAAAACCTCAAATCAAACAAACAAACAAAGTGCTGGAGTCCACGTGACTATCACTGATTTATAGGAAATCCTTGTAACTTTTTTTATAGAATTTCGGCGTGGGAATCATGGGTAGGTGTAGGCAAACAGTGCAGGCCAAGATTAGACGCCGCAGTACGCGGCGTCTGATAAGGGTCTTCACTGTTTGCTTACAGTACAGGAATTTAAGGGTCAGACGCCGAAAAGTGTCTGATCAGGGTCTAAACGGTTAGCTTACAGTACAGGAATTTAAGGGTCAGACGCCGAAAAGTGTCTGATCAGGGCCTAAACGGTTAGCTTACAGTACAGGAATTTAAGGGTCAGACGCCGAAACACGAAGGATCTGATCAGGGTATACATAATTTTATTACAGTACAGAAATTTAAGGGTCAGACGCCGAAACACGCAGCGCCTGATCAGGGTCTACACTGTTTGCTTACAGTACAGGAATTCAAGGATCAGACGCCGAAAAACGCAGGATCTGATCAGGTCTACATAGTTTGCTTACTGTACAGGAATTTAAGGGTCAGACGCCGATAAACGCAGTGACTGATCAGGGAATACACAATTTGCTTACAGTACAGGAATACAAGGGTCAGACGCCGAAAAACGCAGCGTTTAAACAGGGTCTACACAATTTGCTTACAGTACAGTAATTAACGGGTCAGACGCCGAAAAATGTAGCGTCTGATCGGGGTCTACACTGTTTGCCTACAGTGCAGGAATCTTAGGGTGAGACGCCAAAAATGCAGCGTCTGATCAGGGTCTACACGGTTGGCTTACAGTACAGGAGTTTAAGGGTCAGCCACCGAAAAACGCAGCGTCAGATCAAGGACTAAACGGTTTGCTTTCGGTACAGGCATTAAAGGGTCAGACGCCAAAAATCTGATCAGGGTATACACTGTTTGCTTACTGTACAGGAATTTAAGGGCCAGACGCCGATAAACGAAGGATCTGATTAGGGTATACATAATTTTATTACAGTACAGAAGTTTAAGGGTCAGACGCCGAAAAACGCAGCGTCTGATCAGGGTATACACGGTTTGCTAACAGTACAGGAATTTAAGGGTCAGACGCTGACAAACTCAGCGTCTGATCGGGGTATACACTGTTTGCTAACAGTACAGGAATTTAATTGTCAGACGCTGACAAACTCAGCGTCTGATCAGGGCCTACACTGTTTGCTTACAGTGCAGATATGTAAGGGTCAGACGCCGAAAATGCAGCGTCTGATCAGGGCCTACACTGTTTGATTACAGAACAGAAATGTAAAGGTCAAACGGCGAAAATGCAGCGTCTGATCAGGGTATACAATGTTTGCTCACAGAACAGGAATTTAAGGATTAGACTCCGAAAATGCAGGATCTGATCAGGGTATACAATGTTTGCTTACTGTACAGGAATTTAAGGGTAAGACGCCGAAAAACGCAGGATCTGATCAGGGTCTACAAGGTTTGCTTACAGTACAGGAGTTTAAGGGTCAGACACCGAAAAACGCAACGTCCGATCAAGGACTAAACGGTTTGCTTTCGGTACAGGCATTAAAGGGTCAGACGCCAAAAATCTGATCAGGGTATACACTGTTTGCTTACAGTACAGGGATTTAAGGGCCAGACGCCGAAAAACGAAGGATCTGATTAGGGTATACACAATTTTATTACAGTACAGAAGTTTAAGGGTCAGACGCCGAAAAACGCAGCGTCTGATCAGGGTATACACGATTTGCTAACAGTACAGGAATTTAAGGGTCAGACGCTGACAAACTCAGCGTCTGACCGGGGTATACACTGTTTGCTAACAGTACAGGAATTTAAGGGTCAGACGCTGACAAACTCAGCGTCTGATCGGGGTATACACTGTTTGCTAACAGTACAGGAATTTAAGGGTCAGACGCTGACAAACTCAGCGTCTGATCAGGGCCTACACTGTTTGCTTACAGTGCAGATATGTAAGGGTCAGACGCCGAAAATGCAGCGTCTGATCAGGGCCTACACTGTTTGATTACAGAACAGAAATGTAAAGGTCAAACGGCGAAAATGCAGCGTCTGATCAGGGTATACAATGTTTGCTTACAGTACAGGAATTTAAGGGTCAGACGCTGACAAACTCAGCGTCTGATCAGGGCCTACACTGTTTGCTTACAGTGCAGATAGGTAAGGGCCAGACGCCGAAAATGCAGCGTCTGATCAGGGCCTACACTGTTTGATTACAGAACAGGAATGAAAAGGTCAAACGGCGAAAATGCAGCGTCTGATCAGGGTATACAATGTTTGCTCACAGTACAGGAATTTAAGGGTTAGACGCCGAAAATGCAGGATCTGATCAGGGTAAACAATGTTTGCTTACTGTACAGGAATTTAAGGGCCAGACGCCGAAAATGCAGCGTCTGATCAGGGTATACAAGGTTCGCTTACAGTATAGGAATTTAAGGGTTAGACGCCGAAAATGCAGGATCTGATCAGGGTATACAATGTTTGCTTACAGTACAGGAATTTAAGGGCCAGACGCCGAAAATGCAGCGTCTGATCAGGGTATACAATGTTTGCTTACAGTACAGGAATTTAAGGGCCAGACGCCGAAAATGCAGCGTCTGATCAGGGTATACAAAATTTGCTTACAGTACAGGAATTTAAGGGTTAGACGCCGAAAATGCAGGATCTGATCAGGGCCTACACTGTTTGATTACAGAACAGAAATGTAAAGGTCAAACGGCGAAAATGCAGCGTCAGATCAGGGTCTACAAGGTTTGCTTACTGTACAGGAATTTAAGGGTCAGACGCCGATATGCAGCGTCTGATCAGGGTATACAAGGTTCGCTTACAGTACAGGAATTTAAGGGCCAGACGCCGAAAATGCAGCGTCTGATCAGGGTTTACACTGTTTGCTTACAGTGCAGGAATTTAAAGGGCCAGACGCCGAAAATGCAGCGTCTGATCAGGGTATACAATATTTGCTTACAGTTCAGGAATTTAAGGAATAGACGCCGAAAATGCAGCATCTGATCAGGGTCTACACAGTTTGCTTAGGGGCTTGAGGAAATATATGGGCTGAACGATGCTTCCACGCAGAGCTGAATCCGGCCCGCACACTAGTACCGGTAAACCGCTTAGAGGATCTAAGCCTGTCCAGGAACCGCAGTGCGAGGCGGACCGTCCATGCTAATAAACCCGATTGGTTTCATTGGGCGACAGGGCTTGAGATGTCATTTCATCTCAATGTCGGGTAAAAGTCCCACAAAATTCGAAGCAACGTCTCCAAAATGACCTTTACAGTGTTGACGGGGACGTTAAACCTCAAATCAAACAAACAAACAGGAATTTAAGGGTCAGACGCCGGAAACGCAGGATCTGATCAGGGTCCACACAGTTTGCTTACAGGGCAGGAATTTAAGGGTTAAACGAAACAGTCTAAGTCGTAGTTCAGGCCCATTTTCCAAATCTACACTCAGAGACAATCGACCCACCAGTACTCTCAGTGCTTTGATTCTGACAAGTTATCCACTTCATAACAATATCGTTATATAATAATAATAATAATAATAATAATAATAATAATAATAATAATAATTATAATCATAATTTTGATTTTGTTTGAGTTGAAGTTTTACGTCCCCGTCAACACTATTTAGTTCATTCTGAAGACTTTGCTTCCAACTGTGTGGGACTTTTACCCGATATCAAGATGAAATGATATCTCAAGCCCTGCTACCCAATGAAATCAAAATACTTATACGCATTGGACGATCTGACTCACACCACTGTTTAGTTCTTCTAAGCGGTTAACCAGTACTCATGTGTGGCCAGTTTCAGCTCTGCGTGAAAGCACCATGCAGCCCAATCTATTTTTGCATGTCCTGATCGGAGGGGGCGAAAAAAAAAATAATAATAAAATAATTTATTATTTTTGTCAATTTTGTTTTTGTTTGATTTGAAGTTTAATGTCCCCGTCAACACTGTATAGGTCATTTTGGAGACGTCGCTCCCAATTTTGTGGAACTTTTACCCGACAAACAAACCAATACTGACAGTTAAATTAAGCAGCATATCGTTTGAACCCCGTCAGGAGAGAACCAGTCCTGAGTGTGTTACCAAGACAACCGCCCATCTACTCAGACTGGCAACAGTCTTAAATTGTTAGACATTACGAAAACACGCCTATACAAACACATTGTAACCTTTATCGCAGAAAAAATGAAAATTTTAAGATGAAAAATTGTGATATTTTTCTTATTTCTGCTCAAAATATAGATTGTGGGTACGAGTACCCACAATCTATATTTTAGAGCAGAAATAGGAAAAATAAGGTTAACCCCTGCAAACCCCAGTTTTACTACACAAAAGTTGGGTTCGAGGGGAGGGGGGTCAAAATTATATAAACAAACAAAACAATACTGGCAGTTATATTAACCCTTTACCACTCAGATACGTGTTTTACGTGTCTGCACCTCCCCCCCCCCCCACCTTCCCCCACCCCATTTTAAGCCTCAGAAGCACCTAAAATCTGCATTTCTACCCCTGGATAGTTATGTGTGCTTTAGGATTTGTTGGGCAACAAGGGAACTGTTTTTTCGCGCGCCTCCCCACTAAAAATATTCTGGGGGGCATTGAAGGGGGGCAACGCCCCCCCCCCTCACATCCCGATAAATTTTGGGTGTATGGCCCAACCGGCCACTAAAATTTATATCTGAGGGTGTCTGGGACCAGAAATGCCTGAAAAGTTGATGCTTATAAAACATGCTGCAAACAGTGAAAAGGGCCAGTTCCAAACACCTTAATTTTTGCCTTGACAGCTGTGTGAAGATTAAAATGTGGTCAAAAATTCATGTGAAAACACACTTTTTGCCAACTTTGAGATGCCCCCTCTTTACCATGACAACCATGATCAAGTCATGAAAGGTTGCATTTGAAAGACTACTGCCCAATGAACATTCATACCGAGTTTGGTGTAAAACAGACCATCCATTATGAAACAATGGCCAGTTGAAGTTGCTATCAGGTGCAACACTGTGAAAATCAGCAAAATTCACAAAATCCCTGAGTGGTAAAGGGTTAAGCAGCATATCGTTTGAACCCCGTCAGGAGAGAATCTGTCCAGAGTTTGTTAACAACTATGACAACCGCCCATCTACTCAGACTGGCAACAGTCATAAATTGTTAGACATTATGCAAACACGCCTATACAAATACATTGTAAACTTTATCGCAGAAAAAATGAAAATTTTAAGATAAAAAATTATGATATTTTTCTTATTTCTGCTCAAAATATAGATTGTGAGTACCCACAATCTATATTTTAGAGCAGAAATAAGAAAAACTAGAAATGGTGTTTGTAAAACACAATGCCCCCAACCTTTGCTTGTCCTTAGATGGCAAAATATTCAACAAATATTGTTAAAGACTCAAAAACATACAACAAGAATTCCCCCGAAGGCTATGTCGCGCCTGTGGGGGCGCAAAGTCACCAAACCATGAAATCTAGGTCAAGGTCAAACATGGATGCCTGCATAAAAATTTCACTTCCAGTTGCAAGCATGTACCAAGTATCATCAATGAAACTCTTAAAAAACAGACTCTTACATCAGGGTGAAAGTTAGGGTTGTCACACTATTTTACAAAGTCAGTGAACCATAAAATGTAGGTCAAGGTCAGAAATGGATACTTGCATTGAAGTTTCAATTCTTAAATGCAAGCTTGTACCAAATACAATTAATGAAGCTCTAATAGATCTTGAGAAATGGACTCTTACATTAGATAGAAAGTCAGGGTGGTCGCAATAATTCACAAAGTCAGTGAACCATGAAATATGGATAAAAGTCAAATATGGATGCTTGCGTTGCAGTTGCAATTCCTAGATGCAAGTTTGTACCAATTATAATTTAAAAAGCTTTAATAGTTTTCGAGAAATGGTGAAAGTCAGGGTGGTCGCAATAATTCACGAAGTCAGTGAACCATGAAATATAGGTCAAGGTCAGATATGGATGCTTGCGTTGAAGTTGCAATGCCTGGATGCAAGTTTGTACCAAGAATGATTAATGAAGCTCTAATAGTTCTCAAGATATGGACTTGCTGACAAGATTTTATTAAAAAAAAAAAAACAAGGCATCGCATGCGATACAAATCCCCTCGCACAAGACAACTTCGTGTGTGGAAAACACTGAAATGGCAAAAGTCCAACTTGCTTGAGATATTATCATATGCAACATTTGTGTAAAGTTTGTTTAAAAATCCATCCATAAATGTAGGTTATAGAGTGATGACAATATTTCTCAAAAAAAAGTCATAGGGACCTTGACTTGAGGCCATGGCCACGAAGTAGATCTTGCTCAAGATATTATCATAAGCATCTTTTGTGTGAAGTTAGATTAAAATCATAAATGTAGGCGGTAGAGCAATGACAAAGTTTTTCTAAAAATAGCCATAGTGACCTTGACCTTGAGGTCATGACCTTGAAAGTCAAAGCAACTCGAGATATTACCATAATAAACATTTGTGTGAAGTACTATTAACATCCATCAATAAATGTAGGCACTAGAGCAATGACAAAGATTTTCTAAAAATAGCCACAGTGACCTTGACCTTGAAAGTCGAAATAGTTCGAGATATTGTCATAAGGAACATTTGTGTGAAGTTATACTGAAATCGGTGAAGAAATGTAAGCGCTAGAGCCATGTCAAAGTTTTTCTAAAAATAGCCACAGTGACCTTGACCTTGAAAGTCAAACTCACTCGAGGTATTGTCATAAGAAACATTTGTGTGAAGTTATATTGAAATCAGTGATGAAATGTAGGCGCTAGGGCGATGACAAAGTTTTTCTAAAAATTGCCACAGTGACCTTGACCTTGAAAGTCGAAATCGCTCGAGATATTGTCTTAAGGAACATTTGTGTGAAGTTATATTGAAATTGGTGAAGAAATGTAAGCGCTAGAGCATTGACAAAGTTTTTCTAAAAATAGCCACAGTGACCTTGACCTTGAAAGTGGAACTCGCTACAGATATTGTCATAAGGAACATTTGTGTGAATCGATTTTGAAATTGGTGAAAAATGTAAGCACTAGAGCAATGAAAAAGTTTTTCTAAACATAACCACTGTGACCTTGACCTTGAAAGTCGAACTCTTTCGAGGTATTGTCATAAGGATCATTTGTGTGAAGTTATATTAAAATCGGTGAAGAAATGTAGGCGCTGGAGCGATGACAAAGTTTTTCTAAAAATATCCATGTGACCTTGACCTTGAAAGTTGAAATAGCTTGAGATATTGTCATAAGGAACATTTGTGTGAAGTTATATTGAAATCAGTGAAGAAATGTAAGTGCTTCAGCATTGACAAAGTTTTTCTAAAAGTAGCCACAGTGACCTTGACCTTGAAAGTGGAACTCGCTAGAGATAATGTCATAAGGAACATTTGTGTGAAGTTCTATTGAAATCGGTGAAGAAATGTAGGCGCTAGAGCGATGACAAAATTTTTCTAAAAATAGCTACAGTGACCTTGACCTTGAGGTCATGACCGTGAAAGTCGAACGCACTCGAGATATTGTCATAAGGAACATTTGTGTGAAGTTATATTGAAATCAGCGAAGAAATGTAGGCGCTAGAGCAATGACAAAGTTTTTCTAAAAATAGCCACAGTGACCTTGACCTTGAGGTCATGACCTTGAAAGTCGACCTCGCTCAAGATATTGTCATAAGGCACATTTGTGTGAAGTTATATTGAAATCAGTGAAGAAATGTAGGCGCTAGAGTGAGGACAAAGTTTTTCTTAAAACAGTCACAGTGACCTTGACCTTGAGGTCATGACCTTGAAAGTCGAACTCGCTGAGATATTGTCATAAGGAACATTTGTGTGAAGTTATACTGAAATCGGTGAAGAAATGTAAGCGCTAGAGCCATGTCAAAGTTTTTCTAAAAATAGCCACAGTGACCTTGACCTTGAAAGTCAAACTCACTCGAGGTATAAGGAACATTTGTGTAAAGTTATATTGAAATCAGTGAAGAAATGTAGTCGCTAGGGCGATGACAAAGTTTTTCTAAAAATAGCCACAATGACCTTGACCTTGAAAGTCGAAATCGCTCGAGATATTGTCTTAAGGCACGTTTGTGTGAAGTTATATTGAAATTGGTGAAAAAATGTAAGAACTAGAGCAATGAAAAAGTTTTTCTAAACATAGCCACTGTGACCTTGACCTTGAAAATCGAACTCTTTCGAGGTATTGTCATAAGGGTCAATTGTGTGAAGTTATATTTAAATCGGTGAAGAAATGTAGGCGCTGGAGCGATGACAAAGTTTTTCCAAAAATAGCCATTGTGACCTTGACCTTGAAAGTTGAAATGGCTTGAGATATTGTCATAAGGAACATTTGTGTGAAGTTATATTGAAATCGGTGAAGAAATGTAAGCGCTAGAGCATTGACAAAGTTTTTCTAAAAATAGCCACAGTGACCTTGAGCTTGAAAGTGGAACTCGCTAGAGATATTGTCATAAGGAACATTTGTGTGAAGTTATATTGAAATCGGTGAAGAAATGTAGGCGCTAGAGCGATGACAAAGTTTTTCTTAAAATAGCCACTGTGACCTTGACCTTGAGGTCATGACCTTGAAAGTCGAACTCGCTGAGATATTGTCATAAGAAACATTTGTGTGAAGTTATATTGAAATTGGTGAAGAAATGTAGGCGCTAGAGCGATGACAAAGTTTTTCTAAAAATAGCCACAGTGACCTTGACCTTGAGGTCATGACCCTGAAAGTCGAAAACACTCGAGATATTGTCATAAGGATCATTTGTGTGAAGTTATATTGAAATCAGTGAAGAAATGTAGGCGTTAGAGCAATGACAAAGTTTTTCTAAAAATAGCCACAGTGACCTTGACCTTTAGGTCATGACCTTGAAAGTCGACCTCGCTCAAGATATTGTCATAAGGCACACTTGTGTGAAGTTATATTGAAATCATTGAAGAAATGTAGGCGCTAGAGTGATGACAAAGTTTTTCTTAAAATAGCCACAGTGACCTTGACCTTGAGGTCATGACCTTGAAAGTCGAACTCGCTGAGATATTGTCATAAGAAACATTTGTGTGAAGCTATATTGAAATTGGTGAAGAAATGTAGGCGCTAGAGCGATGACAAAGTTTTTCTAAAAATAGCCACAGTGACCTTGACCTTGAGGTCATGACCTTGAAGTTGAACTCGCTCGAGATTTTTTATAAGGAACATTTGTGTGAAGTTATAGTGAAATTGGTGAAGAAATGTAGGCGATATATTGATTACAAAGTTTTTCTAAAAATAGACACAGTGACCTTGACCTTGAGGTCATGACCTTGAAAGTCGAACTCGCTCGAGATTTTTATAAGGAACATTTGTGTGAAGTTATATTGAAATTGGTGAAGAAATGTAGGCGCTAGAACGATGACAAAGTTTTTCACAAATTACCAAAATGACAAAGGGCCATAACTCACAAAGTATTTTTCGGAATTTTGTCATAAGTTAATCAGTTCATCTACTCATCATCACCAATCTATTCACTAACTTTCTAGGCTCTAGCACCAATAGTTTTTGAGATATCTTTTATTAAAAAAAATTCAAAGGGCATTAACTCTTAAAAGGGGCATAATCCAGACAAGAAAAAAAATACGCGTCAGCTAATTCACCATGAGGAATCCATATATGAAATTTCAAAACCCTAGAATACACGGTTCTAAAGTTATGCTATGCATCACTTTCAGCATACATTACAATGGGAACAAATTACCAAAATGACAAAGGGCCATAACTCACAAAGTATTTTTCGGAATTTTGTCAAAAGTTAATCAGTTCATCTACTCATCATTACCAATCTATTCACCAACTTTCAAGGCTCTAGCTCCAATAGTTTTTGAGATATCTTGCTGACAAGATTTTATTAAAAGAATTTCAAAGGTCAATAACTCTTAAAAGGGGCATAATCCGGACAAGAAAAAAAATACGCGTCAGCTAATTTTCCAAGAGGAATCCATATATGAAATTTCAAAACCCTAGCATACACGGTTCTAAAGATATGCTATGCATCACTTTTAGCATACATTACAATGGGCACAAATTACCAAAATGACAAAGGGCCATAACTCACAAAGTATTTTTCGGAATTTTGTCAAAAGTTAATCAGTTCATCTACTCATCACCACCAATCTATTCACCAACTTTCTAGGCTCTAGCTCCAATAGTTTTTGAGATATCTTGCTGACAAGATTTTATTAAAAAAAAATTCAAAGGGCAATAACTCTGAAGAGGGGCATAATCCGGACAAGAAAAAAAATACGCGTCAGCTAATTTTCCATGAGGAATCCATATATGAAATTTCAAAACCCTAGAATACACGGTTCTAAAGTTATGCTATGCATCACTTTTAGCATACATTACAATGGGCACAAATTACCAAAATGACAAAGGGCCATAACTCACAAAATATTTTTCGGAATTTTGTCAAAAGTTAATCAGTTCATCTACTCATCATTACCAATCTATTCACCACTTTTCAAGGCTCTAGCTCCAATAGTTTTTGAGATATCTTGCTGACAAGATTTTATTAAAAAAATTCAAAGGGCAATAACACTTATAGGGGCATAATCCAGACAAGAAAAAAAATACGCGTCAGCTAATTCACCATGAGGAATCCATATATGAAATTTCAAAACCCTAGCATACACAGTTCTAAAGATATGCTATGCATCACTTTTAGCATACATTACAATGGGAACAAATTACCAAAATGACAAAGGGCCATAGCCCTTTACCAAAATGACAAAGGGCCATAACTCACAAAGTATTTTTCGGAATTTTGTCAAAAGTTAATCAGTTCATCTACTCATCACCACCAATATATTCACCAACTTTCAAGGCTCTAGCTCCAATAGTTTTTGAGATATCTTGTTGACAAGATTTTATTAAAAAAATTTCAAAGGGCAATAACTCTTGAAGGGGGCATAATCCGGACGAGAAAAAAAAATACGCGTCAGCTAATTTTCCATGAGGAATCCATATATGAAATTTCAAAACCCTAGCATACACGGTTCTTTAGTTATGCTATGCATCAAAAGCGTAACGGACGGACGAACGGACGAACAGACGAACGGACGAACGGACGAACGAACCAGAAGCAATATGCCCCTCCAACTTTTTCAAAGTTGGGGGCATAAAAAGGTTTACCCCTGCAAACACCAGTTTTACTACATTACAGTGGGGTTCGAGTGGGTCAAAATTATATAGGCGTGTTTTCGTGAAGATGTAGAAATTGTACTATTTGAGTTGCGAAGACAAATATACTGATCAGACTATGCACACTGGACCAAAACCACAGCGCTTCCGCTTCTTCATACAATTTATAAAAATAGTCATTTGGGTTAATTGTATCGATTCCTGATCATTGCCTTCACTTCTATTTAACAAATGACCTTTTTTTAGGTCGGTTATTCTTCTTTTTATGTCCTCACTCAATCGGCCGCATAACGTATGCGCAAAATCATAGCAACGTCGGTGCAACGTCATGACGTTGCATTGACGTTGATGCGACATTTCTTAGACCCATATACCCGCTGGGAGAACTTGTCTGTTACAATTTAAGCAGATGGGAAAGCACAGCATGTACTGAGCTAATTTTAAAATTTATGGTATTGCCATGAAAACTGAGCAGACAAGCGGCCATTTTCTGAACTATTAGCAAACAGTGCAGACCCATATCAGACGCCACAGAACGCGGCGTCTGATCTGGGTCAACACTGATTGCTTAAAGAACATTCATGTTGGTAAAATTTGCCAAAAACAACAACAAACCTGACACCCCTATAACTGGAAAAGGACTGCTCCAAACTTACTAGGAGGAAGATTCCATTGTTATATATGGGTTAAATGAAGTGTGAAATATTTTTTGAAAGAAACTTAAAAAAAACAATATACCGGAGACACACGGAGCTGGATACTGGCAAACAGTGTAGGTCCAGATCGAACATTGCAGAACGAAAGTTAGGGGCGCCAGGTTGTGTTTTCTTAAAAATTTATTTGGAAAACGGCTGAACTTTTTGCAAACAGTGTAGGCCCTGATCAGACGCCGCGTTCTGTGGCGTCTGATCTGGGCCTGCACCGTTTGCCAACCACCCGTTTTAGGGTTTCTGATACAAAATGGGTTAAGTATAGTATATCGTTTGAACCGTTAGAGGAAAACTTGTCCAGAGTTGGTTACTAACTAAGACACCTTCCCATCTACTCAGACTAGTCACAGTCTAACAATGTTAGATAGAGGAGAACCTGTCCAGAGTTGGTTACCAACTAAGGCACCTTCCCAGCTACTCAGACTAGTCACAGTCTAACAATGTTAGATAGAGGAGAACCTGTCCAGAGTTGGTTACCAACTAAGGCACCTTCCCAGCTACTCAGACTAGTCACAGTCTAACAATGTTAGATAGAGGAGAACCTGTCCAGAGTTTGTTACCAACTAAGACACCTTCCCAGCTACTCAGACTAGTCACAGTCTAACAATGTTAGATAGAGGAGAACCTGTCCAGAGTTTGTTACCAACTAAGACACCTTCCCATCTACTCAGACTAGTCACAGTCTAACAATGTTAGATAGAGGAGAACCTGTCCAGAGTTGGTTACCAACTAAGGCACCTTCCCAGCTACTCAGACTAGTCACAGTCTAACAATGTTAGATGTAGAAATTGTTCTATTTTTTAAGTGGCGAACACAAAGTTGCTGATCAGACTGCGCGTGCGCGTCTTTGTTGTCCGCGTCTTTGTTGTCCGCGTCTTTGTTGTCCGGGTCCGCGTCTTTGTTGTCCGCGTCCACGCAGTCTGATCAGGATCTTTGTTGTTCGCAAATGACAAAACAGGATTTCTCATGACGTGGTTCATTTTATCTGGTATACATATAGTTTGTTTTCTCCGTAGCAGCTCACAATGAGTTTATTGTTGTCTGGTGTAAGAGCTACGCACACTGGCTCTTTGATTCCATCCGTCGATGAAAGCAAGTTGGATTTCTTTTTACCGTCCGCAGTAACGATCTGAACATTGTTAGAGCCTATCCCACATACAATAATATTATCTTCGTCATCGACACAAACCCCTCTCGGCGAGTCCATGTCAAAATCCTTGTACTGGTATAACACCCTACCATCTGACTTCAGACATGTTACTATATCAGTATAATAATCCGTGATATAAATGTTCCCTGACTTTGGATTCACTGTGATATAGCACGGTGTGGTGAACAGAAATGTTCCGTCTTTACTAATCCCAAGTTTTCTTTTCAAGTCTCCTTCCCTACTGAGCAACCGCACCTCTCCTTGTCCAGGCCAGTTATGACAAGTAACAAATATCTCCTCATTAACTGCTTCTACTCCCCAGACCATCTTATCAAGCTGGAGAACACGTCCAGCTTTCAGAACAGGGTTAATCTCTATGTACTGTAGTTGTTTTAGTACAGGCAATGTGATTATTACATTGTCTTTGTCTATCACTGTAATATCTCTGGGCCAGGACTTAAACTGAAGACTATTTTTCATTGCAAATGAACTACTTAAGACTTTAACTGTCTTGTTGTCATAGTCACATAGTACAACTTGACCATCTGGCATGATCACGCAGCCCAAAATAGATGGTTGTTTTTTATCATGGGAAAATTTAATTTCTACCTGACTTCGGTTTTCGATTTTAATGTTTTGAAATGACATAATATCAACAGGACAGGCCGTCTGATAGACCACATTTATCTTTCCAAGTTCTTTAATTTGATTTTGAATTTCAATTAATGACTCATTCCTTACAAATGTCAAGGTAGGAGCCTTGATTTCTCGTCGAAGATCGCGCAATAACGTTTCATAATTTTTAATGTGACGGGAAGTTTTTACCTTTGCTGCATACATGTTGATCTTGTTTGAAGATCTGGTGACTTTATTCAGAAGTAATATTTCTCTTTCAAGAAGCTGCTTTGTCTCAGAGCTTGAGCTCTCAAAGTGTTGCATTTTCTGTTGTTCCAACATCTCGCATTTTTCTAATTCTCTCATAGCCTTCTGTTCAAGCAAGTCTAAGAATCCATTAAGTTCCTTTCGAATTTTTCCGATTTCATTTTTACACTTTTCCTTTGCTGAAAGAAGGTCTTGTATATTTGACTTCGTGCTTTTCAATATTTCATCAAAATTGTCCCTCAGTTCTACCACTTTCTTAACAAGTATATCAAGTGACGATGTATCAAAAGTTGTACTTAATTCGTCAATAGATCTTGTCTTACATTTTCTGTGCTTTATGGAGTGACAGGACTGGCATACTACAGCGTTGTGGTCCTCGCAATATGTGACAACTCCTAAATTTTGACTACACTCACACAATACAAGGGAAGAAACTCCAGTGTTTGGTGACTGTGGTGCAAGTACATCACTTACTGGTGATACTTTATGATTTCTGGATATTTTAAGTCCTTTATGTGACTCTGCGCAAGAGGTGCAAAGGTATTCTTGGCAATCGTTACAGTAATTCGTAGCCTCTTTACTGGTTCCACCATAACAGCAGGGGTCACATAGATGTGAAATTAGCTCATCTGACATTGCAAGAAGAGACCGGGATCCATCCACTGATGCCATTATTCTGTGTAATAGACTGAAACAAAAATGTGAAACGACACTTGAAAAATAGGGCTCGGCACATTGATTGCGGAAGTTTCTGCTAGCAGCAACAGCTCAGGATGAGACTGCGCTTATGCGCATGCCCACTTGATCTATTGCTACTCGCCTATGTCATTACAATAACACATCCCTCTGGCATAGTGCATTGTTTCATATCTCAAAAATGGTTATATTTTCTGATAAAAAATTGTTACATTTTTTTCTTAATTATACCCCAGACGTAAGTTGTTGGTGCTCGTTAGAACCGCCTCATTGATGCCCACTTGATCTATTGCTGCTCACCTATGCTATTACAATAACACATCCTTCTGGCATAGTGCATTCTTTCATAATATTTTCTAATGTAAATCTGTGACATTTTTTTCTTATTTATACTCCAAACATAGGTTGTTGGTACTCGTGGAGGCGGTTCTAACGAGTACCGACAACCTATTTCTTAGAGCAGATGTAAGTATAATAATGTATACCCATTTAAACCCCAGTTTTCTCTATATAATGCGGGGTTTAAGGGGGTGTCCATATCACGGATTGTTAACAAAGTGCCAATAATAACTTTTTCTATTGAGCCGTGTCATGTGAAAATGAGTACCCACAGCCTATGTCATAGAGCAGAAGTAAGTATAATAATGTATACCCCTTTAAACCCCAGTTTTCTCTATACAATGCGGGGTTTAATGGGGCGTCCATTTCACGGATTGTTAACGTAATGCCAATAATAACTCTTTTCTTACGAGCTGGGCTACAGAGCCGCGTCACGAGAAAATGAACCTTCAAAATCATCTGATCAGTAATGTAACAAATCAGCCTGTTACACCAGATGAGTCGGATCGAACTCTTTACTGTTGACCCAGGTAAAGACAGTGCTTCTTTGGATCTTCATGTGGACGGCGATGACTGATCAGACTGCGCGAATATAGAGCCTGATCTTAGTCTTTAATGACCGTCTTTGATATACAATACGTTTTCTGATGACGCGGCTCATATATATTGTTTTATTATACCTCATTAATATTCATAATCTATTCTAGAATTCTGATCAGTTCGGAGCAGCCACGCACAGGGCAACAAATTATCATATTCCCCTGCAATAATCCCCTCTGAAGTACGAGTGCATTCAACAGTACAAGTGCGTTCACTCAAAGACTCTCTAGAAATCAGAATTCGGTGTAATAAATAATTTATTGGCCTTGTGTGAACCGTCCATGCTTATAAACCTATTTGGGCGACAGACAGGGCTTGAGAAGTTTTTTCATCTCGATGTCGGGTAAAAGTCCCAAACATTGGAAGCAACGCCTCCAAAATGACCTATATAGTGTTGACGGGGACGTTAAACATCAAATCAAACAAAATGTAACAAAACTCACGCAGTGTTGCCTCTGCCCACCCATAGATCTTCAAAACATGTCCTCCCAAATGACGTCCTTAAAGTCACCTGACTTGTGTCATTTGACATATTAGCCAAGGTAAGCGAAAAATGTCTTCTAACAAGAAGACTGAGACAGGTGGCAGCATTCGCTGTCTGTATGAGAAAGCTTATAGGGACCAATAGTATCCAATAAGTTTACATTGATGACTCAGAAACCGCAGATAAGAAGGCTGAGTTGAATCTTCCCTGGGAGACACATGTCCGAAGTCTTGTTTTCCCTTGACACGCTACAGATATTGTATCTAATAGAAGATACATGTAATATTTATATTTTTAGTTTTTAAACATTTTATCTATTGTTTGTTTGATTAGAACGTTTTATCGACGGCCCCCGCCCATCGAGGCTTGAAGAAATAGATGGGCTGCATGATGCTTCGTCGCAGAGCTGAATCCGATCGCACACGAGTACTTGTAAACCGAGGCAAAGCGGTGCGAGTCGGACCGTCCATAAACTCTATTGGTTTCATTTGGAGTTCGGCTTGAGATGTCATTTCATCTCAATGTCGGGTAAAGGTCCCATAAAATTTGAAGCAACGTCTCCGAAATGACCTTTACAGTGTTGACGGGGACGTTAAACCCAAACAAACAAACAAACAAACGTTTTAAACATCAGTTAAGATTAATTTCGGTGTACTTTCATTTTGGTCGAACATTTAATAGTCTTAGTTTAACCTTTTTTTACCCCGAACTGGAAATAGGCGCTTTAGTGAAAATCATAAACATTGTTTGCAAATCGTGAGGGCTCATGATGGATCTTCACTGTTTACAAATGGTGAGGGCTCTTGATGGATCTTCACTGTTTGCGTAGGTTGTGTTTGTTTGTTCGGGGTTTAACGGCCCAGTCAACACTGTTTAGGTCATTTTCGAGCCGGTCAGTTTACCTATCCACACTTTCCTGGGCAGGCTTATACGTAAGCGGTTAACGTACAGTGCACATTCTTTCGCCAGAAACTGATAATTGCCCTTTTTGAATCAGCGGAAGGGAGAGAATGACCGTAGAAAAGATTACATGATCAATCTCCACAAAAGAATGTTGCCGACCCCGGACGAACCCGCGTCCTCCTGATCCCCAGTCAGACGCGGTTCCGACTGAGGTACCGAGGCCAGCGAATGCATAGGTACTTACCATGCAGTACCGGTCAACAGGGTTGAAATTGTTTACCGGCGTGTTCATCGCGCGCTCTGTTTGTGTGGGATACTATATTGAAATCTACAATAACTTCAATGTATCGAGCACCCCAGATCATTTAATATGTCTGATGCGAACTTTATCTAGACTCTCTAGAAAATTCTTCCCTGTAGCCTAAGATAAAAAAGACTTAGACTGTTCTTATTTCTGCTCAAAAAATAGATTGCGGGTACTCGTTAGAACCAACTCGCCGAGTACCCAAAATACAAATTGGATGAGAATTATAACTGAAAAATGTCAGTTTTTTTATTTTTAATTTTCATTTTTGGTGATAAAACTCTCAGTATATTTGAATAGGCGTTTTTCGTAATGTTCGTCTTTGTCTTATCGGGACTCCTCACTGACACACCCTAGTGTGTTCTTGAACAGTATTCCGTTTTCAAAATACTACCCCCTTGTTCAACTAAACACAATAACCACTAGGTCTAAAGAAGCCATCTGATCTGGATTTACACTGTTTGTTATTCAGTTTGTGAATTAAAAAAGACATATCATATTTTCATTTTTGGTGGTAAAATTTTCAGTATATTTGAATAGGCGTGTTTTCCTAATGACCGTCTTTGTCTTATCGGGACTCCTCACTGACACACCCTAGTGTTTACTTGAACAGTATTCCGTTTTCAAAATACTTCACCCTTGTTCTACTGAACACAATAACCACTACTTTTGCAAACAGTGTAGATCCTGATCAGATGGCTTCTTTAGAAGCCATCTGATCTGGATTTACACTGTTTGTTATTCAGATTGTGACTTTAAAATGATATATCATATTTAAAAATTTAATTGGTTGATTGTCAGAAATGGGTGTGGCAAAATTAATTTATTCACCAGGAAAGGGCTAAATGGGTTCAGTTATCCCAGAGGAAGTAATCATGGACAGCACTTTGCTGAAGAACGGGGAGACGTTCTTCCGCCAGCACACGGCGCTTAACAACAGCTATGGGGAAGTTAAACCTCAAATCAAACAAACAAACAATTAACACCAGCTATGGGGAACAAACAAACAAGCAATTAAAACCAGCTATGTGGAAGTTAAACCTCAAATCAAATAATCAAACAATTAACACCAGCTATGGGGAAGTTAAACCTCAAATCAAACAAACAAACAATTAACACCAGCTGCATGGAAGATAAATCATTCGCTGAAGATATCAGAGAGCAATACTATGGGGCGCCGTTTTATTATTTATTATCTATTTATAGATATCCGTAATTATTTATGGATATCCATAAATTGAATTAGTGATATCCATATTTCGAAAAATAGTGATATTCAAAATTACTCATGGATATCAAAAATCATTTATGGGTATCCATAATTTGAATTATGTACATGTATATCCATAAATCGATCTGAATTAATGATATCCATTAATCGAATTATAGATATCCATTATTAGTTTTATTGATATCTATAATTCGAATTATGACATTAATTCGAATTAAGTCGAATTATGGTTATCCATAAATCGAATACTGAGGAACTATTGTCCCCTATGGAGACAATCTGCATGAGATGTCAAGTCCTGTTTTCTGAGGAAAATATCAACACTTTGTTGTCTGCTGAATTAGCCTATGTCACATGTAACGCATAAGAAATATATTTATATGCTAATCTAGTCTATAAAAGTGACCTGAAACAAAAATAAACAGAAGTGAAATATGAGTATAATTGTCGTTGTCTGGATCCTATTATGATGTTGGTAAAGCTTTGGTAAGATTTTTGATATTTTATTCAATCATGATACAGCTCCTGTTCCGTTCCTTCCGCAGGCTTTGTCAGTTTCTGAAGAAAGAATGCGTACATGTACCCCACAGGCTAGTCGCGCTAAAAGGTGTGGTTAGATAAACTGACCGGCTTGGCATCACCTAAACAGCGTTGACTTGGCCGTTAAAACGCTGAACAAAATCATATCTAGTGTTGCTCTGGTCCATTCACAACGGGCACACAACATGCATGCAAAGTCGCATCAACGTCGATGCAACGTGACGTTGCATAGAAATTGATGTGACGTTGCCTAGACGTCATTTGTCCAATTGGAGCTCAGCCGCATGTTAATGTTAACAAGTCCGTGTATTGAAAACCCTCATAAATCCCACTTTTGTAGCGAAAACACTTACCACACCGTACAACCGGCTGCGTCGAAGACAGATTACTGTCTCTAAGACAGATCGCGGAAAACGTTTCATAGAAAGGGTAGGTGAAGTTTTTTTTGTTTGTATAGATCGAGAAAGCAATCTGTTGACTCTTGCTGCTATTGGAGAAGAAACTAAATGCCTGGAGATACCGCAGCAATATTCTAACTATATTTCAAAGCCAGATAAGGCTTTTCCAGTTCGTTGAAAAATATTTTCATCGAAAATTTTATGAATTTTTGTTTTCGGCGTCAAGTGTATGTCTATGGAACAAAATATGTTATATTCACTTACTCATGCTAAAACTACGATTATTCAGCAGCATTTCTGCCAAATTGGACCGTATAACTCGGTTAAATAAACAAACTATGCCCCCTTAAGAGACCAGATGTCCAAAAAATGCTGTCTCTAACTACAGATTGTTTTTTTATACGACTGTCCACAAACACAGATTGGAGATTTCGAAGGCTAACATTGATGACAGATCAGAATTTCGATTAGATCTTCAATAAAGACGAATTCTGGATGACATAACACCGGCAACTTCGGTGGAAACTGTTCCATGCTAGCTCCAGGGCATTGCTTGTAATAATGCTGCAAGTGAGTAACAAAGAGGCTGCTCTATAATCATTTATATTTCCTGTCAACACTCAAATTGTGCAATCAGTAGAAGCCTCCTTGGTGTAGTGGTTATGCTACTTGCCTTGTAAACCATGATTCGCGGTATCGATCCCGGGCTTCTCTAGACTTTCGGATGTGTCTTTAAACCGACGTCCCGTCTCCTTAGGTGACCTTAGCTGTTAATGAGACGTACAACTCTCTCTCTCTTCCTCTCTCACTCTCTTGTGCAATCAGTACACATCTGAGGCGTTATTTGTTTAATTTTCTTCTGCCTGTACTTTTTCTTTCCTAGACGTCACACGACTCAGCGATTTCTGTTTTTGTTTGTTTGATTTGAGGTTTAACGTCCCCGTCAACAATGTAATGGTCATTTTGGAGACGTTGCTTCCAATTTTGTGGGACTTTTACCCGACATTAAGATGAAATGACATCTCACGCCCTGTCGCCCAATGAAACCAATATGGTTTATAAGCATGGACGGTCCGCCTCGCACCGCAGTTCGTGGACAGGCTTAGATCCTCTAGGCGGCTTACCAGAACTAGTGTGCGGGTCGATTTCAGCTCTGCGTGGAAGCATCATGCAGCCCATATATTTCTTCAAGCTCCGATGGGCGGGGGCCGCATCGATTGCTGTGTTGTCATAAGTTAGGAATTCGATATTGAAAGTAAACAGCTGACGTTCGTGCGAATATCTGGTTGTGTCATTTTTTAACATCAAACGCCATGTATTTTTATTGCACGAACAAGGTTGCACAATGCAATAATGAACAATAATAGATCGTTATGCAAACGGTGCAGAGGTGACCATGTACAACAAGATTGTACGTGCGGCTGTATTAACCAATTCAGTACCAGAAATCCCTAAAGAGGTACCTTTGCAAACAGTGCAGGCCCAGATTTGACACTTCAGAATGCGGTAATGCGGCGTCTGATCAGGCCCTACACTTTTTGTAAAAAGCTGAATCATTTTCTGAATAAATTCTGAAGAAAACACATCCTGACATCCCTAAATATCGAAAAATATCCAAAACGGTATATTCTGGTGAAAAATTGTGATATTTTTTTTCTTTTCTATACTCCAAACATATGTTGAGGGTGCTCGTGAGGACTGTTGCTTTGAGAAGGTATGACGAGAACCCAAAACCTATGTCTTTAAACAGAAATAAGAAAAAATAATGTGCCCCCCCCCCCCCTCCCCCTGTAAACAAATGTTTTCTCTCTATATATAAGCAAGTTGTAGGAGGGTGTTCATTACACGGACTTAACGTGATAAGAACCACAGCCTCAGTATTACTCAGATTATGGCTATTGTTTTGTACGGGAATATAACCCACAAGCGGCGCCGAGTGAATTAAAGTTAACCCTTTTTATACCAAATGGAATCTTCCACCTTATATATGACAGGAGTCCATTTCGATATTTAGGGGTATCAGTTTGTGTTTTCTTCAGAATTTATTCAGATAATGGTTCAGCTTTTTACAAACAGTGTAGGCCCTAATCAGACGCCGCATTACCGCATTCTGAAATGTCTGATCTGGGCCTGCACTATTTGCAAAGGTACCTCTTTAGGGGTTTCTGGTACTGAATTGGTTAATACAGACGCACGTACCATGTTGTTGTACATGGTCGCCTCTGCACCGTTTGCATAACGACCTATTTAATGTTCATTATTGCATTGTGCAACCTTCTTCATGCAATAAAAATACATGGCGTTTGATGTTAAAAAATTGGCACAACCAGATACGAGGACTATTCAAATATGAATGCAAGTAGAACGTTTTCTCATGCACTAATGCGATAATCACCTGGAAATAAATATTACAGCGTAGAAAAAACATTTTACCTATACATTGATACCAAACCTGTTAAAATCCATTGACTTTAGCCATGTATATCGTTCGATAAACACTGTCTACTCTTATATACTAATACAAAACATGGCTGGAAGAAGGTCAGAGTACGCCGTTGAAATACGGTCCTATATTAAGAATCGTTGTATTCTTGGTATACGGTGCAAAGACATTTTTGATGAAATATGTTCGGTTTATGGGCATAATGAAATGTCTTTTCCGACAGTTTTTCGTTGGTGTAAGAAATTCAGCTGTGGGCTAGGCTCAACAGAAAAGCACCACATGATCGTCGGCCGAAAAGAGCAGCATCTGCCAAGATGGTTGCTAGAGTGAAAGAAATAGTTGCTACCGATGCACGATACACCACTAGGCAAATAGCTAGTATGGTTGGCATCTCATTAGAAGCAGCTCATACAATTTTGAAACGGGATTTGAAAATGAGAAAGATCTGTGCTAGATGGATTCCCCATCTGTTGACAGATGAGCAGAAAAAGACACGCGTTCAGTGCGCCAAGAAGCTGCTTAAAAAGTTTCCAAATTACAATGCACGGCTTTTCGCTAATGTCGTCACAGGTGGCGAGACATGGGTTCACTTTTTTGAGCCAAAACGAAAGATTCAGAACAAAATATGAGCAACAAAGTATTGCAAAAGACCATGCATTGCAAAGCGGACCATGAGCGTCAAGAAGGTAATGTATGCCATATTCTTTTCAAATCAGGGCCCTGCTATTCAGGTTGCTGTGCCTAAAGGCAAATCTGTAAATGCGAAGTTTTACAAGAATAAAGTTCTTCGAAAATTGAAGAAATATTTCAAAGAACGAAAACCCGCAACTGGTTTGGCCAATGTCAGATTGCTACATGACTGCGTCATCGCACAAGGCGTTCGTTGTGCAAGACTATCTGAAGCAGGAAAAGGTTGTTGAACTCCCTTACCCCCGTATTCCCCTGACCTTGCCCCGTGTGACTTTTTTTTTTTGTTCCCGCGGCTGAATAAATACCTTTCTGGTCGAAAATGTGTACAGCGCAAACACCTCGGTTCTGCAATATTCCAGTGCCTTCATAGTATACCTCGAAAAGACTACCAAAATGCATTCAATGGTTGGATCAGAAGACTGAAAGTTTGTATATCTGTTAAAGGGGAATACTTTGAGGGGACAAAATACATTTTTCATCGAAATCTATCACGGAATCATTTTATGTGCTTAGTTGCATTCATATTTGAACAGTCCTCGTGTTCGCACGAACGTCAGCTGTTTACTTTCAACATCGAATTCCTGACTAATTACAACACAGAAATCGTTGAGTCGTGTGACATCTAGGAAAGAAAAAAGTACAGACAGAAGAAAATTAAACAAATAACGCCTCAGATGTTTACTGATTGCACAAGAGAGAGAGAGAGAGAGAGAGAGAGAGAGAGAGAGAGAGAGAGAGAGAGAGAGAGAGAGAGAGAGAGAGAGAGAGAGAGACTTGTACGTCTCACTAACAGCTAAGGTCACCTAAGGAGACGGTTTAAAGACACATCCGAAAGTCTGGAGAAGCCCGGGATCGATCCCGCGAACCCTGATTTACAAGGCAAGTAGCATAACCATTACACCACGGAGGCTTCTACTGATTGCACAATTTGTGTGTTGACAGGAAATATAAATGATTACAGAGCAGCCTCTATGTTACTCAGTTGCAGCATTATTACAAGTAAAGCCCTGGAGCCAGCATGAAATAGTTTCCACCGAAGTTGCCGGTCTTGAGTTATCCAGAATTCGTCTTTATTGAAGGTGTAATCGAATTTCTGATCTGTCATCTATGTTAGCCTTCGAAATCTCTGATCTGTGTTTGTGGACAGTCGTATAAAAAACAATCTGTAGTTAGGGACAGCATTTTTTAGACACCTGGTATCTTTAGGTGGGGGGGGGGGGGCGTAGATTGTTTATTTAACCGAGTTATGCGGTCCAATTTGGCACAAATATTGCTGAATAATCGTTGTTTTAGCATGAGTAAGTGAATGTAACATATTTTGTTCCGTAGATGTACACTTGATGTCGAAAACAAAAATTCATAAAATTTTCGATGAAAGTATTTTTCAACGAACTGGAAAAGCCTTATCTGGCTTTGAAATATAGTCAGAATATTGCTGCGGTATCTCCAGGCATTTAGTTTCTTTTCCAATAGCAGCAAAAGTCAACAGATTGCCTTCTCGATTTATACAAACAAAAAAAAAAACTTCAGCTACCCTTTCTATGAAACGTTTTCCGCGATCTGTCTTAGAGACAGTAATCTGTCTTCGACGCAGCCGGTTGTACGGTGTGCTTACCGAAGCGAGAGTTCCATTCAAGATGGCGATTGCCTTGGTGTTTCTGTGTGACGACATCGTGACGTAGGTTTCCCCCTTGTATATTATAAGTTATTGTGATTCTTTACGTGGAACATGCGATCACATTCCCAGACTGACCCGGCTTAACACAGAAACACTTACAGAAGCGAGAGTTCCATTCAAGATGACGACTGCCTTGGTGATTCTGTGTGACGTCATCGTGACGTAGGTTTCCCCCTGGTGTATTATAAGTTATTGTGATTCTTGACAGGAAACATGCGATCACATTCCCAGACTGACCCGGCTTAACACAGAAACACTTACAGAAGCGAGAGTTCCATTCAAGATGGCGACTGCCTTGGTGATTCTGTGTGACGTCATCGTGACGTAGGTTTCCCCTGGTGTATTATAAGTTATTGTGATTCTTGACAGGGAACATGCGATCACATTCCCAGACTGACCCGGCTTAACACAGAAACACTTACAGAAGCGAGAGTTCCATTCAAGATGGCGACTGCCTTGGTGATTCTGTGTGACGTCATCGTGACGTAGGTTTCCCCCTGGTGTATTATAAGTTATTGTGATTCTTGACAGGGAACATGCGATCACATTCCCAGACTGACCCGGCTTAACACAGAAACACTTACCGAAGCGTGAGTTCCATTCAAGAGGGCGTCTGCCTTGGTGTTTCTGTGTGACGTCATCGTGACGTAGGTTTTCCCCTTGTATAATTATTAGTTATTGTGATTCTTGGCGGGGAACATGCGATCACATTCCCCGCCTGACCCGAGCCGTTTGGCGAGAGTACATGTTAATATCACTTTCAAGCGAGGAATGTGATCATATCTCCCCGTCAAGAATCAAAATAACGAGTTTGTTTTACTGGAAAGCTTTATGATCACCCCCTGTATCCGCCATACAACCGACTACAGAGATCAGAGACAACTTAACACGCCACGCGAAGTGATGGAGAAAGGTAAAAGGACGCCTTTTCCCCCGTTTTGTTCCTATTTAGACACAGATCTATGGGCTGAAAGTTTTGGAAGAAGCAAAGCGTATTTAACTGCAATTTTGGCCATTAGAAATGTTCTAGAAAAGGTTATCCTTTGGAAGCAAGGAATACACCACAGAACGAGAAAATATGGAGTGTACATGGAAGCTCCTTCTGCCTGAAAATTATACGTACTCCGAAAATATCGCATGAGGCATATCAAACCCATTTACTGCATTCAGAAGGTTCTAACGAGCACTCACAACCTATGTTTGCAGTAAACATAAGAAAAAAGCCACGGATTTTCATCATGAAAATGAGCTCCTTTAAAGTATGTTGTAGCAGCAGAAAAGCAGGAATTACAGATATCTTGGATTCTGCTCTGTCGAATTACATCGTGGATGTTTCTGAACATACAATAAACACTCCTGGTCACATAATAAGTGTGTTAAGTTGCCTCTGATCTCCGTAGTCGGCTATTCGGTTGTGTGGTGGATACAAGGGATGTTGATGAAATTTTGTAAATTTTTGCAATGCTTTCCAAAGGATTCTTTTACAGAAGTGTATGTTTACATGTGACGTCATCAAACACACCCTTGAGCACGCACTATGTTGATAACGGTGCTCAGTCGGAAATTGTTTACGTCATTTTGGAATTCGAATGAGAGTTTTATATCGGAAAAGAACAAAACAGAGTATCGCAATCAAAAGTTTTTATTTATTATATTATTATGGTGCATGTAATATATAGAAATTTCTTATCAACTGCAGTAAATCCAAGATGGTGGAGAGGACAAGCGCGAGAGAGTCATATATTTATTCTTACGGGGTATGTGGAACATAATTGCCCTTCCGCTGTCCAATTAAAAGCCTGGAAATTTCTTTACAGTATAGCACATATTATTTGCCTTCCTTTTCCTCCTTACGTCAATTGTAGGGACTCGAGGGAATTGAGGCGGTTCCACAATGAGGCGATTTCAACGAGCACCCAAGCTTTATTTATGTAGCAGACTTTTGGTAAATTGTTGTAATAATCGACCCAAAATAACTATAACTCCAGATGGTTCCCACCTGCTATTGTTCAACGAGCAGTTTTTTGGTGGACTGTTGTATTCATCGATCAAACGTTACTGTTACTCCAGAAGATTTCCGCTTGTTATTGTCCACGTGACTATCGCTGACACGGTTTTGTTTGTTTGATTTGAGGTTTAACGTCCCCGTCAACACTGTATAGGTCATTTTGGAGACGTTGCTTCCAATTTTGGGACGTTTACCCGACTTTGAGATGAAAGGACATCTAAAGCCCTGTCGCCTAATTAAATCAATAGAGTTTAAAAGCATGGACGGTCCGACTCGCACCGCTTTGCTTTGGCAGGCATAGATCCTCTAAGCGGTTTACCAGTACACGTGTGCGGTCAGTTTCAGACAGACAGACAGACAAAACGTTTATTCTCTCAAGACATATAGCATGGCATATGAGGAAAATACACATTACTACATGTAGATGATAGCGAAGGTTCGTAAAGTTTGGTAGTTAGCAGTTACGAGGACCAGGCATCATTCGACAAAATATGCAACTTTACGAACTGTGTTTCATTACGGGGGAGGGCATGCATTTTCTCTGTCTTTTTTTGTAGCACTATTTCTAAGTTCCTTCCAGGTCTACAGAATCATCGTAAAGTTTGCTATAGCTTCAGTGACAAAGCAAACGTACTGAGCAAAATGGGAGTGGCTTAAACAATTAACATCATTCGGGTTTGTTAAATAAAGCACATTCTTCTGATGCCAAGGCCCCGTTTTTGGATTTACACCTATCTATTGTAGACAGGTTTGTTTTTTTTAGCAAAATTTATGATAAACGCGATGATTTCGATTTTGAGATTGTGTTTTTTTTTTTTTTTTTTTGGATGATGATGTTCCTCGTGCAGCATCCTATGACGTTTATATTTCGCAATTAATTCGATTTGACAGAGTGTGGAGTCATGTAGCTGACTTCAACACTCGTAATAAATTATTAACGGCATGCCAATCACGGTAGACAACTTTGCTTCACTCTTTAATTGCATGCCGGTGGATCAGGCCTCAGATTGTATGACGGTTCCAGCGTAAAGGCTTACTGATTTGTTTGTTTGATTTGAGGTTTAACGTCCCCGTCAGCACTGTAAAGGTCATTTTGGAGACGTTGCTTCCAATTTTGTGGGACTTTTACCCGACATTGAGATGAAATGACATCTCAAGCCCTGTCGCCCAATGAAACCAATAGGGTTTATAAGCATGAACGATCCGTCTCGCACCGCGGTTCCTGGACAGGCTTAGATCCTCTAAGCGGTTTACCAGTACTAGTATGCGGGCCGGATTCAGCTCTGCGTGGAAGCATCGTGCAGCCCATATATTTCTTCAAGCCCCTATGGGCGGGGGCCGAAAGGCTTACTGAGAATTAGAGCGATCTAATTCAATGTAACGTTTGTTGGTGCCCGATACTCTGTCTCTGGTTGGGCCCATCGGAGTCTAACTGTTGGTTTTCTTTTGCTCCGGCATTTCAGTGGTTTCTTGCTGTTGAGTCCTCGCCGTTGTTTCATCTCTGTGGTAGTCTTATTTTTGTGTGTTCACGGAGATGTTGCACTGATGAGTTAGGAGGCCTTCATGCGGACTGAACAAATTATTTGTCTAAATCGCGACGGAAGTAAGGGCAAGGATTGTGGCCACGTAAAATCGATTTAGCCCCCCCCCCACCCACCCACCCCCTGGAATTCGTTTCCGCTGACCGTTCCAAGGCGGTTCTTCTGTCGCGGTTTATTTTTGTTATGGTTTGTCTTTGGGTGTTTGTGTCGCTTATAATATTTTGTTTTCGATAGCCTATTTGACATTTTGTGGGAAAGTATCTGTCCTTTTGGCTTTCCGCTGTTGATGTTTCCATTGGGGTTTGTTGTTTCATGTTTGTGTTTCTTTCCCTTTGGTGTCTCTGATTGGAGCTGTGGGTTAATTGTATCGATTCCGGATCATTGCCTCCACTTCTATTTTGTCAACAAATTATCAGGTCAGACTGCACTGAAGCGTAACTTTTCAGGCTTGACACGTACATGTAAATAGGAACAAAAAGGAGGCCGTGTAGTTTTACGAAAAAATGTGGACATAGCAGTATTGGAAGAAAAAAACAAATACATGTAGGGGATAGTTGTTCACTTATTTTCCTCTTGGGCTTTGATATTGATTAATACTTCATAGATGGATAATGATGACTTCAAGCAGGTGTGTATCGAAAAACCGAGTCAACGCCGAATCAACGCCAAGATATTGATTCAGCGTCGATTGGGTGTCATTGGCACTTTGAATACAATATACATGTCCGCCCCCACCCATCGGGGCTTGAAGAAGTAAATGGGTTGCATGATGCTTCCATGCAGAGCTGAAACCGACCCGCACACGATTACTGCTAAACCGCTTAGAGGATCTAAGCCTGCTCAGGCAAAGCGGTGTGAGTCTGTGTTTATAAACCATATTGGTATCATTGGGCGGCAGGGCTTGAGATGCCATTTCATTTCAATGTCGGGTACAAGTCCAACAAAATTGGAAGCAACGTCTCCTAAATGACCTTTACAACAATACAACGGCCTCCGCCCATAGGGGCTTGAAGAAATATATTGGCTGCACGATGCTTCCACGCAGAGCTAAATCCGACCCGCACATGAATAATGGTAAACCGCATGGAGGAACAAACAATACAATATACATGTACAGTAAAAGAATTTGAGTAAGTGGGTCAGTCCTTATTATACCGACATGCAATACAACGACCAGTCTTGTTATAACGACCATTTCACTGCAACGAATCCTTTGCTCAAAACAAGACGATTAATAGTGATATTCAAGAATATTGTAATTAAAAATTATTTATCCTATACCCTCCAAGAACAAATGCTGCGGATAGCCGTTAGCCCTCAGCGAGGCGACTCTATCAAATGTCCACACCATTTGTTTCTTCGAGTTTATTACCTATTATACTACTCGTTAATGCCGCCCCCGTCCATAGGGGCTTGAAGAAATATATGGGCTGCACGATGCTTCCAGGCAGAGCTGAATCCGGTCCGCACACTAGTACTGGTAAACCGCTTAGAGGATCTAAGCCTGTCCAGGAACCACGGTGCGAGGTGAACCGTCCATGCTAATAAACCCTATTGGTTTCATTGGACGACAGGGCTTGAGATGTCATTTCATCTCAATGTCGGGTAAAAGTCCCGCAAAATTGGAAGCAACGTCTCCAAAATGACCTTTACAGTGTTGACGGGGACGTTAAACCTCAAATCAAACAAACAAACAAAACTACTCGTTAATTTGATTCGTTACAGCGACAATTTCGCTACAGTGACAAATTATTAGGAAACAGAGTTCTCTGCAAAGTTCATTCCCTCATTACCTCCGCTCTCTCGCCGCTCTTACCGAAACGAAATGCAAGAGCGACAAGTAAGAACAGGGAAAGGATGACTACATGAATAACATATAAGTTCAGCAATCAACATTTCAGAAGGGAAAAGATAACCTCAGGTACCTGGCGTCCAAACAACGTCGTGCCAGTGTCAGTGTAATATTACACCGACACTGACACGACGCTGGACCTTCGCCGTGTGGTAGAAAGCCTCCGTGGTGCAGTGGTTATGCTACTTGCCTTGTAAACGAAGGGATCTCAGAATCGATCCCGGGCTTCTGCAGACTTTTGGTATGATGAGTCTTTAAACCGAGGTCCCGTCTCCGTATGGCTTTATCTGTTGGTGAGACGTAAAAACCAAACACACGCTCACTCACTCACTCGCCGTGTGGCTGTCAGGTTATTTTGGGCTGCATTATTTTTGAAATTCTATATGTACAAGCAGTGTAAAAAGAGAAAAAAAAATAGTTTGATAAAAAAAGAAAGAAAGAAAAGAAAAATGGTGCCCAATGTCATCCCCCAACCACACCATCACGTGAACAAGTCCGTGAAATGAAGACACCCTCCCACTATACCCCACTTTATATAGAGAAATCTGGGGTTTATAGGGGTACACATTTTTTTTTTTTTTTTTGCTTCAAGACATACATGTAGGTTGTGGGTTCTCGTTAGAACCGCCTCAATGAGGCGGTTCTAACGAGCACCCACAACCTATGTTTGCAGTATTTATAAGAAAAATATCTCGGATTTTCATCAGAAAAATGGCCATTTTGGAGGTATGAAAAAATGCACTATGTCGCAAGGGTGTGTTATCATAATGCAAGGCAGATTTAATACCGACTCAGCGCCGAATCAACGCCAAGATGTTGGTTCGGCGTCATTTGGATGACATAGGCACGACGAACAAGACCACAACATACAAAAAACATGTACAGATAAAGAATTTAAGGTAATGATAATGATATGATTATTTGGAAAAGTTAATTCCCTCGTTATCTCTGCTCTCCTGTGTCACTCTTACCGAAACGAAATGCAAGAGCGACAGGTAAGAGGAGCAGGGATAAAATATGAATACAGCACTAAAAAATTCAGAAAGACGTGTTTCTATTAAAAATAACGTCTAAACAACGTCGTGTCAGCGTTAGTCGTCATCAGACGTTCCTGGAGAAGACGCTTAGTTACGTCACTCATTAAAGTTAGATTTCTGTCTGACATTTTTCTAAACCTCACATAAAAGCAGCTTAAGCCAATGGGCGAGATGGAATTTTACAGCACTGCTAGATCAAAGCACTTACGGTTCTTATACTGGTGGGTTCATTCTTCTGAATGTAGTGTTAGAAAACAGTCTTAACCCTTTTTGTACCAAATGGAATCTTCCTCCTTAAATGTAGCCGAAGTCCATTTCAAAATTCAAGGGAAAAGGTTTTGTTTAGTAATTTTTGAAACTGGCTGTATGAGTCACTGGCAAACAGCGTGGGCGCTGATCAGATGCCGCGTTCTGCGGCGTCTTATTCTGGGCCTGCACTGTTTGCCAATTATTTGTTTTGGGGTTTCCAATATAAAATGGGTTAAGGGAGACATAGCCTATTTCGTTTAACCCCTACGCAAACGGTGTAGAACATGATCAGACGCCTTATTCTGTGACGTCTAATCTGGGTCTACACTGTTTGCCACTGACCAAACATATGAACCAAGTCTGACATTTTGCAGGACGTTAGCGTAAAGATTTGAATGTTCTTGGTGACTTCATCGGAATCCAAACAGAAGTTTGTCACACCGTACAACCGGCTGCGTCGAAGACAGATTACTGTCTCTAAGACAGATCACGGAAAACGTTTCATAGAAAGGGTAGGTGAAGTTTTTTTTTGTTTGTATAACTCGAGAAGGCAATCTGTTGACTTTTGCTGCTATTAGAGAAGACCATAAATGCATGGAGATACCGCAGCAACATTCTGACTATAAGGCTTTTCCAGTTCGTTGAAAAATATTTTCATCGAAAATTTTATGAAGTTTTGTTTTCGGCGTTAAGTGTACGTCTACTGAACAAAATATGTTATATTCACTTACTCATGCTAAAACTACGATTATTCAGCAGCATTTCCGCCAAATTGGACCGTATAACTCGGTTAAATAAACAAACTATGCACCCCTAAAGAGACCAGGTGTCCAAAAAATGCTGTCTCTAACTACAAATTGTTTTTTATACGACTGTCCACAAACACAGATCAGAGATTTCGAAGGCTAACATTGATGACAGATCGGACGATTTCGGTTCCATCTTCTATAAAGACGAATTCTGGATGACTTAACACCAGCAACTTCGGTGGAATCTATTTCATGCTAGCTCCAGGGCATTACTTGAAATAATGTTGCAATTGATTAACATAGCGGCCGCTCTATAATCATTTATATTTCCTGTCAACACACAAATTGTGCAATCAGTAGAAGCCTCCGTGGTGTAGTGGTTATGCTACTTGCCTTGTGAACAAGGATTCGCGGGATCGATCTCGGGCTTCACCAGACTTTTGGATGTGTCTTTAAACCGATGTCCCGTCTCCTTAGGTGACCTTAGCTGTTAGTGAGACGTACAACTCTCCTTCTCTCTCTCTCTCTCTCTCTCTCTCTCTCTCTCTCTCTCTCTCTCTCTCTCTCTCTCTCTCTCTCTCTCTCTCTCTTAAGCAATCAGTAAACATCTGAGGCTTTATTTGTTTAATTTTCTTCTGCTTGTACTTTTTTATTTCCTAGATGTCACACGGCTCAGCGATTTCTGTGTTTTAATTTGTTTGTTTGTAACGTCTCCGTCAACACTGTAAAGGTCATTTTGGGGACGTTGCTTCCAATTTTGTGGGACTTTTACCCGACATCGAGATGAAATGACATCTCAAGCCCTGTCGCCCAATGAAACCAATAGGGTTAATTAGCATGGATGGTCCGCCTCGCTCCGCGGTTCCTGGACAGGCTTAGATCCTCAAAGCGGTTTACCAGTACTAGTGTGCGGGCCGGATTCAGCTCTGCGTGGAAGCATCATGAAGCCCATATATTTCTTCAAGCCCCTATTGGCGGGGGCGACACTCTGTATTGTAATTAGATAGGAATTCGATATTGAAAGTAAACAGCTGACGTTCGTGCGAATATCTGTTTGTGCCATTTCTTTTTAACATCAAACGCCATGTATTTTTATTGCACGAACAAGGTTGCACAACATTAAATAGGTCGTTATGCAAACGGTGCAGAGGCGACCATGAACAACAAGATGGTACGTGCGTGTGTATTAACCAATTCAGTACCACAAACCCTAAAGAGGTACCTTTGCAAACTGTGCCGGCCCAGATCAGACACTTCAGAATGCAAACGGTGCAGAGGCGACTATGTATAACAAGATGATACGTGCGTCTGTGTTAACCAATTCAGTACCAGAAACCCCTAAAGAGGTACCTTTGCAAACAGTGCAGGCCCAGATCAGACACTTCAGAATGCGGTAATGCGGCGTCTGATCAGGGCCTACACTGTTTGTAAAAACTGAACCATTTTCTGAATAAATTCTGAAGAAAACAGTCTAACACCCCTAAATATCGAAATGAACTCCTGCCATATATAAGGTGGAAGATTCCATTTGGTACAAATAGGGTTAACTTTAATTCACTCGGCGCCGCTTGTGGGTTATATTCCCGTACAAGACAAGAGCCATAATCTGAGTAACACTGAGGCTGTGGTTATCATCACGTTAAGTCCGTGTACTGAACACCCCTCTACAACTTGCTTATATAGAGTAAACCTTTGTTTACAGGGGGGGGCACATTATTTTTTCTTATTTCTGTTTAAAGACATAGGTTTTTGGTTCTCGTCATACCATCTCAATGCAACAGTCCTCACGAGCACCCTCAACATATGTTTGGAGTATTGAAAAGAAAATATCACACTTTTTCACCAGAATATACCGTTTTGGAGGTATGAAAGAAAGCACTATATCACACGGCTGTGTTATCGTAATTCGATCTGTTTGTACAGCTTTGCAGTTTAGTTTATCACTTGTTATGTACAGTGCTCCATGTTAGTGTGGCTGAATGAAATAATGTACACTTTCCTCCATATTTGGCATTAGGACTTTTGTTTTACGTTTCACTAAAATGAAAAAAGAAAATTCTACAAGTTGGTCCGTGTTTGAATGGAAAAACTTCTTTAGTATGATTAAACATGATGATAGTAATGGGTTTTTGTTTGTTTGATTTGGGGTTTAACGTCCCCGTCAACACTGTATAGGTCATTTTGGAGACGTTGCTTCCAGTCTTGTAGGACTTACCCGACCTTGAGATGAAATGACATCACAAGTCCTGTCAACCAATGAAACCAATTGGGTTTATGAGCATGGACGGTCCGATTTGCACCGCTTTGCCTGGGCAGGCTTAGATTCTCGAAGCGGTTTACCAGAACTCGTGTGCGGTCGGTTTCACCTCTGCGTGGAAGCATTATGCAGCCCATTTATTTCTTATTTATTTCTTCGAGCCCCGATGGGCAGGGGCACTTGCGCGTCTGGGCGTGCGCGCGTGCGTGCGTGCGTGTGTGTGTGTGTTCCACAAACAGCTAAAGTCATACGGTTTAAAGACTCAGCCGAAAGTGTGGACATAAAGAAAACACGCCTAAAAAAATACAATATAACCCACAAGCGGCGCCGAGTGAATTAAAGTTGACCCTTTTTGTACCAAATAGAATCTTCCACCATTTCGATATTTAGGGGCGCCGGGCTGTGTTTTCTTATAATTTACTCAGAAAATGGTTCAGCTTTTTACAAACAGTGCAGGTCCTGATCAGAAGCCGCATTACCGCATTCTGCGGTGTCTGATCTGGGCCTGCACTGTTTGCAAAGGTACTTCTTTAGGGGTTTCTGGTACTGAATTGGTTAATACAGACGAACGTACCATCTTGTTGTACATGGTCGCCTCTGCACCATTTGCATAACGACCTATTTAAGGTTCATTATTGCACTGTGCTACCTTGTTCGTGCAATAAAAATACATGGCGTTTGGTGGTAAAAAATGGCACAACCAGATATTCGCATGAACGTCAGCTGTTTACTTTCAATAACGAATTCCTAACTAATTACAACACAGAAATCGTTGAGTCGTGTGACATTTAGGAAATAAAAGGTACGGGCAGAAGAAAATTAAACAAATAACGCCTCAGATGTTTACTGATTGCACAAGAGAGTGAGAGAAAGAGAGAAAGAGAGAGAGAGTTGTACGTCTCACTAACAGCTAAGGTTGCCTAAGGAGACGGGACCTCGGTTTAAATATGTTCTATAAAAGTGTCATCCTTTGGAAGCAAGGAATACACCACAGAAGTGAACAAGATGTGTTTGTGAAACACTGATGCCCCCGGACAGCGCCAATGTTAATGTTTTTAAAAATTTTGAAAACAAGATGTGTTTGTGAAACACTGATGCCCCCGGACAGCGCCAATGTTAATGTTTTTAAAAATTTTGAAAAAAATAGGTCAAAGGTCAAGTTCAAGGTCACGAGATCAAAAATTATGGTACCACTGGAAAGGTCTTGTGATAAGGTATACACATGTGAAATATGAAAGCTCTATCTACTACCATTCAAAAGTTATGCCCAATGTTAAAGTTTTTGCAGACGGACAAACGGACAAACGGACAAACAGACAAACAAACAAACGGACAAACAGACGGACAGACCAAAAACTATATGCCCCCGAATCTCTTAGATTCCGGGGGCATAAAAATAGGTCAAAGGTCAAGTTCAAGGTCACGAGATCAAAAATTATGGTACCACTGGAAAGGTCTTGTGATAAGGTATACACATGTGAAATATGAAAGCTCTATCTACTACCATTCAAAAGTTATGCCCAATGTTAAAGTTTTTGCAGACGGACAAACGGACAAACAGACAAACGGACAAACAGACGGACAGACCAAAAACTATATGCCCCCGAATCTCTTAGATTCCGGGGGCATAAAAATATGGAGTGTACATGTTTGCTGGGCCAGACTAGCTAGTTTCGGCCAATTATGCCTCATCAGTGACCCTCAGATATTTTCAAAATTCCACAATGGAATCAATGATCCCAAAGGACAAGAAAATATAATCTACACTATGATGTAGGGCAGGAAGACGTTTTACCGCCGCCACACATTCCCACACACCAGGTGTAGTGAAGTTAAATATGTTCTATAAAAGGGTTATCCTTTGGAAGCAAGGAATACACCGCAGAAGTGAAAAATATGGAGTGTACATGTTTTCTGGGCCAGACTAGCAAGTTTCGGCCAATTAGGCCTCATCAGTGATCCTCAGATATTTTCAAAATTCCAAAATTGAATCAATGATCCCAAAGGACAAGAAAGTATAATCTACACTTTGATGTAGGGCAGGAAGACACGTCCCAAAGTCTGGAGAAGCGCGGGATCGATCCCGCGAATCCTGGTTTACAAGGCAAGTAGCATAACCACTACACCACGGAGGCTTCTACTGATTGCACAATTTGTGTGTTGACATGAAATATAAATGATTATAGAGCAGCCTCTATGTTACTCAGTTGCAGCATTATTACATGTAATGCCCTGGAGCTGGCATGAACTAGCTTCCACCGAAATTGCCGGTGTTAAGTCATCCAGAATTCGTCCTTATTGAAGATGTAACCGAAATCTTTTTTTTTTTTTTTTATATATATAATTATTTTTTTCCACTAGCATGTTCAAATATCATACAGCATACAAAATAGTAATTTCTATAGAGTGTGCTCTTAACTAATATCCATTTCTGGATGCTTTCATGCGATATACAATGGCGGCATCATCACGAAAAAAAAAAAAAAAAAAGGAAAAACGCCTATTCAAATACACTGCAAACTTTACTGCCGAAAAGGCAAAATTTTCAAGATGAAAAATTGTGATATTCTTCGTATCCCCATCCGAAACATAGACCGCGGGCGCACGCAAGAACCGCCTCATCGTGGCGGCTCCAACGAGCGCCCACAATCCATTCCCAGAGCAGAGATAGTTTGTTTGTTTGAATTGAGGTTTAACGTCCCCGTCAACACTGTAAAGGTCATTTTGGAGACGTTGCTTCCAATTTTGTGGGACTTTTACCCGACATTGAGATGAAATGACATCTCAAGCCCTGTCGCCCAATGAAACCAATAGGGTATATAAGCATGGACGGTCCGCCTCGCACCGGGGTTCCTGGAGAGGCTTAGATCCTCTAAGTGGTTTACCAGTACTAGTGTGCGGGCCGGATTCAGCTCTGCGTGGAAGCATCATGCAGCCCATATATTTCTTCAAGCCCCTATGGGCGGGGGCGACAGAGCAGAGATAGGGAAGAACAAAAAGATTACCCCTGTAAATCCCAGTTTTACTGTATAAAAGTGGGCTTCATGGGGGTCGAAATTGTATAGGCGTTTATTCGTGATGAGACATATAAAGTGTAGCATTACGTCCACAAACGCGAAATGAATTTCATTACAGCTCTGGAGAGTTGTTTTGTTCAGTTACTCCATGACGGATTTCACTGAGCGCTTGAGTAAACATCGTTAGAGAGTTTGTACATGGATAGGATTTAGTGTAGTTTTCACGTGCACAAACACGATGCTGGTCTATTTCAGGTAAGGTTTATTATTATTATCGTTTTATTGCGATTCGTCAACCTAAGACTTTTAAAGTGATACCACCCAGCAGGCACACGTCACCATGGCAACGTCGAATCGCCGCCGGCGAAACGCCATAATGTCGCACTGACGCTGATGTATAAGTTGGGGGCAACGCACAGCGCTGACGGGGACGTTAAACCCCAAAACCAAAAAAAAAAAAAAATACCACACAACTGAAGTTAGTAAGTGTACAAGTATTTCTTAGTTAAAATAGCTAGCTTTAACCAGCAAGATATGTTTTTTTTTTCTCTGTACGCCCCACTAACGCGGATGCTACGCCACAGTAATGCCATGACCACAAACACACGTCGATCCGACGTCATATGCCTGCTGGCCATATCAAGAAATTATGAACTCTTCCCATTAACCCATCTAGTATCAGAAGCCCAAAACGGGCACCCTGGTAAACAGTGCAGGCCCAGATCAGACGCCACAAAATTTGGCGTCTGATCAGGGCCCCTACTGCCTGCCAAAAGTTTAGTCACCCTCCAAACAACTTTCAAAGAAAACACAACCTGACACCATTAAATTTTAAATTAACTCCCGCCGCCCACAAAGTGGAAGACTCCATCTGGCGCAAAAAGGGCCAATAAAACAAACTCGTGCAATTCATGAACTGAGGATAACATGTTCTAAAGGTTATCCTTTGGCAGCCAAGAATGCACCGTAGAATTGAATGGTATGGAGTTTATAAGTATTTTTGGGCCCAGACTACTGAAGTAGTTTCGGCCCGTTCGGTTGATAAGGACTACGCTTCAAATAAATTTAACCATTTTCCCCAGTTTTTTTTTATAAATATTGGAAAGCGATCAGTTTTGATCGCTATCATTTTTTCGATGTGTATCAAAAAGGTGACTTCTTTTATCCATTCTGCTATACTTGGCCGATTACCATTTATACGGCATTTATAAATGTAAAATCTAGTTAATATCAATATGTAATTAATCGGATTATTATTTTCATTTACAGTTGTTACGCCTAGGATGGCCCGTTGCATGTCTATATTAAGTAGATAGTTACTTCTTTCGGATAACCACAATTCAATACGTTCCCAAAATTCCATTATTATGGTGCAATGCCAAAATATGTGTTCCAGCTTTTCTGGAAAGCGTTTGCAAAAATGTACATAAATTATCTTGTTTAATGTTACACTTAAATAAGAAATCATTTGTTGCTAAAATTCGATGAAGTAGCCTATATTGAAACCAATGTAATTTGGTATTATTACAACATTTTGCGGGGATATTGTACAGTTGCAACCAATTTAAATGACTTTGTTCAAATATTGCGTTCCACTTAACTTGGCTACTTGGGACGATATTCTTTTTGTTGATTAGCTCATACATATCCCTACTTCCTCGTTCACTTTTCATTAATACTTATATTACAAATGGTAGATAATTATTTGTTAGTATGATATTATTTATTGCAATTTCTTTAATTCTAATAAAGAGTTCTACCGCTGCTCTAATACCATAAAACTGTATAAAATTAGTTTGCACCTCATACCTTTGGGTGAACTGATCGTAGTTCATGAGGTTTCCATCATCATTGAATAGGTCTTTAATATAGTGAATGTGTTTATCATACCAATGTCGATAGAAAATTACTTTATTATTAAGTTTTAATTCTTTATTATTCCATAAGTTCGTTGACAATATGTCCTCAAATTTGGTAGGAATTTGTTTTTCACACACAAATAGCCATGCATCTAGTACATTATTCCAGAATGTATTACTTCTACTTGTTTTTAAGGTTCGGGCGAAGTCTAAGCCCCTGTTAATTAAGTCTTCAACTTTCGTATATTTTGTTTCAAAGATTGTTTTATATTTTGAGTCATTTTTTATTAACCGTCTTATCCATGTTGATTTCAGTGCATAAATATAGTTTCTTAGGTTTATCATTTTTAGTCCTCCGGTTTCATAGTTTTGCATTAATAGTTCTCTTTTGACTCTATCTGTTCCTGACTGCCAAATAAAGTGAATAAATTTCTTTTGTAATGTATTTATTAATTCATCTTTTGGGTCCGGTAGAGCTATGAATTGGTGATTTAATTTAGATATAATTAGTGTTTTAAAACTGTTATGCGCCCGAATGGAATTAATTTTCTTTTAGACCACTGTTTCAGTTCGACATCAATCTGTTTGATTTTTTTGTTATAATTGATTTCAGTCATTGTGTCGAGATTGCAAGAAAATTTTATTCCTAGTATTTCAAAATCTGTTTGTTCCAATTAAGTTTTAGTCGATGATTAAAGGTTTCCCCACTAAACTTTCTGCATCCTATCCATACCGCTCTTGTTTTTGAATTATTCACTTTCAAGCCCGACATTCTTGCAAAAACATTTAAAATTGAAATAGCTGTTTCTAACGATTGTTGTGACCCATCTAGTATCATCAGCAAACTGAGATGATAAGTACTCAACATCTCCAATCTTTATCCCGTTAATTGCAGTATTTTGTTTTAACATCAACGACAAGACTTCCGCAGATAATAAAAATATATAGGGAGAAGAAGGATCGCCTTGTCTGCAGCCTCTGCCGATGTTGAAAAAGTCTGACAGAAGACCACTTTGAACTATAGCGGACACTGTGTCATTGTAAAGAACAGAAATCCATTTTTTAATTGACGGACCAAAACTGAAAAAATCTAAAACATTATCAATGAACTCCCATGATATAGAATCAAACGCTTTTTCAAAATCTACAATTAAAAGAAGTCCCGGTAAATGTTCCTTATCTACGTGATCCATTATGTCATATATAAGTCGCGTATTTTCCCCTATATAACGACCACTGATGAATCCTGTTTGATCAGAAGATATAAGTTTTGATAATACAGACTTTGACCTGTTAGCAATACATCCGGATGCAACTTTGTAAATTACGTTTAGCAAAGTAATTGGGCGCCAGTTTTTTAGAAAATGCCTTGGTTTATCTCCCTTTGGTATGCATGTTATAATACCTCGTCTTTGTGTAATAGAAAATTTGCCCACTGAATAACTTTCATTTATCGCACGTTTTATAAACGTTTTTAAGGAGGGTGGGGAGTAATTCTTTTCTCTTTAGATTTTTTTATTTGCTTATATTTTGTAGCTTGAAATCTCTGCACTCGTTTGCCGGTATAAAAATATAGGCACACCAGGCTTTTTTTCGAGCTTTTTATCCTTAAAGATGGGTACTGTTTTCGAATTTATCGAATGTTTCAATAATTACCCCAGTCATTGACAAATTGTCGATAACAATTGTTTAAAACAATATTTCCAAGTTTGGTTAAAAAAAACACTATGCAGGATAATGTCATGTTTGCGTACCTATATGTGAAAGACAAACTCTTTCACAGATTTTTGTCGAAACACCTATTTACAAATGTCCTTTTCTGCATGTTTTGCTGTTTTGAGATGCAATTTTCGCTATATTTGAAAAAAAGAATGGATTTTTCGTCTTTAGATTTTTCTTATTTTCACATATATTGTGTAATAATATTAGATACACGAAATAGGCGTGAAATTTGACCATGTCACCAGGCATCTGAGAGAAATATTGCAGAAAAAATTACCCCACCCCCAATAAAAATGGCTAAAAAAGCATTAAGATATTGTTTAAATGACAAGAACGAGGATTATACCTTTATTATTGCACATACTTTTGCTTCCTTAATGTGATATGAATAAAAGTATTTCATTAGAATTGAAACACAATTTCATTTATAAGTTTTATGGTGTGAAACATGGATTTTTCTGGCCAAAAAATGCATGTTCTGATATAGCCATATTGTTGTTTTGTTTAAAAGATATGAAGCCATTAACATTGTCGCAGACGTTCAAACAATGTCAGATGTATGTTATTAATATACCTGGGAAACATTATTATACATTTTTAGCTTTCTTTTTTGACAATTTATTACCCAACCCCCTAATGAAATGGGTTGAAATTGATAAAAAAAAAAAAAAAAATACAATAAGCTGATGCAAAAGAATATAAAAATTTCCCTTTTCCCATTTAAGTTCCTGCCAACGTTATAGGGAAAGTAGAAACACTTCTAATTATTTTTTTTTCTATAATTTTGACAAGTTTTTTTTTTTTTTTTTTTTTTTTTCATGCCATATTGACCGGAAATGCTATTTAATTATCTATTGCGTGTTTATGCAAACTGTGAAAGGGAGGTGAGATATGTTATCCTTTTACTTTCCGAAAGTGGATAGAAGTGATGGCAATGACCTTGAATCGATACAATTACCCAACACCTCCGATCAGACACACCAAAGGGAAAGAACCACGAACATGAATAACTAGACCGTATGGAAACATCACTAGCGGAAAGCCATAATGGCAGTTGCATTCCCACATAGTGGCTTTCGTGGACCTTGAGAAGGCATTTGGTTGAGTGTCTCGGAAAGTCATCTGGAAGGCACAGAGAAAATTTGAAGTGGAGGAGTGGAATGTTCGAATGGTCCAGTGGGTGTATGCTAATTCGCGGAGCCGTATGCGTTTTTGTGTTGGTTCCATTGAAGAATTCGAATTGAAGGTCGGTGTTCCTCAAGGCTCTTTCCTCAGCCTAATGCATTTCATCATTGTGCTTTATGTTTTGTCATGCGAGTTCTGTTCTGGGGGGTGGGGGGTGGTGGTTTGTAATCATAGCTAAATCACTTCAGTGTGCTACACCCTTTCATAGGCGTCGCCCAAAAACTTCTCATATATATAGTCTCTACAATGCATGATAGCCCCGAACTGGCATTGAAGAAAAAGATTGTGCTGCATGATACTAACCCAATCACTAATGAGTACGAGTAGACCGCCCTGCCCAGGTAAAGTGGTGCAAGACGGACGGTCCTTATAAACATATAGATTGGTTTCACTGGGTGTCAGGTTTCATCTCAATGTCGGGTAAAAAGACCCACAAATTGGGAAGTAACCTCTCCAAAATGACCAATATCATGTTGACGTTAAAATGACATCTCAAGCCCTGCCGCTCAACGAAACCAATAGGGTTTATATGCATGGACGGTCCGACTCGGACCCATTTTCCTGGGCAGGTTTAGACCCTCTAAGCGGTTTACTAGTACTCACGTGCGGTCGGTTTCAGCTCTGCGTGAAAGCATCATCCAGCCCGATTGGCTGGAGCCGGTACATTGACAAAATTCTGTTATGATGGTGGATGTGTGGGCATACAAAGGCTCCTTGTGGCACAACCTAAACCATCAGCTTTATATTCGAAACGGATCAAAGGGATTTTTTCTTGTACAACCTTTTGCTTATGCTTGATTATTGTTTGTTTGATTTGAGGTTTAACGTCCCCGTCAACACTGTAAAGGTCATTTTGGAGACGTCGCTTCCAATTTTGTGGGACATTTACCCGACCTTATGATGAAATGTCAACTAAAACCAACTAGAACCAATAGAGTTTATTAACATGGACAGGCCGACTCGCACCGCTTTGCCTGGGCAGGCTTAGATCCTCTAAGCAGTCTACCAGTAGGCCTACACCTGTTGAGTGCAAGATCCTAATTATGGGTGCTGGCACAGGCTATATGTTCACCGAGATGGCTTAACAGTAATTGAACCTGAGACTGCGACTGACAGTTAAAAGAATATTGTGCGCTGCCAGGCATTACAGTCTGCACTTTTAGTTATGAAATATGGCAGTGTTTTCTTTCCATATATATGACGTCACGCAAACTAAAGTAAACGTCACTATTGATTCATTGTTTTGTTTGTGTTGACAAAGTATGGCCGTGGAATATGTGAACTGATAGACTCTTCGAGGCTATATTTTTGACACCAATGGAAAAATAAAGTAAACATCGTGCGTTAAAGAGAGTTCAGATTGCCATGGACAGCTGATGGGCTGCAATCGGAGGAAACAAACCAGTAGCTGGAAAAATACAGGGTTAGTCTGTTTATCCCTCTATTTTCCTGTGCTTCCAGCCATGCGGACTAGACCGGAAAGTAGTCTATGAAGTCGCAAAATAATTTATAACAAAATGCACATTGCAATGGTTATTAAATGTTACAAAAACCTCAGAAAACACTTTGAAAACTAAATAGAAACAAAAATCATTTTGAGGTAAAAATTCGAACCTGATTACGGCAGAGTCAATTATGCGCGACCCTCCTTAAATCTTTGAAGAAAAATTTAAAAAAACTCCACCGTGAATCCATCTGATCCCGGACTTTTGTTATTTTTCATATTTTTCAGTACAAGTGCTATTTCATCTTCCGTAATAACTCTTTCTATTTTTTAATTATCTAGTTGTGTCAAAACAGGATGATCAAGAGTGTTTAAAATTTCTTTATAATCTGTTTCTTGACTTTTCTCTTTTCTTTTGTATAGATCAGAAAAGAAGTTTTTTATTTCTTTTAGAATGTCTTGTTGCTCATGTATTATATTACCGTCATCTGTTTGAATTTTTGGTATTGTTTTATTGATATAATTTCTAGATTCTAAACTGCAAAAGTGTTTTGTTGGTTTTTCACCTTCCTCTGCCCATTTTATTTTTGCCCTAATCATTACACCTTGTATTTTTTCTTTTCGTAAATGTTCAAGTTCTAACTTTTTATTTTTTATCATTTCGGTATCAATATGTTCTAATTCTTCCATCTGTTCGATTTCTTTTTCTAACTGCTCTTCCTTTTGTTGATTTTTTCTTTTCTTGTATGATGAATAAGAAATTGTTTTGCCACGTATTTCCATTAATAAAGTTTCTAAAAAAATGTTGATCAGAAATTGTTAACAGAAAATCATTTTCATTACTTGAAATGTATTCTAAATTATACACCGGAATCATATATTGTTGTTTTAAGTCTTTAATACAGTTTTTAACTTCCTTAATGTAATCATTATCTTTTAATAGGCTATTGTTAAATTTCCATAAACCGCGTCCTCTCATAAAATCATTTATTTGAAAAGCGATAACAATAGTTGAATGATCCGATCTGTAACTCGGTATGATTGTATGACTTAGAATGCTGGGCATGAAGTTTTGTGTAACTAAGAAGTAATCCAGCCGTGCTTGTTTAAGTGGATTTGGTTTTCGCCATGTATATTTCCTTTCATATTCATACAATTCTCGGAATGGGTCCACTAAGTCAAATTCTTCTTTTCTTGATGAAATACATTCCTTTGCCCTAGGATTATTTACATGTAAATAATTAAAAGAGTCAAGATTCTGGTCTTGAATTACATTAAAATCTCCACATAAGATACATGTCTCATTACCTATTTCTTCTATATTGTTAGCTATATTTCTAAAAAAGTCGGGTGAGTTTTCGTTTGGCCCGTATATGTTAACTAAAGTTAAGCGTTTTCCCTCAATTTCTAAATCCAACAAGATAAAATTACCGTCACCATCCGTTTTGGATTTTAAGACTCTATATTCCAAATTATTATTAAACAAAATACACGCTCCTTTAGCGTTTGATGTATAGGAGCTACAATATATATTCCCACCCCATTCTGCGCGAATATATGGTTCCAAATTTTCAGTGAAATGGGTTTCTTGAAGGCAGCAAATGTGAAATTGTTTCTTCCGTAAGTAATGAAATATATCCTTGCGCTTTTGTGGATCATGCAATCCTCTTACATTCGAGGATGATATTTAATCTGATTATGCAACGCCATACTCTATTAAAGGATATATAAAAACCAGCATAAAAAAAAGAAGAAGAAGAAGACCAAAAAAAAAAAGCACAGAACAAAAAAGTGCCACAATGCATGTAGTTTTGCTTCCAGACTGCTAGCAGTTTTTATGAAATATAGAGAAGAAACAAACAAAATACTAAAATAGGAATAATATAACAAATAAGAAAACTCGTGCTTCCACTTTGGTGCATACTGACCATACACGAAGGTATGTGACCTTTATATTTCCACAAGTCATTTCATGGAGATATTGTCAAAGGTCACTTTTCCTTACCATGTTTGACAATCAATTCCTTTGCTGAAATACACGAGTAAACCAGTGAATATATTCGTAAATGAGAGGTACATAGATGTGACGTACAATTAGTTAGCCTTTTATAAACACAGCACACCTAACCCTCATCTTGCTGCCCTACCCTTGCAAACAGTGTAGATCCAGATCAGATCAGGACCCACACTGCCTGGCACTCAGCTCACGAACCTGCTGCAACAAACCACATCAAGCAACCTGGCCGGCCGACAGACAGAAACGGGCGCGGCTCAAACGAATATTCAGCAAGACAAGGGCCAAAAGGTGTATGTGCAGCATATGGCGTTGCGCCCGAAAGCGCGACAGTGCCATGTACCAAACCCAGCAATTCACAAAAGGACAAACCATGCAAATTATTTAGATATTCCGCGTTCCGTCAAGCGTACGAAAACTTTAACTGCGTCGCGTCTGTCCACAGCAGAATACCGATCCTTTTTTATATTACACATTTTGAACGTTATAAAATAAACAGGACAGTCTTGCATCTGTGCCCATGCGTGGTCAAACTCATCAAGCGCGCCGAGGAAAGGGGACAGGTGCTAGGAAAAGCTTTGAATCTAATACCCACCTCCTCGATTCACCTGACAGGATCAACAATACATGAACACCCATGCAATATCCTCTTTTTACGTACACACATATCGTATACATACACATAGACGTGGATACCTACGTACACGCAAAAAGTTAAACATAGACATGGACATACAAATACATATACACACATATGTACACCCACGCATACACGAATGCACATACATATACTCACATACACATACACATGTGACCACATATGCATTTAGGAAATAGATTTTATTCTTCAGCAGTCCATGAAAGCACGAACGCAGCGGGTCGCGTGCAAAACAAGCGAACCCCGGGGGTGCCCATGCAAACTTTGCTAGCGACCCGCCGCCGCCCACACCCGCATGAAAAGCAGAAAAAACAAGTTTATTTTTATATTTTCATTCTTTGCCCCTCACCAGTGTACGATGCGTATAGGGTACTTTTTTAGAGCTTAAAGATATATACACGCTTTTTTCTACAAAGATCAGAGCGGTGGGGACCTCACCAACGCCCATAGAGAACCGTGGCTTAGAATGACGTCACTTGACGCCACTGAAAATCACGTGACTCGATGCGTTCATGGAAGTATGAACTACATTGTTTTCTATAGGTTTACTTTAGACTTTACGTTGGAAATGTAGTTATATACAAATATACATACATACATATACATGTCTAAATACATATCGTGAGCATTGAGCTCCCTGTCGCAACCAGACACCGTCGTGATATGACTGAACAATTGTTGAAAGCGACGTTAAACCCGAATTCACACACACACTAAATACATATACAGTCGAACTCCAATAACGCGAATACTTTTGGACCAAGAAATCTGTTCGAAATAGGGGTGGCTCGAACCACTGAATGTTAATACTGGCTCAAGGTTATGCGGCATGATGGGGATCGCTTCAATAAATGTTTTATTCTATGAAGTAAAGGTGTGTTATGAGTACGCATTAATATCACCTCACGGAGGCGATTCCAACGAGCACACATAATACACGTTTTCATGATAAGATCAGGAAAAACCTCCCGAACTATCCAAAATACATAGATATCTGGAGATATGGAGATTCTCTAAGGCCCCAACGGCGTGTTTGAATTATCCGTGGTTCACGGGTCATCCCAATTTGAGTTATCGAAGTTCTACTGTACCTTTGTATTTCCCAGCTTTTAATTTTAATCCAAAATGCACATCCATACCGATAAGCAAATAAGAGCGATATAGTATGCGTATCCTACTAATTTTGGTATAGATATACATCAGCACATAGAGAGTATATATGTACCAGATTACTAAATTACACAATATTTTGACATGGATAAGTATCAAAATTTAAAATATACATATACTAGTTTTCAAAATTCACATTATTTATCATTTTATTTCTTTTATTAATTGAATTATAATACATATATTCTGTCAATATTTTGATATATACAAGTTAATACTTATCTTCGCTAACCACTTCAGCCGACAGTGTAGACCTCTGAAGATGTCATCCGGTCTGGACCCATACTGATTGCCATTTATGTTGCAAATCCAACTTAATACATTTTTTCAAGGCATATATTTGATTGGTGGCCATAAATAGTTGTGGCGAGTCAGTTTAATCTGCAGGACAGTAGCTAGTGTTTAATTCACCGCTATGTTTAATCGAGTGTACCTATGTCAGCTCCATAGAGCGAATTCAATACCGTGTAACCAAATGGGGAAACATAGGGTTTATACATTACTCATTTTGTTATAGATGTGCATCAATATATACAGAATATATCTGCACTAATTTATAAATAGTTGTATTCATATTTTATTAATTGAATTATACTGCACGTATTATATCAATACTGATTTGTATTCATGTTATATCTTATTCTGCTGAATACAACAACTCCGGCTTTTGCAAACAAGGTAGATCCAAACCAAATGGCCTCCAAGGATCCATCCAGTCCGGACCCATACTCCTTGCAGTGTTGTGCCTAGGCTCGATTGCTTGGGGGACACCAATGGCCCTTATGACATTTTCCAAAGGGTCATTTTATATTTTAAAGGGGCTTCAGTAAATAAAATATAAGCAACGTTGTTGATTTCTGAGGGTCATCCGGGCCCCATGTTTAATGTTGAAAGGGCCATCAATGACTTTAGGTAGGCAAATGGCCCCATGGCCCCCTCTCGGCGCAACACTGTCCTTGCTATTTAATTTGCGTATCTAAATAGAAATATTATTTCAAGCCATACAATTGGTCGTTTTATGGTTGTGACAAGTCAGTTTAATAATGATTAAACCGGCTTGTCACACCCATAAAAGGGTGCGAAAAGTCATTTTAATCATTATTTTGGTATAGATGTGTATCAATACATGTAATAGGTGTGAAATCCACATTATTTATATGTTTATTCATATTTTTAACAGAGTAAGTTTTAATACATATTTTCTGTCAACATCATTTAGTTATATAAATACATGTTAAATATGTTCTATAAAAGGGTTAACCCTGTCTCGCCGAACATAGCAGCCCACTTCTTTGCAAACCGAGTTTATCCAGACCAGTTAGCCTCTAAATGTCATATATTCTATCATAGCTTAGTTATATACATGTAAACCCTTTTCCTGCTGGACACAGCAACCCCCACTTTTGCAACAGTTAAGATCCAGATCAGATGACACTTGAAGATGCCCTCTGATCTGAAGCCAAACTATTTGCCATTTAGTTTGCAGACCAAAATGAATACACATTTTCAAGCCATATAATTACTTTTTAGTCATAAATGGGTGAGCTAGTCCGTTTAATCAGCTAGAATATTACTAATGAATATTACAATCTTATGTAACATCAAATGTACCTGGGTTAGCTAGAGCTTATTCAATGTCATGTACTTTATTTGCCATGTATTTCAGCCTCTAGCTAGCACCAATAGACATAAAAAGTACATGAATGTTCTGTTTTGAGCAATATATGGGACTGAACTGCATAAAGGTTCTATGCTCATATTGCTGGAAATATTTTCAACAATTGTATAGATGACATAGAATTTAGCTTTGCTCCAAAATATTAATCATATCAAATGAGCAAGGTGACAACAAAGTGTACATACCTTACCTATACAAACAAAATATACATGTTCTAGGTTTCATAATTCTACATCATTTATTGTTGGCTTCATGTGTATTAACTAAATAGGAATGCATGTTTTCTATCTATATTTAGTCATCTATTTATATATATACATATACACATATATATACACACATGTATACATACTCACACATACATACATACATACATACACACAATATATATATATATATGAGAAAGCCCCATCCTGCTAAACACAGCAACCCCATCTGTGTTTGTAAACAGTGTAGATCCATATCAGTTTGCATATGGAGATGCCAGCTGATCTGAACCCATATTGTTGTCATTTAATTTTGAGTCAAAAAAAAAAAAAAACATGTTCTAGGATTCAAAATTGCACATTAATTATTGTTTGATTCCTACTTATTAACTAAACAGTGTAGATCAAAATCAGGTGACCTCTGAAGTTGGCATCTGATAGCCTCTGAAGATGTCATCCGGTTTGAACCAATATTGTTGTCATGTAATTTTCATATCCAAAGGAATATACATGTTTTCCTATCTTCTGATCTGTCATCAATGTTAGCCTTCAAAATCTCTGATCTGTGTTTGTGAACAGTCGTATAAAAACAATCTGTAGTTAGAGACAGCATTTTTTTGGACACCTGGTCTCTTTAAGGGGCGTAGTTTGTTTATTTAACCGAGTATACGGTCCAATTTGGCAGAAATGCTGCTGAATAATCGAAGTTTTAGCATGAGTTAGTGAATGTAACATATTTTGTTCCTTAGACGTACACTTGACGCCGAAAACAAAAATTCATACAAATTTTCGTTGAAAATATTTTTCAACGAACTGGAAAAGCCTTATCTGGCTTTGAAACATAGTCAGAATGTTGCTGCGATATCTCCAGGCATTTAGTGTCTTCTCCAATAGCAGCAAAAGTCAACAGATTGCCTTCTCGATTTATACAAACAAAAAAACTTCACCTACCCTTTCTATGAAACGTTTTCCGCGATGTCTTAGAGACTGTCATCTGTCTTCGACGCAGCCGGTTGTACGGTGTGTTTGTCCACAAACGGGAACCTTATTATTAGATGAAACCTAAGTTTGTAAAAAAAAAAAAAAGAAAAAAAAAAAAGAAACTACGGAACCCGGGAAGTAAGGAACCCGGGAAGGGACATGATTTTTTTTTATTTTAAAAGTTGTGCGCACAAGATAATATCTTGTGCGGACAACATATTATCTTGTGCGGACAACATATTATGTTGTGCGGACAAGATAATATCTTGTGCACACAAGATATTTTCTTGTCCGCACAAGATATTAGTTTGTGCGAACAAGATATTATCTTGTTTGCACAAGCTCATATCTTGTCTGCACAACAAAGATCTTGTGCGCACAAGATATTATCTTGTCTGCACAAGATATTATCTTGTCCGCACAAGATATTATCTTGTCCGCACAAGATAATATCTTGTCCGCACAAGATATTATCTTGTCCGCACAACTTCCAAAGATCTATGTTGTGCAAACAAGATAATATGTTGTGCGAACAAGATAATATCTTGTGCGCACAAGATATTATGTTGTGCGGACAAGATCATATCTTGTCCGCATAAGATAATATCTTGTCCGCACAAGATAATATGTTGTCCAAACAAGATAATATCTTGTCCGCTGTATGCACTGTTTGCTTTCAGTACAGGAATTTAAGTGTTAGACGTCTGATCAAGGTTTACACAGTTTGCTTACAGTACAAGAATGTAAGGGTCAGACGCCGAAAATGCAGCCACTGATCAGGGCATACATGATTTGCTTACTGTACAGGAATTTCAGGGTAAGACGCCGAAAAACGCAGCGACTGATCAGGGTATACAATGTTTGATTACAGTACAGGAATTTAAGGGTTATACGCCGAAAAACGCAGCGACTGATCAGGGTATACAATGTTTGCTTACAGTACAGGAATTTAAGGGTTAGACTCCGAACAACGCAGCGACTGATCAGGGTATACAATGTTTGCTTACAGTACAGGAATTTAAGGGTTAGACGCCGAAAAACGCAGCGACTGGTCAGGGTATACAATGTTTGCTTACAGTACAGGAATTTAAGGGTTACACGCCGAAAATAAAACGTCTGATCATGGTCTACACTGTTTGCTTACAATGCGGGAATGTCAGGGTCAGACGCCGAAAATGAAGCGTCTGATCAGGGTATACAATGTTTGCTTACAGTACAGGAATTTTAGGGTCAGACGCCGAAAAACGCAGCGTCTGATCAGGGTATACACTGTTTGCTTACAGGACAGGAATTTATTGGTCAGACGCCGAAAAACGCAGGATCTGATCAGGATCTACAGTTTGCTTACAGTACAGGAATTTTAGGGTCAGACGCCGAAAAACGCAGATCTGATCAGGGTCTACACAGTTTGCTTACAGTACAGGAATTAAGGGTCAGACGCCGAAAACGCAGGATCTTTTCAGGGTTTGTTTACAGTACAGGAATTTAAGTGTTAAACGAAACAGTCTAAGTCGTAGTTTAGGCCCATTTTCAAAATCTACACTCAGGGTATACAATGTCAGGAATTTAAGGGTTAGACGCCGAGAAACGCAGCGTCTGATCAGGGTTTACAATGTTTGCTTACAGAACAGGAATTTAAGGGTTAAACGCCGAAAATGAAGCGTCTGATCAGGGTCTAAACTGTTTGCTTACAGTACAGGAATCAAGGGTCAGACGCCGAAAAACGCAGGATCTGATCAGGGTCTACACAGTTTGTTTACAGTACAGGAATTTAAGTGTTAAACGAAACATTCTAAGTCGTAGTTCAGGCCCATTTTCCAAATCTACACTCAGAGACAATGGACCCACCAGTACTCTCAGTGCTTTGATTGTGACAAGTTATCCACTTCATAACAGTATCGTAATATAATGATAATTATAATAATAATAATAATAAAAAATTTGTTTTTGTTTGAGTTGAAGTTTAACGTCCCCGTCAACACCGTTTAGGTCATTCTGAAGACTTTGCTTCCAACTGTGTGGGACTTTTACCCGATATCAAGATGAAATGATATCTCAAGACCTGCTGTCCAATGAAATCAAAATACTTATATGCATTGGACGATCTGACACACACCACGGCTTAGTCCTTCTAAGCGATTAACCAGTACTCATATGTGGTCAGTTTTAGCTCTGCGTGAAAGCACCATGCAGCCCAATCTATTTCTGCATGTCCCGATGGGCGGGGGCGAATTATAATAATAAAAATAATTTATTTTTTCTATCAAACAACAATATTAATAATAATACATGTAATAATAATAACAATCAATTAATGTTGTTGTTGTATTTGCCGATGTTGTTTAATTGTTGCCAATATTGTTGTTTGGCTATAAACTCGCATTGTCTTGATAATTTCACTACAAATAAAAATGTTTTGTTTTTTTTGGTTAAGTGTTGGTTTTACGGCCGTTTCAAGATTATTCCACTCATATCGAGCCGATTGTTAATCAGAGATGGCGAAAACCAAATTAGCTGGAGATAAACCACTTGACCTTCTGTTGCAGAACTTGGCTCTCACACGTGACCCGAGCCAGGCTCAAACCACAGCGGTGAGAGACCTAATGATTAAGTGTCAGCGCTCTTATCTATACTAGGAAATAAAAACGATTATACTAACCACTTACAGTTGTTCAATAGTGTTAGTTCACCCCCACACATCGGGACTTGAAGACATAGATTGGGCTACATGATGCTTCCAAGCAGAGCTGAAACCGGCCGCGCATGAGTACTTGTAAACCGCTTATAGGTCTAAGCCTGCCCAGGCAAAGTGGTGCGAGTCGGCCAGTCCCTACATAACCCTTTTCGTTGGTTTGGGCGGCAGGTATTGAGATGCCATTTTATCTCGATGCCGGGTAAAAGTTCCACAAGACCTGGAAGCAGCGTATCCAAAATGACCTAAATAGTGTTGACGGGGACGTAAAACCTCAACTCAAACAAACAATCATTACGAACAGTTATATTGAAAGAGCATATCGTTTGAACCCCGTCAGGAGAGAACCCGTCCAGTGTTTGTTACCAAGACAACCGCCCATCTACTCAGACTGGCAACAGTCTTAAATTGTTAGACATTACAAAAACACGCCTATACAAATACATTGCAACCTTTATCGCAGAAAAAATGAAAATTTTAAGATGAAAAATTGATATTTTTCATATTTTTACTCAAAATATGGATTGTGGGTACTCGTTAGAACCGCCTCGTCGAGGCGGTTCTAACGAGTACCCACAATCTATAGTTTAGAGCAGAAATAAGAAAAATAAGGTTTACCTCTGCAAACACCAGTTTTACTATATAAAAGTGGGGTTCGAGGGGGTCAAAATTATATAGGCGTGTTTTCGTGATGATGTAGAAATTGTACTATTTGAGTGGCGAACACAAAAATGCTGAGCTGACTGTGCACACTGGACCAAACCACAGCCCTTCCGCTTCTTCATACAATTTATAAAAATAATCACGTAATTGTATCGATTCCTGATCATTGCCTTCACTTCTATTTAACAAATGACCTTTTTTTGGTCGGTTATTCTTCTATTTATGTCCCCACTTAATCGGCCACATAACGTATGCGCAATATCAAAGCAACGTCCGTGCAACGTCATGACGATGCATTGACGTTGATGCGACATTTCTTAGACTCATATGCCCGCCAGGAGAACTTGTCTGTTACAATTTAAAGGAGATGTGAAAACACAGCATGTACTGAGCTAATTTTGAAATTTATGGTATTGCCATGAAAACTGAGCAGACAAGCGGCCATTTTCTGAACCATCAGCAAACAGTGCAGACCCAGATCAGACGCCACAGAACGCGGCGTCTGATCTGGGTCAACACTGATTGCTTAAAGAACATTCATGTTGGTAAAATTTGCCAAAAACAATAACAAACCTGACACCCCTATAATTGGAAATGAACCATTCCAAACTTACAAAGCGGAAGATTCCATCGTTATGTAGACGGGCCTCCGTGGCCTAGTGGATAAGAGCGCTGACTCTTAATCATTAGGTTAATCATTAGGTCTCTCACCGCTGTGGTTCGAGCCTCGCTCGTGTCACATGTGAGACGCCAAGTTCTGCAACGGAAGGTCAGGTTTTTCTCCGGGTACACCGGTTTTTGCCTACCTCTGATTAACGCCTACCTCAGCTCGTTATGAGTGAAATAATCTTGAAAGGGCCGTAAAACCAATCGTTATATATGGGTTAATAAAGTGTGAAATATTTTTTGAAAGAAACGTAAAAAAAATGTCCCGGAGACCCACGGAGCTGGATACTGACAAACAGTGTAGGTCCAGATCAAACATTGCAGAACGAAATTTAGGGGTGTCAGGTTGTGTTTTCTTCAAAATTTATTTGGACAACGGCTGAACTTTTTGAAAACAGTGTAGGCCATGATCAGACGCCGCGTTCTGCGGCGTCTGATCTGGGCCTGCACTGTTTGCCAACCACCCGTTTTAGGGTTTCTGATACAAAATGGGTTAAGTAGTATATCATTTGAACCATGAGAGGAGAACCTGTCCAGAGTTTGTTACCAACTAAGACACCTTCCCAGCTACTCAGACTAGTCACAGTCTAACAATGTTAGATGTAGAAATTATATTATTTAAGTGGCGAACACAAAGTTGCTGATCAGACTGCGCGTGCGCGTCTTTGTTGTCTGCGTCTTTGTTGTCCGCGTCTTTGTTCGTCTTTGTTGTCCGCGTCTTTGTTGTCCGGGTCCGCGTCTTTGTTGTCCGCGTCCACGCAGTCTGATCAGGATCTTTGTTGTTCGCAAATGACAAAACAGGATTTCTCATGACGTGGTTCATTTTATCTGGTATACATATAGTTTGTTTTGTCTACGGCAGCCCACAATGAGTTTATTGTTATCTGGTGTAAGAGCTACGCACACTGGCTCTTTGATTCCATCCGTCGATGAAAGCAAGTTGGATTTCTTTTTACCGTCCGCAGTAACGATCTGGACATTATTAGAGCCTGACCCACATACAATAATATTATCTTCGTCATCGACACAAACCCCTCTCGGCCTTTTCATGTCAGAATCCTTGTATTGGTATAACACTCTACCATCTGACTTCAGACATGTTACTATATCAGTATTATAATCCGTGATATAAATGTTCCCTGACTTTGGATTCACTGTGATATAGTACGGTCCGATGAACATAAATGTTCCGTCTTGACTAATCCCAAGTTTTCTTTTCAAGTCTCCTTCCCTACTGAGCACCCGCACCTCTCCTTCTCCTTGTCCAGGCCAGTTACAACAAGTAACAAATATCTCCTCATTAACTACTTCTACTCCCCAGACCATCTTATCAAGCTGGAGAACACGTCCAGCTTTCAGAACAGGGTTAATCTCTATGTACTGTAGTTGTTTTAGTTCAGGCAATGTGATTATTACATTGTCTTTGTCTACCACTGAAATATCAGTGGGCCAGGACTTAAGCCGAAGACTATATTTCATTTCAAATGAACTACTTAAGACTTTAACTGTCTTGTTCTCATAGTCACATATTACAACTTGACCATCTGGCATGGTCACGCAGCCATAAATAGATGGTTGCCTTTTATCATGAGGAAATTTAATTTCTACCTGACTTCTGTTTTCGATTTTAATGTTTTGAAATGACATAATATCAACAGAACAGGCCGTCTGATAGTCCACATTTATCTTTCCAAGTTCTTTAATTTGATTTTGAATTTCAATTAATGACTCATTCCTTACAAATGTCAAGGTAGGAGCCTTGATTTCTCGTCGAAGATCGTGCAATAACGTTTCACAATCTTTAATGTGACGGGAAGTTTTTACCTTTGCTGCATACATGTTGATATTGTTTGAAGATCTGGTGACTTTATCCAGAAGTAATATTTCTCTTTCAAGAAGCTGCTTTGTCTCAGAGCTTGAGGTCTCCAAAGTTTGCAGTTTCTGTTGTTCCAACGCCTCGCATTTTTCTAATTCTCTCATAGCCTTTTGTTCAAGGGAGTCTAAGAATCCATTAAGTTCCTTTCGAATATTTCCGATTTCATTTTTACACTTTTTCTTTGCTGAAAGAAGATCTTGTATATTTGAGTTCGTGCTTTTCAACATTTCATCAAAATCGTCCTTCAGTTCTGCTACTTTCTTAACAAGTATATCAAGTGACGATTTATCAAGGGTTGAACTTATTTCGTCAATAGATCTTGTCTTACATTTTCTATGCTTTATGGAGTGACAGAGCTGGCATACTACAGCGTTGTGGTCCTCGCAATATATGACAACTCCTAAATTTTGACTACAGTCACACAATACAAGGGAAGAAACTCCAGTGTTTGGTGACTGTGGTACACATACATCACTTACTGGTGATACTTTATGATTTCTGGATATTTTAAGTCCTTTATGTGACTCTGCGCAAGAGGTGCAAAGGTATTCTTGGCAATCGTTACAGTAATTCGTAGCCTCTTTACTGGTTCCACGATAACAGCAGGGGCCACATGAATGTAAAATAAGTTCATCTGACGTTGCAAGAAGAGACCGGGATCCATCCACTGATGCCATTATTCTATGTAATAGACTGAAACAAAAATGTGAACCGACATCTGAAAAATAGGGCTCGGCGCATTGATTGCGTGAAGTTTCAGCGAGCAGCAACAGCTCAGGATGAGACTGCGCGTATGCGCATGCCCACTTGATTTATTGCTACTCGCCTATGTCATTACAGTAACACATCCCTCTGGCATAGTGCATTCTTTCATATCTCCAAAATGGTTATATTTTCTGATAAAAATTTGTGACATTTCTTTTTACGGCGTAGCCGTTATGGTTTTGCTTTTGTCCTACATTTTTCGTTATTCCATTGGTCAATAAAACCACATGTCCAAGGAGATGACCATTTCATTGGTCAATGATTTGCATAAATAAATCTACTAAAAAAAAACACGACAGTTTGCCGAAGTTTTAAACTAGGAAATGTTTCATTTTTTTATGTGAGACATGAATGAAAAATATATACAGTTTCGGCTTGCTCACCGTCTTGTTCTTTGATGACCATACGCCATATGTATAATTGTGTTTCGAGTGAATTCTGAAACTGCTGCGGTGAATAGCTATTTTGACCTAATTTCACGTGGTTGGTCTATATAGCGAAAGGAACCATTTCGCGAAAGGAAGGTTCCTTTCGCGAAAGGAAGAATTTTCTGCGAATTGTGTGTGTGAATTCGGGTTTAACGTCGCTTTCAACAATTTTTCAGTCATATCACGACGGTGTCTGGTTGCGAGAGGGAGCTCAATGCTCACGTTTATAGTGCTGCCTCACTGAAGTATCATGTCCCAGACACATTACATGATACCACACCCAGTCACATTATCCTGACACTGGATCGACCAGTCCTAGCTCTACCCCGTAAATCTGAGTGCCAGGCGAGGAGCAGCTAGTACCATTTTTAACGACTTTGGTATGTCGCGGCCCGGGATCGAACCCGAGACCTCTGAATTTTCTGCGAAAGGAATTGTTTGTTTGATTTGAGGTTTAACGTTCCCATCAACACTGTGTAGGTAATTTTGGAGACTTTGCTTCCAAGTTTGTGGTACTTTTACCCGACATTGAGATAAAATGACACCTCAAGCCCTGTTGCCCAATGAAACCAATAAAGAGATATAGCATGACAAAAAATGTAATAATCGCATTACAAATTGACAGATGTTTAATTTACAATATATGCCCAATAAAAGTTGCAGTGTATCATTTGTCTTCAGCATACTTTATGTCCTCCATTTTAACACAAAATGGACATTTTCGAATATCATTAATGTTATATCAATTCTGAAAAGGAATAAGTGTAATTTGAGTTTTAGTTAGGTGCACATAATATCAAGTTTCCGTCCGTTTGTCTGCTCGTCCGTTTGTTCGTCCGTCTATGCGTTTACGTTCACCATGGCGACAACCCTAAATGTTAACCCTAGAATTTGTGATCAAAAATAGTAAATGATAAAGTTTTCTTATTTGTTGTGCATATACTTGAGATCATAAATGAAATGAGGTCATGTTTTTAACCTTGACCTTTTACATTGACCTTAGCTCAAACAGGCGAGACACCGCCCTCTGCAAAGCTATTTTACCTCGCGTGACATCTGAATTGTTTGAATACAGTAAACCAGTTCATAGCTAGACAACTGTTGCTGTCACTATTGTAGCTCATATTTCTAAACAACCTTCCAATTAAATCTACGCCGCATATCTTTTTTAAAGATATTTCTTGTTTATTTATACTCCAAACATATGTTGTTGGTGCTCGTTAGAACCGCCTCGTTGAGGCGGTTCTCACGAGTACACACAACCTATGTCTTAGGGCACAAATAAATAAAATAATGTATATAAACCCCAGTTTTCTCTTTATAATTTCTCCCAGCCTATCGGAGCTAGCAGAAATAGATGGGCTGCATGATGCTTCCACGCTGAGCTGAAACCGACCCGCACACGAGTACTGGTAAACCGCTTAGAGGATCTATGCCTGCCCAGGCAAATGCGGTGCGAGTCGGCCCGCCCATGCTTATAAACCCTATTGGTTTCATTGGGTGGCAGGGCTTGAGATGTCATGTCATCTCAATGTCGGGTAAAAGTCCCACAAAATTGGAAGCAATGTCTCCAAAATGACCTTTACAGTTTTGACGGGGACGTTAAATTTCAAATCAAACAAACAAACAAACAAACAAAATTCTCTATATAATGTGGGGCTTAATGGGGTGTCCATTTCACGGTTTGTTAACGTAATGCCAATGATAGCGCTTTCTATTGAGCCGCGTCATGACAAAATGAGTTCACACAACCTATGTCATAGAGCAGAAGTAAGTATAATAATGCATATCCCTTTAAACCCCAGTTTTCTCTATATAATGTGGGGTTTAATGGTGTGTCCAATTCACGGTTTGTTAACGTAATGCCAATAATAACTCTTTTCATACGAGCTGGGCTATTTAACCGGGTCACCAGAAAATGAAACTTCAAAATCATTTGAAATCAGCCTGTTACACCAGATGAGTCAGATGGGAATCATTACTGTTGGTCCTAGGTAAAGACAGTGCATCTTTCGATCTTCATGCGGACGGTGATGACTGATCAGACTGCGCGCTTGATGAGATGGCTCATTATTCGGTGTCTGATATGGGTCTACACAGTTTGCCAAACCCAACCATCACGAAAACATGCCTTTATAATTTTGACCCCCTTGAACCCAACTTTTATATAGTAAAACTGGGGTTTACAGGGGTAAACCTTATGTTTTTTTATTTCTGCTCTAAAACTATATATTGTCGGTACTTGTTAGAACCGCCTCGATGAGGCGGTTCTAACGAGTACCCACAATCTATATTTTGATCAACAATTAGAAAAATATCACAATTTTTCATCTTAATTTGTTTTTATTTTTCGGCGGTAAAGTTTACAATGTATTTGTATAGGCGTGTTTTCGTAATGACATGATTTCAGTATAGCCTCTATAGCTTACCCTTTTTAAGGCCCCCGCCTATAGGGGCTTGAAGAAATATATGGGCTGCATGATGCTTCCACGCAGAGCTGAATCCGGCCCGCACACTAGTACTGGTAAACCGCTTAGGGATCTAAGCCTGTCCAGGAACCGCGGTGCGAGGCGGTCCGTCCATGCTAATAAACCCTATTGGTTTCATTGGGCGACAGGGCTTGAGATGTCATTTCATCTCAATGTCGGGTAAAAGTCCCACAAATTGGAAGCAACGTCTCCAAAATGACCTTTTCAGTGTTGACGGGGACGTTAAACCTCAAATCAAACAAACAAACAAATTTTTACGCAACACGCTGACCTAACAGCGATACGACTTTATAAATGAATTTCCTACAAATCAGTAATAGTCACATGGACAACACGCTGACCTAACAGCGATACGACTTTATAAATGAATTTCCTACAAATCAGTAATAGTCACATGGACAACACGCTGACCTAACAGTGATAAGATTTTATAAATGAATTTCCTATAAATCAGTAATAGTCGCATGTACAACACGCTGACCTGACAGTGATAAGAATTTATAAATGAATTTCCTACAAATCAGTAATAGTCACATGGACAACACGCTGACCTGAGAGCGATAAGATTTTATAAATGAATTTCCTACAAATCAGTAATAGTCACATGGACAACACGCTGACATAACAGTGATAAGATTTTATAAATGAATTTCCTACAAATCAGTAATAGTCGCATGGACAACACGCTGACCTAACAGCGATAAGATTTTATAAATGAATTTCCTACAAATCAGTAGTCACATGGACAACACGCTGACCTAACAGTGATAAGATTTTATAATTGAATTTCCTACAAATCAGTAGTCACATGGACAACACGCTGACCTAACAGCGATAAGATTTTATAAATGAATTTCCTACAAATCAGTAATAGTCACATGGGCAACACGCTGACCTAACAGCGATAAGATTTTATAAATGAATTTCCTACAAATCAGTAATAGTCGCATGGACAACACGCTGACCTAACAGTGATAAGATTTTATAAATGAATTTCCTACAAATCAGTAATAGTCACATGGACAACACGCTGACCTAACAGCGATAAGATTTTATAAATGAATTTTCTACAAATCAGTAATAGTCACATGGACAACACGCTGACCTAACAGCGATAAGATTTTATAAATGAATTTCCCACAAAACAGTAATAGTCACATGGACAACACACTGACCTAACAGTGATAAGATTTTATAAATGAATTTCCTACAAATCAGTAATAGTCACATGGGCAACACGCTGACCTAACAGTGATAAGATTTTATAAATGAATTTCCTACAAAACAGTAATAGTCACATGGACAACACACTGACCTAACAGTGATAAGATTTTATAAATGAATTTCCTACAAATCAGTAATAGTCGCATGGACAACACGCTGACCTAACAGCGATAAGATTTTATAAATGAATTTCCTACAAATCAGTAGTCACATGGACAACACGCTGACCTAACAGTGATAAGATTTTATAATTGAATTTCCTACAAATCAGTAGTCACATGGACAACACGCTGACCTAACAGCGATAAGATTTTATAAATGAATTTCCTACAAATCAGTAATAGTCACATGGACAACACGCTGACCTAACAGCGATAAGATTTTATAAATGAATTTCCTACAAATCAGTAATAGTCGCATGGACAACACGCTGACCTAACAGTGATAAGATTTTATAAATGAATTTCCTACAAATCAGTAATAGTCACATGGACAACACGCTGACCTAACAGCGAGAAGATTTTATAAATGAATTTCCTACAAATCAGTAATAGTCACATGGACAACACGCTGACCTAACAGCGAGAAGATTTTATAAATGAATTTCCTACAAAACAGTAATAGTCACATGGACAACACGCTGACCTAACAGCGAGAAGATTTTATAAATGAATTTCCTACAAAACAGTAATAGTCACATGGACAACACACTGACCTAACAGTGATAAGATTTTATAAATGAATTTCCTACAAATCAGTAATAGTCGCATGGACAACACGCTGACCTAACAGCGATAAGATTTTATAAATGAATTTCCTACAAATCAGTAGTCACATGGACAACACGCTGACCTAACAGTGATAAGATTTTATAATTGAATTTCCTACAAATCAGTAGTCATGGACAACACGCTGACCTAACAGCGATAAGATTTTATAAATGAATTTCCTACAAATCAGTAATAGTCACATGGACAACACGCTGACCTAACAGCGATAAGATTTTATAAATGAATTTCCTACAAATCAGTAATAGTCGCATGGACAACACGCTGACCTAACAGTGATAAGATTTTATAAATGAATTTCCTACAAATCAGTAATAGTCACATGGACAACACGCTGACCTAACAGCGAGAAGATTTTATAAATGAATTTCCTACAAATCAGTAATAGTCACATGGACAACACGCTGACCTAACAGTGATAAGATTTTATAAATGAATTTTCTACAAATCAGTAAAAGTCACATGAACAACACGCTGACCTAACAGCGATAAGATTTTATAAATGAATTTTCTACAAATCAGTAATAGTCACATGAACAACACGCTGACCTAACAGCGATAATATTTTATAAATGAATTTCCTACAAATCAGTTATAGTCACATGGACAACACGCTGACCTAACAGCGATAAGATTTTATAAATAAATTTCCTACAAATCAGTAATAGTCACGTGGACAACACGCTGACCTAACAGCGATAAGATTTTATAAATGAATTTCCTACAAATCAGTAATAGTCACATGGACAACACGCCGACCTAACAGTGATAAGATTTTATAAATGAATTTCCTACAAATCAGTAATAGTCACATGGACACGCAACACGCTGACCTAACAGCGATAAGATTTTATAAATGAATTTCCTACAAATCAGTAATAGTCACATGGACAACACGCTGACCTAACAGTGATAAGATTTTATAAATGAATTTCCTACAAATCAGTAATAGTCACATGGACATCAGCACTAAAGAGCTTCCATGCTTAGTAACTTTGAGTCGATTGACAAAACGTCGACCCCAAAAAAGCCGAGACTTCTATTTTCTTTGTAAAATGTGTTCTTCGTTTTCAAAGGCAACGGTCATAACCCAGTTACAGTAAAATTCCTCCATTAAGACCATTTTTGGGACTGTTCATAAGTGGTCTTTAAGACCACTTTTGAAAGTTCCATAAGGTTGCCCCTGACCGGAGGACACTGTGGCTATAAAACAAAAAAAAAAAAGAAAGAAATATTAAATGCCCCTTCAAAATAAGCTATTAAAAACAGAATAAGTCATAACTTCAGGTGGTCTAAATAGCGAAATGCTTTCCTGTATTTTGCTGAAGTTTTAAGTGGTCTTTAAGACCACTTTTGAACAGTTCCAAACGTGGTCCCTGACCGGCGGACACTGTGGCCAGAAAACACAAAGAAATAGTAAGTGCACTCTTCAAAATATGTTTTTAAAGGCAGAAATAATCTAAAATTTACATGTGGGTAGTCTTAATAGTGGAATTTCGCTGAAGCTTTAAATAGCTTCTATCTTGCCATGTCAAAAATACAACAATTCTCCTAAATAACTGATTCGTTAATGCCCAGCAAGTTTGGTTGATCTTGCCTTAATGCTAATTGACATAAGTACAAGAGGATGTACAAAGCAGAATTCTTGCATAAAATCATACATGTATGAAGGCAATCGTTTGAAGCTATTCTTGACTGAGTTAGAAGCCGTGTTCAGACAACAAAACTCGTGTTCAAGTCATGAAATCCACGTGCTGTTTGAACATATATTTTGGCCTTTTGATATATCACAAAATGGACATGACTTTGTTTACGCTATGTTGAGCGTCGTAACGTAATCGCCCTGATCGTAGCATTTTAAAATTTTGTGATAACGTCGGAACGTCACTGCGGAACTGACGTCATTGTTAACAACGTTCTGAACTAGCCGCCATGTTGGTTTTTACGTCATACGGTCGCATTTGAAGAATTCATTTAGAGTTTTTGTCACAATTTTCCATTGGAATGGTAAGTTATGCCAGATAACGCTCACCGATGGTTATTTCGTGGCAAAATAATTTGCCGGCTTCCTCAGAATATATGTAAACACGAGTTCTAGCGTTCAAACGGAGACCGCGAATGTTTATGCCTGAGAAAAACGTCTATAGCATTTTACGCTAGACAGCTTATCGCAAAAGGATATGTCGAACTTCAATAGAGTGAAAACCCTTTTGACCATGAACATTTGAGATAGTGATAGTTCGAACTACTGAGGGATCTTCGCCAAGCCAAGAATCATTATAGGGATCACTTATAAAATGAGGCGATTCTATTATGTACACACATACATCGTCAAGACAAAACCAACAACGCCCCCACCCCCCCCACACACACACACACATACACGCACACCAAATTATCCTAAATATGGCAACAAGACCGTGAAATGAACAACCCTCTAAACCCTACTTTTTATTGAGAAAAGTGGTGTTTACAGGGGCATACATTATTTTGCTTATTTCTGCTCCTAGACATAGGCTGTGGGTACTCGTTAGAACCGTCTCAATCCCTCTAAACCCTACTTTTTATAGAGAAAACTGGGGTTTATAGGGGCGTACAATGTAGTGCATATTTCTGCTCCTAGACATGGGCTGTGGGTACTCGTTAGAACCGTCTCAATCCCTCTAAAACTGGGGTTTACAGGGGTGTACATTATTATGCTTATTTCCGATCCTAGTCATAGGTTGTGGGAACCCGTTAGAACTGCCTCAATGAGGCGGTTCCAACGGGCACCAACAACCTATGTTTGAAGTACAAATAAGGAAAATATCACAAATTTTCATCGGAATTGTAGACATTTTAGAGACATGGAAGAATGCACGTGTCGCACGGGTGTGTTGCTGTCATGAATGGGAAGAATTGTCTTGGGTTTCAAGGGCGAGTTCGAATGTCCGTTTGCTGTATATAGACTCGAGTAAGTTCAGTAAATCTGGTTTTCCTTAATTGTACCAATAGCAAGAAAAATATGTTCGGAGCTCTTTATCCGCTTACACGTATTTTCAGAACCTTACAGCCGGGACTCAGAAGGTTTTAAGACCCCCCCCCCCCCCCCCGACCCCCACCGATGGAATTCGTTTCCGCTGACCGTTCCAAGGCGGTTCTTCTGTCGCGGTTTATTTTTGTTATGGTTTGTCTTTGTGTGTTTGTTTCGCTTATGTTATTTTATTTTGGGTAGCCTATTGGCCATTTTGTGGGAAAGTAACTGTCCTTTTGGCTTTCCGCTGTTGGTGTTTCCATTATGGTCTGTTGTTTCATGTTTGTGTGTCTTTCCCTTTGGTGTCTCTGATGGGAGCTGTGGGTTGATTGTATCGATTCCCGATCATTTCCTCTACTTCTATTTTACATCAATCCTTTTTATTTATGCCCGAAGCCGTAGCCTGTTGGTTAAGAGCAATAACTCTTTAAAGAGAAACATTAGTGCAGTTTATATTTTACTTTTGGTCCTTTGAGATCAGCGTGAATATTCTGAGAAATCAGAAATAAATTATTGGTTTAGATTCATATTCTAGACCGGTTTTTAATTATTTGGACCCCATTTTGATTTATATCAGTCTTTGAATCGACTGCCTGTTCGAAATTCACAAATTTGCAGTATGTTTCCTCTGGCTTTCGTTGCCGGATCATTACAGGGTCACTGATGAGGCTTTATTAGCCGAAACTACGTAGTATGACCCATGACCCATCTTCTTTCTTATGAATGCTTTCATTGCTCTTAAAGGAACTAATTTTTGATTTTTATTTGCCTTCACTGCAGCTGGTGTTGTGCCGTGTGGCGGCCGTAAAACGTCTCCCCGTACATCAACCATAGTGCAGTTTATATTTTACTTTTGGTCCTTTGAGATCAGCGTGAATATTCTGAGAAATCAGAAATAAATTATTGGTTTAGATTCATATTCTAGACCGGTTTTTAATTATTTGGACCCCATTTTGATTTATATCAGTCTTTGAATCGACCGCCTGTTCGAAATTCACAAATTTGCAGTATGTTTCCTCTGGCTTTCGTTGCCGGATCATTACAGGGTCACTGATGAGGCTTTATTAGCCGAAACTACGTAGTATGACCCATGACCCATCTTCTTTCTTATGAATGTTTTCATTGCTCTTAAAGGAACTAATTTTTGATTTTTATTTGCTGCATGATTTTGCGCCTCGCCCGGGTCACAAGCCTTGCAACACATTTCCTCCGACTTTCGCACGTCATAGATTAACGATAGGCTAAATATAAATGGAATAATATTGAAAGGGTCGTAAACCCCAACTGAAAATAAAAAACATTGACTTTGTGTACTTAGAGGCGCTAAGAAAAACTGCAATGTGTTTATTGCTGTCTCCTGTATATTCTTGCAAAGTTTTCCTTTTTTGCAAAAAGGCAAGCAGTGTGGGTCCTGATCAGACTGCTCTTGGATGAGTCTGATCAGGGTCCACACTGCCTTCACAACAAAGCAGACAACAATTGTTGTGAATGGCACTTGAAGAGTTGAAATAGAAATAGGATCAAATATCCCAGTTAGTGATATTACATTTTTGTTATGGGTGAATGGTCATATTATTTGATTTGTGTACAAACTAGTGCTGCACAAGGAAGTATAAACATTTCGTGAATAGCCTTCAGATTGATCAATCGACGTTTCCTTATGACAACAGATTTTTTAAAACTTAGCCTAACATAAAAAACTTACGTAGTAATCCTATGGAACGCCAGAGCTGTCTGGGCCTCAATTTTGTCATTGCATGATGTTGTTGATTGTAACGAAAAGTTGGTACGACATGTGGTTATGTTGATTTGTAGTGTTGTTGAGTTCATTTAACATTCCGTTAAGTTGCTATAACATTTTATACTTCAGTCAGTAAATTCATCAAGTCTGTATGATAAGTTGTCTAGTCTTTTTATCGTGGTATTAAGTTGTCAGACTGCATTATAGTGTCATTTTATATTTGCGACAGTTGCCTCCTCCATTTGTCTTATCAGGCTGAATCGTTGCATAGAAAATTCGAATGATATGATAATAACTGCTAAGTGATGTATTTGCTCCAAGTGATTAGGGTGTTAATATGCAGTACTGATAAGTTAATGCAATATTATGTTTTGTTCTCTCAGTTTTTTCTACACTCGCCTTGGCACAGTAGTAAGATTAACAATATTTGTCTCATTATCACTTTTGAAATTGTATGATTGAAATTTCGTTTCATAGGATTGAAATTATCATAGTGGACGTAAACCCGTTGTATCATTCATTAGAGATCTGGTCATATCGAGAAGCTTCGTGTTTGTATGCCATTAAAAACTTTAGAGGTTAATTATCTTAAGCTTTCAATTAAGTCATCTGCTTGTTGTCGATAGATGTTGCAACATGCTGTAGTATGTTTTTAAGATATTAAAAAGTTAAGAAATTGTATCATAATGTCTACTCTTAGTTGGCAAAGTTGTGAAATTGCACCCTGTATCTGTTACCCGTACCACACTGAAGATCTAATGGGTTGTAATTATCACTTTCTAAGCCTTAATGCACTATCAACGGTTTAGAAAGACGACTTTGCAAGCGTTATTTCTTGTTCCAGATGTTGTGTGTTTATCCCTCATGTTTTTGCTCAGCCAAAGTCTTTTTGTTGTCATATGACATTTCTGTAGTCCTGTTTGATGATGTTTTTTTAAATCATTGGTATGTTGTTCCATTGAAAATATTTTTGATTGTGTTATTTTAACAAACTGTTAACTCGTTAGCGGCTATGGAAGTACCCAAGGATATTTTGTGACGCGGTCGAAGCAGTCGGTATTGACTTATAAATACGCGAATTTCCGTTGTTCCGTCCGGAGATATACGACTTTGTTCATTTACAGTAACATGTGGTCAATTCTATATGTTGTTGTGTTGAACTCACGTGGATTACCTCTGCCCTTTTCGGAAATTGGCGGCTAATCTCGATAATTTTGCTGGGCAAGAATTTTGCTGTTTTCGAGCGGATGATCAGAAGGGAGGTGAAATATGATTGATGATCTAGCAAAAGGTAGGCATTTTAGCGTATTATACGCCTGTTTGGAGTATTGACAATCGACCTAGTTCGGCCCAGACCAATTCGCGACAGGCGAAATTGTCATCAGCTGATCAAAGTTAGGACATTTCATCATCAGAATCGTTTACTGGTGAAACATCCAAAGGCATTCCATACACCAGGGCCAGCGGCTTCGAAGATCAGTCTCTAGATCTCGCTAGTGATGAGAACCTAGCTAGACAATCCTCAGAGCTTCCAGCACAGGAATAGATAGTTGCAGGAAAAGTGTACAATCTCTGATTTATACTAATTTATCTATTAAAATGCTGGAAAACATCTTTTTATTATTGCTTTATATGAAAAATGGCTGATTCTTAGGCTGTTTCTTATTCCTCTATCTATCTATCTAGGTTTACTACAACACCCCCTGACGAGGATTACGTGTAGGTGATTGCGCGCCGTGAAGAAAAAGGTAGAGTGAATAGTGAGAATAAAAGTGCAATAGTGAGATGAATAAAAACAGATGAAAGTGTTAGTTAATAAGATGAGATTAAAATCAGTTTAAAAACAGGTCTGCTGTGTTTAGGGTAACTGGTGGTCAAGAGACCGAACTGCCACACTGAACTGATTCAGTGTTGGCAGCATGACCAAGGAAGATGGCAAGCTGTTCCATTGCACAACAGCCAAAGGGAAAAACGAATACTTGTAATAATCAGTTGAGGTATGGATTTGACGATACACGAAGGGATGGCGCAGGCTTTGACGGGTTGCTCTTGTTGGCTGCTGGAAATACGGTGGCATTTGAACGGCAACCATGCCGTGTGTAATTTTATATAACATACAGAGGCGAGCATCAGCCCTCCTCTGTTCCAGAGACCGCCAGCCAAGTACTTTCTGCATCTTTGAAACGCTGTTGTAAGGCGAATAGTCACTCATGGTCCAGCGAATAGCTCTCCTCTGGACCATTTCTATTTTCTGGGAATAACTTTCGGTATAAGGGCTCCATGAAGTGGAGGCGTACTCGAGTTGTGGGCGCACAATAGTTTTATATGCAGCCTCACGGACACCTTTATGTTTAGTTTTTATGTTCCGTTTAATAAAACCGAGTGATTTATTTGCGTTTGCCGAAATTCTATTAATATGTGTATTGAAACTTAAGTCGGTAGATAGATCAACACCAAGGTATCTGGCGGAGGATACACTTTCAAGGGTTTTCTTATGCATGGTGTAGGTAGACTCGATTAGATCTTGTGACCTGGTGATATGTAAAACTTGGCACTTACCAGGGTTAAATTCCATATCCCATTGTTCCTCCCACTTTTGTAGTTGGTCAAGGTCCTTCTGGAGGTTGGAAGAGTCATCTGGGTTATTAATGGTCAGGTATACCGCAGTGTCATCCGCAAAGAGGCGAACTTGAGACTGCACATTATCGGGCAAATCGTTAATGTACAGTAAGAATAAGATGGGGCCCAGGACTGACCCCTGCGGTACACCTGAGGATACTGGTACCTCATTAGAACTGTCACCTTCAAGCACAACGGTCTGGCTTCTCCCTATGAGAAAGGACTGGATCCAATACAAGACATTACCTTGAACACCATGAAGTCTAAGTTTGTAAAGCAGTTTGAGATGGTTTACCTTATCAAAGGCCTTACTAAAATCTAACAGAATGAGGTCAGTTTGCCTGCCCCCTGTCATCGATCTAGTAAGGTCCTCAACAAGTTGAATAAGCTGAGTTTCACAAGACCTGCGTTGACGGAAACCATGCTGTAAGTCATAGAGTACATTATGTTTGTCAAAGTGCCTGGTCAGGTTTGATGCAATGATGTGTTCCATAGTTTTGCACATAATGCATGTCAGTGAGATTGGTCGGTAGTTGGCTGGATTACCTTTGTCACCTTTCTTGAACAGTAATAAAATCCTGGTGTGATAGGTCACCAGTAACAATTCTGAAATCAATGCTCTGCCTCAAATCTCAGTGTTTTTTCATAGCCCATTTCAGATGAGAACCTATTAGTATGGCAGTAGTTACATTATGAAATCCCGCCTATTCATATATTGAAAATTTTACCTCCAAAAAATGAAAATTTTCAGACACAAATTCTGATATTTTTCATATTTCTGCTCAAAACATAGATTGTGTGTACTCGTGTGAACCGCCTCATTGAGGCGGTTCTAACGAGTACCCACAATCTATGTTTTTGAGCACAAATAAGAAAAATAATGAATACCCATGTAAACCCCAGTTTTACTATATAAAAGTGGGGTTTCAGGGGGTCAAAATTATATAGGCGGGTTTTCGTGAAGGCTATATATGGTTCAGGTCATTTGCCAAACCAGTGATTGCCCTTTACAGCTTTCAATAAAAGGGTCAGACTACCTTAAAAGTAAACAGTTTCAGTTTTATTTCATGCATTGTCTTCTTTTCAAAAATGGCCCGATGAGCATTTTTCAGAAGGCCAGTGGCGACCCCAAAGCATTAACTGATGATTCCTTAACAGTATGAAATTATGTCTATTCAAATATATTGACAATTTTACCTCCCAAAAATGAAAATATTCAGATAAAAAATGCTGATATTGTTCATATTTCTGCTCAAAACATGAGATTGAGGATACTGGTAAGAACCGCCTCACAGAACCGCCTCGGTGAGGCGGTTCTAACGAGTACCCACAATCTATGCTTTTGAGCAGAAATCAGAAAAATAATGTATATCCCTGAAAACCCAAGTTTTACTATATAAAAGTGGGGTTTAAGGGGGTCTCAAAATTATATAGGTGTGTTTTTGTAATGATAAATGAGGTATGTTTTCAAATGCAAAGCTCCAAACTTCTGGAGTCTACATTGTACAAATAGCCAACAAACAGTGTGAGTGACCTCCAGAGGAGACCAACGCAATACATTACAGGTATAGTCAGTCTGGGAACTTATTATAGGAGTCCTTCCAGCATGTCCAGGGAAGAGGTGTCACCACGAAAACATGCCTATATAATTTGGCCCCTTTAAACCCATGTTTATGTAATAGATATATCCATTGTTTTTGTGAAATATTGGTAAATATTTGTACTGATTGATATCTGTACAGGATAATTTGACGAGCCCGCCAGGGTGAGTCTAATTATCCTGTACAGATGTCAATCAGTACAAATATTTACCAATATTTCTCAAAAACAATTGGATATATCTATTTTAATCCACAGCTTATTGTAACTTCCACTTAAAGGTAATAGATAAAACCTATTAAAGCATATTTGTTTTATTTACTGTTAATTTCAATTTCTTTTATTTGACCTGATTTACCTCGTCTGGAAAATGGATTGTCCTGTCTGAAAGGACACTGTCAGCTTCTCTGCTTCATTAATATTCAATTGGATTTGATTGGTCTAAATCCAACTGACCACAGGTTATTTGATCATGCTTTTTTAACCTGATGTTTATCACTGGGACATTTTAATGCTGAACCTTCAAGTGTAGGACTTACTTTGAACTCAGATGTGTGTTTTTGCTGCATGCAATTGTTTCATAAAATGTTTGGCACCAGTAAATGGGAGTGTATTTTGTGAATTTGTGATAATTTAGGGATATTTTTTTTCTCCATAAAAGGTATGTTGTGGGTACTCATTTTGAACAGCCTCATCCCACAAAAACATGTTGTGGGTACTCGGAATTGCCTAGATGAGGTGGTTCTAGCGAGTACCCACAATTTGATTTTATGGAGAATTGGAGAAACTTAATCAGAAGAAGCAGTCTGATCAGGGTCTGCACTGATTAAGTAAAGGCTATTTTAAATGTGGGTACTCATTCAAATAACCTCGGCGAGGCTATTTTAATGAATACCCACAATGTTAATTTTGTCATGCTAGAACCCCCTTCCCATTTTAAGATCAGAACGAGCAGTCTGGTCAGGGTCTGCACTGTTTGTCATTAAGTAAAAGCTATTTTAAATGTGGGTACTCATTCAAATAACCTCGGCAAGGCTATTTTAATGAATACACATAATGTTAATTTTGTCATGCAGAGCTAGAGGCCCCTTCAAATTTTAAGATCAGAAGGTAGCAGTCTGATCCGGGTCTGCACTGTTTGCCATTAAGTAAAAGCTATTTTAAATATGGGTACTCATTCAAATAACCTCGGCGAGGCTATTTTAAGGAATACCCACAATGTTAATTTTGTCATGCAGAGCTAGAAGCCCCTTCCCATTTTAATTGTAGCTCAGCTGATTGGTCCATTCAAAACTGTACATGATATCAGTACATGATATCAATACATTTATCAAAATTTATTAGTACTGCCAACATCAAAGGAAAGTACTGGAAGCTGTGGATTAAATAGTAAAACTGGGATTAATTATTAGGTATAAATTGTTTTAATTAGTTCTCCTCAAAACCCAGATTGTGGGTACTTGTTTGAACTGCCTCACAAGTACCCACAATAGGTTTTGAGCAGAATTATTTGTCCTTCAAACATAGACTGTGGGTGCTTGTTTGAACTGCATCACTGAGGCAGTTCTTACAAAAGCCTGCAATTAAATTTTTGAGCAGAAACATGAAAAATACCACATTTTTTTTCTGAAAATGTTCATTTGTTTTGGAGGTAAAATTTTCAATATATTTGAATTTTAAAGCATGTTTGCATAATGGGGTTGGGGAAACAGAGATAAGTGTCTCCTTGCTTTTTGAGAAAAATGTCACCCAGTTCCAGTTTTATGAGCAAATACACATGAAAAAAAAAAAAAAACTTGAAAGAAAAACAAATTGAGAGCAGTAGGGTTTGGGGAATAAGCCAAATTTCAAACTTGTCCAAAGACCAGTAAAATGTTCGATTCCAACTTCAGTGTCCTAAGGAAGCTGAACTTGTTCTTATGAAAACACATAAGGTAGATCTATATAGATCTGTTTCTGTCGAAAGTATGTGCACTCAGTACTGGTTAACCGCTTACGTCTAAGCTTGCCCAGGAAAGGTGTGTTTAGGTTAACTGACCTGGCTCGATGTAATCCATTATCCTAATGGGTTGAAAGGGCCGTAAAACCCCAAAACACAAAAAAATCTATATCTCAATGGCATTTGATAACAGCTACATTTAAAGGTGCATTATTGAGCTGTCGGAAAAAAGTGCTTAATTTTTTTTTTTTACTTATATCGGGTATTTTTTGTTTAAATAATACAAATGAATGAGTTTTATGCAATACTGCGAACAATTATGATCACAGGTTAAGTTTTATGAGACGGTTTTCCTAACTATGTTGCGAACACAGTCTATTTTTAATTTCGCGACAAAAAAACAACGCGCGTGAATAATGACGTCAAGTCTCTCTCTCTCTCTCTCTCTCTCTCTCTCTCTCTCTCTCTCTCTCTCTCTCTCTCTCTCTCTCTCTCTCTTCGTGGCCTCTCTCTCCCTCTCTTTCTCCATGGCCTACATGTTGCTCATTGCTTTCTTATCGTGGCCTACATATTGTCCATTCTCTCTCTCTCTCTCTCTCTCTCTCTGAGTGTGACGCACATGTAGCTAAATGCATGGTATCTAGGTTTTGACGGTGCCAGAGGACCCCAGTTAGGTCTTTTTTTAATTTCGCGACAAAAATATAGAACTCCGTGAATGACGCCATTCTCTCTCTCCTCTCTCTCTCTCTCTCTCTCTCTCTCTCTGAAAGTGTTTTTGTTTGATTTGAGGTTTAACGTCCCCGTCAACACTGTAAAGGTCATAAGATCATTTTGGAGACGTTTTCAATTTTGTGGGACTTTACCCGACATTTGGATGAAATGACATCTCAAGCCCTGTGGCCCAATGAAACCAATAGGGTTTATTAGCGTGGACGGTCCGCCTCGCACCGCGGTTCCTGGACAGGCTTAGATCGTCTAAGCGGTTTACCAGTACTAGTGTGTGGGCCGGATTCAGCTCTGCGTGGAAGCATTTTGCAGCCCATATATTTCTTCAAGCCCCTATGGGCTCTGAAAGTGCCATGTCCAACATGTTTCTCAGTGTTTTTTTTTTCTCTCTCTCTCTCTCTCTCTCTCTCTCTCTCTCTCTCATTATGGGCTAGCGCACCACATTGGGCCAACATCGGGCCGACAGCGATACGACGTGGCCATGTCGTATCGCTTTCGGCCCGACGTAGGCGCAGTTCAGATGATTTGCTCTCTCTCACACACACACACACACACACACACACACACACACACCATTACCTACATGTTGATCATTAGTCTCTCTCTCTCTCTCTCTGTCTCTCTCTGTCTCTCTGGCAGCGTTGTCAAACTTAGTTGCAAAGATGCATGCCTTGACCTGCTCCATCCTTCGAATGAGGATGTAAGGTGAAAATCTTGATCCTGCCCAAACAGCACCAAAAAGATTGTTTTTCTTCTACACTGTTTTTTGTAGAAGTAAAAGCCATACAGGGCTAATGTTATTTGTTAACGGTATAAGACAGAGAATAAATATTCTATGTATATATCGTCGGGCCGACGCTTGACCGACATTCTACGCTGACTGGGTGTCTTCCATTAAAGTTAAAGACCCCTACCTCAGTTTAGTTTTGTATTGGACTAACGGACCAGTCAACACTATTTTATGTCATTTTTGAGCCGGTCAGTTTACCTGTCCACACTTTTCCTGGGCAGGCTTATACGTAAAGCCACGGTCACAAATCACTATTCGATCCCCGCCCGACTACTCGGGGACTGCGATGGGGTGAGATTGGGCTGTAGTCCGGTCGGCGTCCCGCCGGATGTTGGGGCGTCGGTGGTGGTCGGGAGGGGCCCGGTTAAATTTTAACTCGTAGTTAAAATTCTCCCCGAAAACTCACCGACTTCTAGGTCGGTGGCACATCGATAAAAGTCGAGCAGAGCTCGTACCGACGTCGATGTCGATGGCATTGGCTGGCATCCGGTAGTCGTAAAGCGGACCCCGACCAATCAGATAATCGGGCAGTAATCGGCCGAGGCCCGACAGATGATCAAGCGGAATCCGCTGGACGAATCCCTGTTTCGACTGGCGCCGCTCGATCGCTGATTGACGCTCGACTATATAAGGGCCCGATCTCCGATGGGTGCCAGTTTCTAGCAGACCAGTAGGAAGCATTGTAAACGTTTGATAACTGCCCATGCAAAGGACGGTACACAATCCATTGCTTCATCCACCATCAGCGGCAGCAGTTCTTCTCCCGCACACAAGGTTGCAAAGACCACATTGGCACGGTGCCGAGCCCTAAGCAGCCACTCCTGTAACCTCCGGATCCTTTCCTGGGGTGACGGTAGGTGCAGTGGTGGGATAAGAGGCATCTTGTTCCGCTTTTCTTCGAAAGTTTTCCTCGACATCAAGAAAAAGGATGTTCACCCACCAACAGAGCTGACCCATTTGTTGTATAGGCAGGAGAGGATGCAGTTTATATACCCCTAAACAGCAGGACAATTCCCGGCGGGGTAAACCCGTCCCTTGTCCGGCGGCCGGGAACTGGGCGGACATCTGCGGAACATCGACCGATGCTCGGGGACTAGTAACAATCACCGGGTGTACGGTCGGTAACCTGCAGTGCACCGGCCTATTTCCGCCCGGCGTATACGCCGATGCTTCCCCGCAAAACTTAGGCTGACATCGCCCGATTCCCGGCGGATGTCTCTCTAGGCCCCACACGGCATACTTTTTGCCAAAACCGAGCCAGACAACCATTTCTCGGCTTGGACTGCTCAGCCGACCACAACGTATAGTATAGCTCGGCCGGGGTACGCCGAATTTGTGACCGAGGCATAAGCAGTTAACCAGTACAGTGCACACTCTTTCGCCACTGACACTGTCCTTCTTGAATCAGCGGATGCCCAGTGGTAGAGAATGGCCGTGGAAAATATTTCATGATCAATCTCCACGAAAGAATGTTGCCGACCCGGCAGGTACCGAACACGCGCCTTTCTGATCACCAGTCAGACGTTCATCCGACTGAGGTACTGAGGCCGATGATTATCATACGAGATATTTTGGCCAGCAATAATCAAGTGTATATAAATGTAAAGTGCAGATAACTCCATGTCAACAGACATACAACGTCTAAACAACGTCCAAGTCAACAGACATACAACGTCTAAACAACGATGCATTGACGCTGACGCAGCAAAGTCGGTGCAACAACGAAATTGGCATAGCGTGTAGCATCGAATCCGGAACTTGTTACTCAAAAGTACCAGATTAATGTGGAAAATGATCATACCGACGGTAACGGGCCTCCGTGGCCTAGTGGTTAAGAATGCTGACTCTTGATCATTAGGTCTCTCACCGCTGTGGTTCGAGTCTCGCTCGGGTCATATGTGAGACGCCAAGTTCTGCAACGGAAGGTAAGGTGGTTTTTCTCCGGGTACTCTGGTTTTCGCCCATCTCTGATTAACGATCGCTCGATACGGGTGAACTAATCTTGAAAGGGCCGTAAAACCAAAACCAAAAAAAAAAAAAATACGGACAGTAGGTAATGACTTAATTTGGCGTTATTACGTAAAGCTAGAACCTAAAACCACTTCCCATCACGTGAACAAGTCCGTGAAATTAAGACCCCAATAAACAAGTCCGTGAAATTAAGACCCCAATAAACCCCATTTTATATAAAGAAAACTGGGGTTTACGGGGAATAACATTAATTTCCTTAGTTCTGCTCCAAGACATAGGCTGTGGGTACTCGTTAGAACCGCCTCAATGAGGCAGTTTTAACGAGCATCCAAAACCTAAGTTTGGAGTATGAATAAGAAAAATATCACAAATCTTCAGCAGAAAAAGATGCCTTTTTCAAGGTTTGAGAAATTTACTATATCCCACGGATGTGTTATCCTAATGGCATATTAACTGAACTTATTTTCTCTGAAATTCTGACATTTTGGAAAGCTTTGAAAAGGTTTGAGGGTCACTGATGAGGCCTTATTGGCCGAAACTAGCTATTCTGGCCCAGAAAACATGTACACTCCATATGTTCCAGTTTTGTGGTGCATTCCTTGCTTCCAAAGGATACCACACTTTCGGATGAGTCTTTAAACCTAGGTCCCGTCTCCATATGGCCTTAGCTGTTGGTGGGACGTAAAACTCAAACACTCACTCACCCACTCACTCACTCCAAAGGATAACCATTTCTAGAACATATTTAACGTCACTATAGCTGGTGTCTGGGAATGTGTGGCGGTCGTAAAAAGTCTCCCTGCCCAACATCATAGTGTAGTTTATATTTTCTTGCCCTTCCATTGGTGAATTTTGAATTTTTTGAGGGTCACTGATGAGGCCTAATTGGGCAAAACTAGCTAGTCTGGTCCAGAAAACATGTACACTCCATATTTATCCCCACGTTTTTCGAAGAAAAGTGGGGATATTTTTATTGCCTCCGTCTGTCCGCCCATCCGTCTGTCTGGCTATCTCCTACACCGTTCATTGGAATTCAACCAAATTTGGTGTGTGAGTTACATACATGAATGGCTTCTGCAAGAGCACATTAATTTTTGGACCAGCCCCCAGGGGTCCCTGGAAGAGGTAAAAACGTGGGGATTTGCGATGGCGCGCCATCGACTGCGCGATCTAGTTTACAGTTTTGTGGTGTATTCCTTGTTTCCAAAGGACAACCCTTTCTAGAACATATTTTAGAAGTAAGTAGATGAGAGAAAGTAGAAGTGAAACAAAGATCAGGAATTGATACAATTAACTTACTCCATCCATAAAAGACACCAAAGGGAAAGCTACAAACCTGATTTTATTAATTTTAAATAGAAATGAATGTGTTACTAAATTTTTATTGTTGATTTTGTATTGAAATAAAAATCAAAAAAAGACGCGTAGTTTTGTCTCGTGAAATGTCTTTAATGCTCTTTTTCCACTATATCTCCTATCTCCACTTGCCATTTTGTTTGTGTAATGTATTCGTTTACTCTAACCAAAATATCATAAATATTCTACTCCCTTTCTTTGAACTAATCAAGTCTTGAAAGTATATGTTACAAACTACATTTTGTTTAAATTTAACAGCAAATACACGATTCATGTGAATTTGATCTTTTCATACTTGAGAAATACTCTTTACTACATGGTGGTAGTCTAAAAATGTGGCCCTTATATCATATTTCGCCTTTAACTGTTCAAAACTATAAAATACCACTTTCCACTAGTAAGATCGTAAATTGCACTTATGCCCATATCGCACCTATTTCTTAAAAACAATGTCCAATTGCCAATGTGGTCTTTATGTCATAATGGGCATATAAGAATTTGCTTTAGGTTTTCTACGGGGACAGGTTTACAAAATTCTGACAAGCAGAACATCCTTCCAAAAATGGATTTTTGTAGGTTGAAACTAAATTTCGCCGCATAAGATTTGGTTTGGACATACCTTATGATCACAAAATACTCAACAGCCTGGGAGCGCAGATCTTGTGACACTCATGTGATTCTGCTTGTTTATGACCTTGCCAGATCATTATTAAATGGTCAACAAATAGATCTTATCTTGGGTTTAGCATGACCTTTGGCTAGGTGAATCACATGAACCTCCTTCGCAAGCTACTGGTACATGGATTAACTATCCAGTGAATTAAGTCTTTTCTGATTGAGAGAAGTCAGACAGTTGCACTTGAATGTGAGTACTCAGATGAGGTTCCAGTTACTTCAGGTGTACCACAAGGATCAGTTCTAGGCACAATATTATTGTTATTATACCTTAACGACCTACCCGACAATGTGTGGTCCCGGGTTCGCCTATTTGCTGGTGACACTGGGGTGTACCTGACCATAATTCTCCCTGATTATTCGGTCACCCTCCAGAGGGACTTAGACCGCCCCATCATAGAATCTCACTGGGACATGGAATCCAAACATAGAAAGGTGGCATAATGCTGCGTTTTACCAGATCTGCACTTCTTGTTTAAAATGCTGGTATTTAAGTGTTAAACTAACAGTTTTAGATTACAACTAGGCTGAAAATTATTTTAGCTACCCAGCCTACCCTTTATATTACAGCGAAAGTAACCTTTTGTGAACGGAAAAGAAATTTATGAAAATACTTTTATCTCCGGACATCTTAAGTTTCCTCAATACATTTGCACAAGAAAAATATAGATGAAAGATTTGCAAGTTGATTTTTCCCCAAAATATAATTAAAAATCAAAAATGAGTTCCTTTAAGAGCAATGAAAACATTCATAAGAAAGAAGATGGGTCATACTACGTAGTTTCGGCTAATAAAGCCTCATCAGTGACCCTGTAATGATCCGGCAAAGAAAGCCAGAGGAAACACACTGCAATTTTGCGAATTTCGAATAGGCAGTCGATTCAAAGACTGATATAAATCAAAATGGGGTCAAAATAATTAAAAACCTGTCTAGAATAGGAGTCTAAACCAATAATTTATTTCTGATTTCTCAGAATATTCACGCTGATCTCAAAGGACCAAAGGTAAAATATAAACTGCACTATGGTTGATGTACGGGGAGACTTTTTACGACCGCCACACGGCACAACACCAGCTGCAGTGAAGGCAAATAAAAATCAAAAATGAGTTCCTTTAAGAGCAATGAAAACATTCATAAGAAAGAAGATGGGTCATACTACGTAGTTTCGGCTTTTAAAGCCTGATTTACGTTTAAAAATCCATGTCCCACAAGAAAAAGGTTTGGAGGTATCAACGACTATTACAGCAAGTACTTTCTTGCATTAGCAACATCCCTGTGCCTTTGAAAATAAATGAAATTCTGTATTTTTCACTTTTACCAGGAAAAAAGGAAACCGCTTTTAAAATAGACTTTTTAAAAGTTACTAAACAGCTGCAGATCAATAGTTCACATCAAATACTAGCGACTCGGACAAAGCTTTCTATCAAAAAGGCTACCTGAATTGAAAACCACATTTGTTTGACATGTTTATTCTCAATGGGCGCCATCATCTCCTTTTCTTGCGGTAAATCTGAAATGCTGAGATTTCATCAATTATGCCTTCCACATTTTATTTTCCCCATCATCAATGAAAATACCTTGAAAAGTCAGCTATGTAGCCTTCTTCCTGCATATACCATAATGAAATCGCCTATCTTGGAAGCCTGTCATCACTGATAAATTAGTGTAGCTGTCAAATTGAAGAGATTTCCATCTTGCCAAATTCATGCAAAAACGTATTCATACGCCTTGGAACTAATTTCCCCCCAAAAAACAATAGTACACCATTGTTATGCCCCTGCATCATATGATGCCGGGGGCATATAGTTTTTCGGTTTTCCGTACGTGCGTACATGTGTACGTCCGTCTGTACGTGTGTGTGTACGTACGTACTGTGTACGTATGTACGTACGTACGTGATCCTGTAACCTCAGGTTAAAGTTTTTGTAACAGGTAGAGCCTGAACTTTTAGAACTCATATTTTCCTAACCATTTGATGGAACTGGTTCATCTTTGGTATGATGATAGATATAGGTCCAAAGTTTTATTAAGCAATACCCCCACCCATGCGTGTGACCTCAAGGTTAAAGTCACAGACTTAGAAGAAATTTTCAATGTTAAAGACTCAGGTTAAGGTTTTTGTAACAGGTAGACTTGAACATTTTAGAACTCATTTTTTCCAAACCATTTGATGGAATTGGTTCATATTTGGTATGATTATAGATATAGGTCCAAAGTTTTATTTAGCGATACCCCCACCCATGCCAATGGCCTCAAGGTCAAGGTCATGGACTTAGAAATTTTCCATGTTAAAGACTCCAGTTAAGGTATTTGTACCTGGTAGGACCTGAACTTTTATGATGGCTTTGGTTCATATGATGATTGATATAGGTACAATGTTTTATTCAACAATACCCCCACCCACGCCTATGACCTCAAGGTCAAGGTCACAGACTTAGACAATTTTAATGTGAAAGATTTTAAAGATCTCAAATTTTCCAAACTATATTATGGATTTGGCTTATTTATGCTATGATGATAGATACAGGTCCAAATGTTTATTTGGCAATACCCCCACTCATGCCTATGGCTTCAAGGTCAAGGTCACAGATTTTTAATTAGATATTTTAAGAGTTGATATTTTCCAAATCGTGCGATGGATTGAGTTGATATTTGGTATGTTTTAGATACCTGTCCATTTTATTCAGCCATACCCCCACCCATGCCCATGAGCTCAAGGTCAAGGTCACAGACTTAAAATTTTTTAATTATCCCCTCGCACAACATAGCTCTAGCGCCTATATTTCTTCACTGATTTCAATATAACTTCACACAAATGTTCCTTATGACAATATCTCGAGCGAGTTCGTCTTTCAAGGTCATGACCTCTAGGTCAAGGTCACTGTGGCTATTTTTAGAAAAACTTTGTCATCACTCTAGCGCTTACATTTCTTCACCGATTTCAATATAACTTCACACAAATGTTCCTTATGACAATATCTCTAGCGAGTTCCACTTTCAAGGTCAAGGTCACTGTGGCTATTTTTAGAAAAACTTTGTCATCGCTGTAGCGCTTACATTTCTTCACCGATTTCAATATAACTTCACACAAATGTTCCTTATGACAATATCTCGAGCAATTTCGACTTTCAAGGTCAAGGTCACTGTGGCTATTTTTAGAAAAACTTTGTCATCGCGCTAGCGCCTGCATTTCTTCACTGGTTTCAAAATTACTTCACACAAATGTTCCTTATGACAATACCTCTAACGAGTTTGACTTTCAAGGTCAAGGTCACTGTGGCTATTTTTAGAAAAACTTTGTCAGTGCTCTGACTTACATTTTTCACCAATTTCAATATTACTTCACACAAATGTTCCTTATGACAATATCTCTAGCAAGTTCCACTTTCAAGGTCAAGGTCACTGTGGCTATTTTTAGAAAAACTTTGAAATCGCTCTAGCCCTTACATTTCTTCACCGATTTCAATATAACTTCACACAAATGTTCCTTATGACAATATCTCGAGCAATTTAGACTTTCAAGGTCAAGGTCACTGTGGCTATTTTAAGAAAAACTTTGTCATCACTCTAGCGACTACATTTCTTCACTGATTTCAATATAACTTCACACAAATGTTCCTTATGACAATACCTCGAGCGAGTTCGACTTTCAAGGTCAAGGTCACTGTGGCTATTTTTAGAAAAACTTTGAAATTGCTCTAGCGCTTACATTTTTTTTCACCAATTTCAATATAACTTCCCACAAATGTTCCTGATGACGAGGTCACACACTTAGAAAATTTTGTTGCAACATGGATTTTCGGGGTGAGGCGGGGCCCTTGGCGGGGGCATCTGTGTCGTCTGGACACATTTCTAGTTTTAACTTCTTTCAGCAAAACATATTAAAAGCATTGGGCTTCTATGAATTTTTACCAACCCGCACATTGGTAAGTAGGTGACACAACAGATCATTAATTGGATTAGATAAATATGTCCAAACATCAATTGTTTGTTTATGGTGACTCATGTGAACCAATGTAACAAATCAATGGGTAAAAATCACTGCTATAACATAGCAGTTATTGGAAGTGATCAGAAGCCTTTTGGACAAAAATCCTGGTGCTGAACAGGCTGCTTTCATTCTTTCAGTTCAAATATGGGGATAAACTGTTTTTAACTTCATTTATTTATTTATTTATTTATTTGGTTTTGGATTTAATTCCAGTATCAAATCACCCACCCAGTAAACACAATCAATAATACAGTGAAACTTTGGTGCAGTGATTCATAAATTGTTATAAATTGCATGAACGAAATATATAAAATGAAATACTAAAAGCACCAAAGAAGGTCAATCATTTTACAAGCTAAACGCAAGAGATTGCAACACCTCAACCCAATCAGTGATCTTACTGCCAACTTGGTAGAACTGGTCATTTTTGGCTACCATACACTGAATTTAAAAATAGTACCAGGTGAAATAATTACATTTTTTTGGGTGGGGTGGGGGGAGGAATCATTAATTTTCAGTACTATTTAGGTATTTTACTTGAAATTCCACTCTTGCAGTGCCTAAAGGCAACCTTTAGCCACAATTCTATGATAGTATTTTACACATTTTTGTTCTTTGGATTAAGATATCATTTTTTGCAAAACCAAGGAAAAATGCAATAAATTACCAACATGGTGACTTTCCAATAAAAATATTTTGCTTTCATATTCTTACATTTACATGGACTACCATCTGATGAAAAATCTGTTTGGGTAACTATTTGCAAATATGATTTTTTCAGTACCTCAAATGTAGTGAAATAACTGTATGGAGGAACCTTAAATCACCTTCTTTAAAGTAGCTTTTTGTTGTCTGACGTTACTAAACCGTACAAATGTGAAATGGTTAGAATAAACAAGGTAAAAATTGCAACATGTGTGCACGTGATGGCCGATTTCGAAAAAAAAAAAAAAAAGACCATCATGAAAACATGCCTGTGCAATTTTGACCCTCTTAAACTCCACTTTTATCCAGTAGAATGGGGTTTGTAGGGGTGTACATTATTTTTCGCATTTCTGCCCTAAACATAGATTTTTGGTACTCGTCAGAAACCGCCTGGTCGAGACGGTTCCACCGAGTACCCAAAATCTATGTTTTGAACTGAATTATGAAAAATAGCAGAATCTTTTATCTGAACATTTTCATTTTTTTTTGGTGAAAAAATGTTCAATTTATTTGAATAGGCATGTTTTCGTATTGCAAAAAAAAAAATAAATAATAATAATAATAATAATGGCCTCACTCATAATTTTAAATAACTGGAGTATTGTATGCATATTACAGGACCTTCGTTTGAATAAACTCTCGTCAAAGGAATAAACACTTCTCAAAGCATAAACTAACGTCTATTCTAGTTGTAAGTTTCACAAGAACGAAGTAGAAACTATTTCAGCTCACTGAAAAACAAACTTTATTTCGTAAACAAAAACAACAAAAAAAAAAAAAAGAAAAACTTCCCATCACGAAAGGAAAGTTCCTTCCGTTGATTAGACCAATAGGGGACAGACTTTCTTCCAAAGTATTTTCAGTAATGAAACAAAGCGAAAGCAACGACAAAGAATTCTCAAAAGGAAATATGGCCCTGGTGTAGATTTCACATCTCCATCTGTTTCATGCAAAAATAGATTGATTCACGATCAGCACTAGCATTATAATCGATCCCTATGTGATGAAACCAAACGTGATAATAACCACGGCCTTTCCTTCCAAACGATGTCAAAATGGTGTCAGTAGTTTCCAAATTTGCAATTTTGTGACGCAAGTAGCCGTACAGTTAATTCAGCATTTTTTTTCCAAGTTGCCGTACTTAAAAAAATCCAAGTTGCCGTAATTGAAAATTCCAAGTTGCCGTACTCCTCTGTATTTTGTTTTTTGAAAGAATACTGCATAATAAAGCCTGACACCACTGAATGTACTTTGGTGGATATTGATCATGAAATATTTTCAATGATCATTCTCCTCCTTCTGCTTATTCAAGAAGGGCAGTTGTCAGTTACTGGTGAAAGTATGTGCACTCAGTACTGGTTAACCGCTAAGGTCTAAGCTTGCCCAGGAAAGGTGTGGTTAGGTTAACTGACCACGCTCAATATAATCCTAATGGGTTGAAAGGGCCGTAAAACCCCAAAAACAAAAACAAAAAAAAAAAAACTATGAGTACATATACGGGGTCAGTCTACAGGTCGATTTGGGAGAAAAGGTCTCTTAAGCTGGCTGACTTCTCCTTATCTTGTCCTGAGGGAGAAGTGAAAATGTATAGAATGTACCGGGAAATCCAAAATTTGGACTAAAACTCTTAACTGAAATCCTGAAATTGTCCCAAACTTCTCCCTCTCTTAAAGCTCTAGGATGACCCCTGCATATACTTTAAATAAAACAGCAGTAGATTAATTTTTAAATCTGAAAATTATCCCATAGCTTGACCATGGAATAATTTCCACTTGTTGAAAATTATTCAGTTTTTCTGCCCCGCCACCAAAAAGTGGCGGGGTATTATGTTATATCCTCCGAAATTTTGAGTGTCCGTCCGTCTGTCTGTCAGCGCCTTGATCATTCGTGTCCGCTCCATAACTCAGAAACCCACATATATATTTTCATGAAACTTTACCAAAATACAAAGCACCTTGTGACGATGTGCAGAACAAAGCAACCGGAACTCTGGTTTGCCTGCTTTTGGAGTTATTGCCCTTTGAACATTGAATTAAAGCCAGTACCTGAATAATTTGTGTCCGCTCCATAACTCTGGAACCGTTTCAGATATTTTCTTGAAACTTCATACAAATGTAAAGCACAATGGGTCGATGTGCAGATCAGAGGAACTGTAACTCTTCTTTGAGTAATTTTTGAGTTATTTCCCTTTGAACATTAAACATAGCAAACACCTTCATGATTTGTTCCTGCTTCATTACTCTGGTACTATTCAAGGTATTTTCATGAAACTTCACACAAATGTAAAGGACAATGAAAAGACATCTAGAATACAGGAAGCTTAACTGTGCTTTGACTTCTGTTGAAGTTCTTGACCTTTTAACATTGAATTAAAGCCAGCGCCTTAATAATTGGTGTCCGCTCCATAACTCTGGAACCGTTTCAGATATTTTCTTGCAACTTCACACAAATGTAAAGCACAGTCGATTGCAGAGCAGAGGAACTGCAACTCTTCTTTTATTAATTTTTGAGTTATTTCCTTTGAACATTAAACATAGCAAACACCTTCATAATTTGTTCCAGCTTCATTACTCTGATACCATTCGAGATACTTTCACGAAACAATTATTACATGTACTGTACATGCATCAGTATAAATAATGTTTGGAAAAAGACTAATGCAGCTTCCCTTTGATTTTATTTTGATACATTTCTGCCACTTGCCTGATAAGTGCAGTAGCGGGGCATGGTGCATGGCTTGCAGATTTATTATACCATAGAGACAATATAAGATCTATGGTTTTATTAAATATTACTTCTTATTTTGCAGCTTTGAGTGTTCTACAGAATGGGAAGATTCCCACATTTATTGGACATGATCATTTGCAAGAGCTATTCGATAGTGAATCACCATCTCCGTGTATAGCCAACCTGAGGAATGGAATGAACTCATTAGGACTATACAAAGTAATATGTGATTTTAATATCCTCTAGCAGTATGATGCACTAGGCATGGGTGATGTTAGGGTGGTGCGTACATGATCCCATATGTATGTACATGTATCTAAGTTGGCTGACTTTCTTTAAGTGCAAAAAATTTGCCCTCGAGAAATGCCTTATATTGACTTAGTATTGTCAGTTGGTATTTCATCTTAATGTTACATGGTTAAACTTTTGAACAGACGAGATTGATATTTATTGAGGGCAGTTGTAAAAGAATTTTCCCATTGACTGTAATGGGAGAAAATGTGGAGTACTGATATGAAAACTAATAATACTGGGCTGAGAAACCAGAGGTTAGAGTTTGATACCCTGCTCAGTCGCATATTTTCGTGAAAATTGGATCATGAAATATTTTCTAAGGTTGTTCTCCTCCTTCTGGTGATTGAAGAAGGGCAGTTATCAGTTGCTGGTGAAAGTACATGTACTTAGTACTTGTTAACCGCTAAGCCTGCCCAGTAATAGTGTGGTTAGATTTATTGGCCGTGCTCTATAAAACCCTTCTGGGTTGAAAGGGCTGTACAACTGCGAAACTTTTTAGCTCGTCTGTTTTTTGAAAAAAAAAACTTTCGAGCTATTGTCATCACTCCAGCGTCTGCGTTGTCGTTGTCGTCTTGCGTCTGGCGTCATCGTTCCAAAAAAACTTAACCTTGGCTATAACTTAAAAAGTATTAGACCTAGCCTCATGAAACTTCATACACACACTCATCATCACAAGAGCTACATTTTGACCAAGGACCATAACAACATTGTTGATTTTGGCTGAATTATCTCCCCTTTTCCAATTTTTTTCAGAAACACATTTTTTGCTCTCATTTTAATACTATTCACAACAGAGCCTTCAAACTTCATATGAATGTTCCTTGGGACAAGACCTTTTCAGTGATACCACACTTTTTGATCTGTGACCTTGACCTTTGAACTTTGACCTATTTTTCAAAAATTTAACCGAAAACCTTAACCTTGACCATATTTCCAAAAGTATTTGGCCTACCTTCATGAAACTTCATACACATACTCACCATCACAAGAGCTACATGTTTTATAACTCCATCTTGCAATTTGATTGCTCTTTTTTGACTTAGAACTTTGGTTTTCTAAAAGAAACTGCAGACGAGCGTTGGCACCCGCATGCGGTGCTCTTGTTTAAACATCTAGTCTGTCATTCAGCCAGACAGTTCCACCTTTTCATCGGTAAACCAGGCTGCAGTTTTTTGCCTTCACTTCAATTTTGTATGTTGTATGTTCCTCTAGAGCGAATATGCTTATAGGCATGATCAGGACTACATGGTTCTCGTTTTCTTTTCAGATTGCAAATGGACTTCCTGCTTTCAAGTTCCTTTTCCATCCAACAAATGGACAAATACTTACTTACAAGAAGTTAAAAATATTGTTAAAGCCACAGTTTAGCGAAGAGGGAAGCAACAATAAACAATTCGAACAAGACATGTAATCTGTTTTTTTTAAATACCTCAGGGAGGTAGCAAGTAAGTTGTAGCTTATTTTTATATTATGAGCCTTGGAAAGTTTTTTATCAGTGTTAGTTGAGAAGTCAAACTTGATTGAACTAAATTGTCAGGGGCATTGTATTTCGCGATTGCACTGATTTTCATAGATTTTGTCAAACTGCAAATAAAATAGGATCAGAATAGGTGAAATTTAGTAGTATTTCATTGAGGAAAATGTCTGGGCAACAGCAGCTTTATTTCTAGAACTGATCTTCATCAAACTTGCAGATATGGAGGACAGGTAAAAATCTCGGACAAGTACCGATTTTGACCCAGTTTGGACCATTGGCATGAGAGTTACCCACCCTTGAGGGCCCCAGAGCTGGACACTTGTCTGTTTCTTGTCCCATCGGGGTTCAACTGGTTTCCTGCCATGTTGCTGACACTCCACGGACCTTGGGGGTGTCTCAGCAGGTTTTAACTGTCGAGTCCTCATCCTTGTTAGCTCACCTGGTCAGCTTATGCCATGGCCTTTTGTCCGTCGTCCGTCCGTCCGTCGTTAGCTTTTCACATTTTCTACATCTCCTGCAAAACCATAGGTTGGATTGAGCCATGGCAGCCATCTTGAAATTCTTTAAACGACATCTCCTCCCAAACCAAAAGTCGGATTGAGCTGAAACTTGATGGGAGGCATCGGTATGACATGGAGATTCAGAATTGCTAAAATCATTCCGGTCCGTAAACCAAGATGGCCGCCATGGCAGCCATCTAGAAATTCTTTAAACGTCATCTCCTCCCAAACCAAAAGTCGGATTGAGCTGAAACTTCATGGGAGGTATCGGGGTGACATGGAGATTCAGAATTGCTAAAATCGTTCCGGTCCGTTAACCAAGATGGCCGCCATGGAAGCCATCTTGAAATTCTTCAAACGACATCTCCTCCCAAACCAAAAGTCGGATTTAGCTGAAACTTTATGGAGGCATCGGGCTGACATGGAGATTCAGAATTGCTAAAATCGTTCTGTTCCGTTAACCAGGATGGCCGCCGTGGAAGCCATCTTGAAATTCTTTAAATGACATCTCCCAAACCAAAAGTCGGATTGAGCTGAAACTTCATGGGAGGCATCGGTGTGACATGGAGATTCAGAATTGCTAAAATGGTTCTGGTCTGTTATCCAAGATGGCCGCCATGGCAGCCATCTTGAAATTCTTTTTTTAAACGACATCTCCTCCCTAACCAACAGTCAGATTGTGCTGAAACTTCATGGGAGGCATCGGGATGACATGAAGATTCAGAATTGCTAAAATCATTTTGGTCAATTATCCAAGATGGCCACCATGGTGGCCATCTTGAAATTGTTCAGAAGACAACTCCTTCGAATAAAAAAGTCGGACTGAGCTGAAACTTGATGTGAGGCATCGGTATAACATGGAGATTCAGAATTGCTAAAATGGTTCTGGTCTGTTATCCAAGATGGCCGCCATGGCAGCCATCTTGAAATTCTTTTTTTAAACGACATCTCCCTAACCAACAGTCAGATTGTGCTGAAACTTCATGGGAGGCATCGGGATGACATGAAGATTCAGAATTGCTAAAATCATTTTGGTCAATTATCCAAGATGGCCACCATGGTGGCCATGTGGCCATCTTGAAATTGTTCAGAAGACAACTCCTTCGAAACAAAAAGTCGGATTGAGCTGAAACTTGATGTGAGGCATCAGGGTAACATGGAAATTCAGAATTGCTGAAATTGTTCTATCCCAATATCCAAGATGGCCACCACGGTGGCTATCTTGAAATTCTTCAGATGACATCTCCTCGCAAACTAAAAGTCGGATTGAGCTGAAACTTGATGGGAGGCATTGGGGGGGGGGGGGGGGGGGGGGCATGGAGATTCAGAATTGCTAAAATCTTTCTGTCCTGATATCCCAGATGGCCGCCATGGCACAGTGAGACAGCATGATCAGCCTAGTCCAGGTGAGCGATTTCTGGCCCACTTGGGCCTCTAGTTTCATCCTTATTTAACCATAACCTATAGTTTACACTTCAGCGACTCTGTATGCAGAAAAAGCATTAACATAAGATTATGACTTATATTGGTACTGCAATTATATGCAAAAGTTCATCATTCAGAATTAGCCCATGACTAGTTGAACCATTTAAGATTTTGGTTCAGGCACAGACATAGTCTTTGGCAGAATTCTTGTATTGAAATGCAAACCTGCGTATAGTATTGGGATCAGTAGCATATAACATCTTCAAACCAGGGTCACTTCTTATTTCAGCATTGCATATATTTCAACACCCTAGGTTAGTTCACATAAAACTGGGTCATGCAACCTACTTTTGTTGAAATTTACACTTGTGTATTTTATTTTCTTGACATAGTTTTGAGACACGTCAGATTTCTTCAGAGCATGTATGCAAATGCTCCTGATTATCTCAGTCTTAACTTTGTCCAAGCGACGTACTTTAGAAGAAACTGTTATTCAATCACTTAACTGTCTACAAAAATATAAGTTAGATTGTATATACAGCTTCAAATAAAGGTCAGTGTCAGTGAATTTAAAGTTACATTGGGTAGTGTTTCAGGCGGTGTATATGTGACTCCCTGGTTTCTAGCTCTAGTGTCTTAAAAGTTATTGTTTATGTTTTCCAGGTGGACGGAGACCAAAAGTAACTCTTGGTGGTATCCTGCAATTTGTCACAGGCTTAGATGAGGAGCCTATTCTAGGATACAGAATTCAGCCGTCCATTGTCTTCAATGATACAGAATCTTATTTTCCTACTGCAAATACATGTATTAATCATTTAGCTTTAACTCGACCATCAGTGTTTATGAAGATCCCAGAAGAAAACATCATCTTTCAAACATTTGACTTAGCGTTCCTCAATACCTTTTATGGTCTCAAATAGAATATAGTATAAATATGTTGATAAACATCATAAAGGAAAATATACCCATGTCTAGGTAATATATGAAACTCGCAATCACAAATATCAGGCAGATGTAGGATATAAAATCCCTGTGGAAAGGGAAAGTAATATAAACGTCTTATATGGAGATCAGTTTCTCAACAACTAACGGCACTACAGTAATGATTGTTGAAGCATACATTGTCTGCACAGCTAGATGGGTATTGGGCAGCCGGCCTCTTTACGAGCACAGCAGTTTACAATGAATAGATCATCATAGAAAAGATCTCGGGTCAGAGTCCACCAATTTTGGACATTTTGTTTGGCTGTAGCATGTTGAAACTATCTTCCTATTAATGTATATACCTGCATATTAGTCCATACAAAAATAATTGATTTATGGGTCATTTAATGTGGAGTTTTATTCAGGGAACTTAGAGCTACCATGTTATACACAAGGTGCAAACTGGGGCATCTGTGTTCTAGTAGAGATTTCCAAAAGTATTTGTAGATGGTAGAGATTTCCAACTGGCATTGTGGTAGGATGATGAAAGTTTGTACAAGGAGGAATATACAGAAACAGTGCACCATATTTGAATATCTGAGACTGATAACTTCAGATGTTTGTATATTTTAACATTTAAGAAGATTTTGGGCTTTATTTGGCTGTAGCATGTTGAAACTTTCTTCCTATGTAATAGATATATCCATTGTTTTTGTGCAATATTGGTAAATATTTGTACTGATTGATATCAGTACAGGATAATTTGACGAGCCCGCCAGGGCAATATTTCTCAAAAACAATTGGATATATCTGTTTTAATCCACAGCTTATTGTAACTTCCACTTAAAGATAATAGATAAAACCTATTAAGCATATTTGTTTTATTTACTGTTGATTTCAATTTCTTTTATTTGACCCGATTTACCCCGTCTGGAAAATGGATTGTCCTGCCTGAAAGGACACTGTCAGCTTCTCTGCTTCATTAATATTCAATTGGATTTGATTGGTCTAAATCCAACTGACCACAGGTTATTTAATCATGCTTTTTTAACCTGGTGTTTATCACTGGGACATTTTAATGCTGAACTTTCAAGTGAAAGGACTTTAATACTTTTAATGTGCTTTTGCTGCATGCAAATGTTTCATAAAATGTTTGTCACCAGTAAATGGGAGCGTATTTCGTGATAATTCAGGGATATTTTTTCTCCATAAAAAGTTATGTTGTGGGTACTCATTTGAACTGCCTCATCCCACAAAAACATGTTGTGGGTACTCGTTGGACTTGCCTAGATGAAGCGGTTCTAGCAAGTTCCTACAATTTGATTTTATGGAGAATTGGAGAAACTTAAAATCAGGAGCAGTCTGATCAGGGTCTGCACTGATTCGGCAAAAGCTATTTTAAATGTAGGTACTCATTCAAATAACCTCAGCGAGGCAATTTTAATGAATACCCACAATGTTAATTTTGTCATGCAGAGCCAGAAGCCTCTTCCCGTTTTAAGATCAGAAGGAGCAGTCTGATCACGGTCTGCACTGTTTGCCATTAAGTAAAAACTATTTTAAATGTGGGTATTCATTGACATCCAAATAACCTTGGCGAGGCTATTTGAATGAATACCCACAATGTTAATTTTGTCATGCAGAGCTAGAAGCCCCTTCCCATTTTAAGATCCGAAGGAGCAGTCTGATCAGGGTCTGTACTGTTTGCCATTAAATAAAGGCTATTTTAAATGTGGGTACTCATTCAAGTAGCCTCGGCGAGGCTATTTTAATGATTACCCACAATGTTTAATTGTTACGGCTGAAAATGTAACAAAACAAAATAACAGAAGAATTCAGTTGGTTCAGTCAGGCAAAAATTATTTTGTTAATGTCTATGTTTATACTTAACTGTTCGGACACCAAAAAATCAGTCTCAGATCAGACACAGATCAGAAGGAGCAGTCTGATCAGGGTTTGCACTGTTTGCCATTAAGTAAAAGCTATTTTGAATGTGAGTACTCATTCAAATCACCTCCGCGAGGCTATTTTAATGAATACCCTGACAATGTTAATTTTGTCATGCAGATCTAGAAGCCCTTTCCTATTTTAATTGTAGCTCAGCTGATTGGTCCATTCAAAACTGTACATGATATCAGTACATGATAACAATACATTTATCAAAATTTATAAGTTCTGCCAACGTCAAAGGAAAGTACTAGAAGCTGTGGATTAATAATGTATATTCCTCCAGATTAGTCCATACAGAAATTATTAATTCATGGGTCACTTAATTTAGAGTTTTATTCAGGAACTTAGAACAAACATGTTGAAGACATACAAGATGCAAGCTGGGGCATCTGTGTTCATTTTCAGTTTATATACTCTTCAGCCCACCTGAGCCACAGGCTCCAGGGGAGCTTATAGTATAGTAGCCTCCATTGTCTGTCAACAGTTTCAAAAGACTTTTCCTCTGAAACTATTTAGCCAGTTTCAATTAAATTTCATATGCAGCCTCCAGGCAGAGGGGAAAAGCAAGTGCATACATTAGATCCAGGTCACATGACCAAGATGGCCTCCTTGCCAATATAAGGTAAAAACCTTATAAAAAAGTCTTTTTCCCAGAACCACTGGGCCGGTTGCCATAAAACTTGGTATGTAGTATTTGGGACTCTAATACTACAAAATGTATTTAAATGCTGACCCTAGGATGATATAAACCTATTTTTCAGCAAAGTCAAACTAGGTAGATTAAGCTTTTGAACGGAAAATGCAGTAACTGTGCTTTTTATGTCCCCTCCGAAGGTGGCGGGCATATAGTGTTTACCCTGGCCGTGGGTGTGTATGTATGTGCAGATGTGTCTTACTAAAATTGTGTCCGACCCATAACTTCGTTATTTCTTGATGGATTTTTGAAATAACTTGTCAGAACTGTTCACGATCATGATATGATGTTTCGCACGCAACCCAGGTCTGCAGCTGCAAGGTCGAAGTCATACTTTAGGTTCAAAGGTCAAAAATAAGGTATATTTTTCGTGTCCCGTCCATAACTGTCATTGCTAGATGGATTTAGAAATTATTTGCCAGAAATATTAACCATCATGTCACGCGCAAGACCCAGAACTGCAGCTGCAAGGTCAAGGACACACTTATGGTTCAAGTGTCAAAAATAGGGTATATTTTTCGTGTCTGGTCCATAACTTTGTCATTGCTTGATGAATTTAGAAATTGTTTTGTAGAAATTTACCATTATGAGACAATGCGTTGCATGCAACATCCAGGTCCGTAGCTGCAAGGTCCAGGACTCACTTAAGGGCCATACGTCAAAAATAGGATTTTTTTTAGTGTCTGGTCCAAAACTTTATCATCGCTTTATGGATTTTAAAATTATTTGGCAGAAATGTTGACCATCATTAGGTGCCGTTTCGGGGACAAGATTCAGGCCCATAGCTCTAATGTCAAGGACACATTTGGAGGTCAAAGATAAAAAATAGGGTCTATATTGTGTTTCAGGTTATAAATTTATCACTCCTGGATGGATTTACAAATTACCCAGTGTAAATGCTTACCCTCATGAGGGGTTGTGTCCCACAAGATCCAGATTCGTAGCACCAAGGTCAAAGTTCAAAATTGGGTCCTGTCCATATCTTTGTCATTCCTTGATGAAGTTTGAAATTACTTTGCAGAAAATGTTTACCATCATGTAATGATGTGTTGAGCCCAGAATCCATTTACTCCTATATATTTTTGGTACAAGTCCCAAGTAGTACATACCAAGTTTCAAGGAAACTGACCTAGTGGTTCTGGGAAAGAAGATATTTGAGGATTTTACCATATATGGTCATGATGACCATCTTAGCCATGTGACCTGAACTAACTAAATATAATTCCTTTCTCCATTTTCAATTATGCCTAGACTAAAGGAACTTTAAAACTATTCTACCAAAGTGATCTGTTGTCAAGGTCATTAAATATCCCTGACCTTTAGCATTCACAGGGGTGGACATTGGTTGATTATCCGTATCACATACAATAAAAGTAACAGTAACTAGAACTGTGTCCGTAGGTCAAGATGCCCATGCCATATGACATGGGACACAGAAATAAGTGGTATGGTCCCTTAAGTTTTGAGAAAAATGGCTACATGGACAAGGTCACATTTAGAAGTCAAGGGTCAAAAACTGGATCTGTTTTTCATGTCTGGTCCATAATTTTACCATTCCTTGATGAATGTTGATATTAATCAGTTTTGTTTGCCTCGGGGCAAGACTACCATCCATGCAATTTTTACATTTTGAGAACAGGCAATTTTTCTCAAAACTTAAGGGACCATACCACTTATTTCTGTGTCCCATGTCATATGGCATGGGCATCTTGACCTACGGACACAGTTCTAGTTACTGTTACTTTTATTGTATGTGATACGGATAATCAACCAATGTCCACCCCTGTGAATGCTAAAGGTCAGGGATATTTAATGACCTTGACAACAGATCACTTTGGTAGAATAGTTTTAAAGTTCCTTTAGTCTAGGCATAATTGAAAATGGAGAAAGGAATTATATTTAGTTAGTTCAGGTCACATGGCTAAGATGGTCATCATGACCATATATGGTAAAATCCTCAAATATCTTCTTTCCCAGAACCACTAGGTCAGTTTCCTTGAAACTTGGTATGTACTACTTGGGACTTGTACCAAAAATATATAGGAGTAAATGATAACTTAGGATGCCCTTGACCTATTATACAGCAAGGTGAAATTTAGTGAATGGAAAATGCTGAACCTGCATTTTTATACCCCCGGAGTATATAGTTTTTGTCTGTTCATTCGTCCATGTGTCATTCTGCCCAGCCATCCGATTAGGTTAAAGTTTTGCTTTAAATCTTTTTGAACAATTGCAAATTTCAAAGCTTACATTAAATGATGTCTAGATTTGGAATTTAGTTACCCTGGACCATCAACTTTCATGCCACATAACAACAGACCCTGGTCTTGCCCCTGGGTGGGGTTGTGGTCAATAATTAGGATATCGTCAGTTTATATTTTGCAGACTTATTATACCCCCGACGTATGTCGAGGGGGTATATAGTTTTCGACTTTCTGTTCGTCGTATGTCTGTCGTCGACTTCGTCAACACTTTCAAACGATATCTCCTCTGAAGCCACTGGGCCGATTGAGCCCAAATTTTATCTGTAGCATACTTGGGTAGGGGGATTGAAAGTTTGTGTTTTTTTTAGCTCACCAGAGCCAAAGGCTCCGGGGGAGCTTATAGGATAGGCAGTTATCCGTCGTCGTCGTCGTCTGGCGTTAACATTTTCAAACGATATCTCCTCTGAAGCCACAGGGCCGATTCAGCCCAAATTTCATCTGTAGCATCCTTGGGTTGGGGGATTGAAAGTTTGTGTTTTTTATGAAATTCGGCTCATTGGTTTGGTTGCTATGGCAACTTAGAGTTTCCATATACTTATAATGGGGAAAATAAGCCACTGCAGATATTTTGACAAAACTTTCATAGAAATATTCCTTAGGCAATATACTTTCTGCCATATGAATTTAGGCCTACTGCTCATTTGTATTGGTTGCCATGGAAACCAAAATGAAAAAATAGAAAAAAAAAATACTTAAAAAATCATCTCAGAAACCATATGCTCTATGAGGCTGAAAGTTTATGGAAATATTCACCATATTTGCCTTTACAGGTTTTGTGTTTTTTATGAAATTCGGCCTTTTAGTTTGGTTGCTATGGCAACTTAGATTTTCCATAGACTTATAATGGGGAAAATTGAAAAATGGCATTAACTACAAAGCCTTTGCACATATTTTGACAAAAATTTCATAGAAATGTTCCTTTAGTAAACTTCTCTCAGCCATATGCTTTTATGTCAACCTGGGGGTCCAGTAGGTTGTGCCGGGGCCATGCCCCGCCCCCAGTACTTCATAAAATGACCTATATCTCAGAAACCTTACAGATCCCCACCCCTAAACCATATATATTCTTGTTCCTATTGATAAGACGCATTCAGTGACACCAACCTGGAGGTCCTCCGGGATGTGCCGAGGCCATGCCCCACCCCCTCCACTTCATAAAAGGCCCAATATCTCGGAAACCATTCAGATCCCCTCCCCTGAACCCTATATACTCTTGTTCCTTATGATAAGACGCATTCAGTGACATCAAACTGGGGGTCCCCCGGGATGGGCCGGGGCCATGTCCCGCCCCTCCATTTCATAAAAGGCCCAATATCTCGGAAACCTTACAGATCCCCACCCCTAAACCATATATATTCTTGCTCCTTATGATAAGACGCATTCATTGACCCCAAATTGGGGGTCTTCCTGTGTGCGCCTGAGCCATGCCCCACCCCTTCACTTCACAAAAGGCCATATATCTCAGAAACTGTTCAGATCCCCACCCCTAAACCATACATGTTCTTGTTCATTATGATGAGACACATTCAGTGACACCAACCTGGGGGTCCCCAGGGATGTGCTGGGGCCATGCCCCACCCCCTCCATTTCATAATATCACAATATCTCGGAAACCTTACAGATCCCCACCCCTAAACCATATATATTCTTGTTCCTTATGATAAGACACTTTCATTGACACCAACCTGGGGGTCTCCCTGGGCCTTGCCCCACCCCTGCACTTCACAAAAGGCCTTATATCTCAGAAACTGTTCAGAGCCCCACCCCTAAACCATATATATTCATCTTCCTTATGATAAGGCACATTCATTGACACCAGCTTGTGAGTCCCCGGGGCATGCCCGGGCCTTGCTCCACCGCTTGACTTCATTAAAAGCCACATATCTCAGAAATAGTTCAGATCCCCACCCCTAAACCATATATATTCTTGTTCCTTATGATAAGACTCATTCAGTCACACCAACTTGGGGGTGCCTTTGTGCTGAGGCAATGTGCCCCGCCCTTCCACTTCATAAAAGGCCATATATTTCAGAAACCATTCAAATCCCCACCCCATATTCATATATGTTCTTGTTCCTTATTATTAGCTCACCTGAGCCGAAGGCTCATGTGAGGTATTAGTATACCACGAGCCGGCGTCCGTCGTCCGTCGTCGTCGTCCGTCGTCGTCCGTCGTCCACACTTTCAAAGAAGTATATCTCCGGAACCAGTGGGCCAATCTTGATCAAATTTCATGTGAAGCATTATCAGGTAGGGGGAAAGGCTGCATACTGTTTTCGGGCAGATCGGATTGGAACTCTGGTTGCCATGGCAACAAATAGCTCCAATAGACTTAACATAGGAAAAAGTTTGTCATCACTCTAGCTCCGTCAATTTTTTTCTGATTGTCTTCATTCTTGCAGAAAACGAGGACAGGCATGAAATCTCGATCAAGTTCGATTTTGGGCTGAATCGGATTATTCACTCAGGAGTTACGTGCCCTTGAGCGTTAGAAAAAAGCTTGTCATCACTCTAGCTCCGTCATTTTTTTTCTGATCGACTTCATTCTTGCAGATAACGAGGACAGGCATGAAATCTCGATCAAGTTCGATTTTGGGCTGAATCGGATTATTCACTCAGGAGTTACGTGCCCTTGAGCGTTGAAAAAATTGCCTATTGACTTAACATGGGGAGAATGTTGTCATCACCGTAGCTGCTTCAATTATTTTCAGATTGGCTTTATTCTTGCAGATAACCAGCACAGCCATGAAATCTTGGTCAAGTTCGATAACTGGCAGAATCGGATCATTCACTTAGGAGTTACCTGCCCTTGTGTGTTTTTGCATTAGGGTTAATGGGAATTTCAAAAATGTATATCTTAAAGACTACTTGGCCAACTTTGATCAAATTTCATGTGTCGCATTATTGGGCAAGTGGAAAGGCTTCATTAGGTTTTCAGGCAGATCTGAGTGGAACTCTGGTTGCCATGGCAACATCTACCTCCCATAGACTTCACATAGGAAAAAGCTTGTCATCACTCTAGCTCCGTCAATTTTTTTCTGATCGACTTCATTCTTGCAGATAACCAGTACAGGCATAAAATCTCGGTCAAGTTCGATTTTGGGCCGAATCAGATAATTCACTCAAGAGTTACGTCCCCTTGAGCGCCCGAAAAATTGCCTATCGACTTAACATGGGGAAAATGTTGTCATCACTGTAGCTGCTTCAATTTTGTTCGGATTGGCTTCATTCTTACAGATAACCAGCACAGCCATGAAATCTCGGTCAAGTCCGATAATTGGCAGAATCTGATCATACACTTAGGAGTTACCTGCCCTTGTGCATTTTTGCATAAGGGTTAATGTGAATTTCAAAAATGTATATCTTGAAGACTACTTGGCCGACTTTGATCAAATTTCATGTGTAACATTATTGGGCAAGTGGAAAGACTGCATAAGGTTTTCATGCAGATCTGAGTGGAACTCTGGTTACCATGGCAACATATAGCTCCCATAGACTTAACATAGGAAAAAGCTTGTCATCACTCTAGCTCCGTCAATTTTTTTCTGATCGACTTCATTCTTGCAGATAATAAGGACAGGCATAAAATCACGGTTAAGTTCGATTTTGGGCAGAATCGGAATATTGACCTCGGAGTTACGTGACCTTGAGCGACAAAAAATTTGCCCATAGACTTAACATAGGGAAAATGTTGTGACTACGATAGCGACTTGAATTTTTTTCAGATCAGCTTCAAACTTGCAGGTAACGAGGACAGACATAAAATCTCGGTTAAGTTAGATTTTGGGCCGAATCGGATTATTTGCCTTGGAGTTACCTGCCCTTGAGCATAAAAAAATACGTTGTGACCACGATAGCAACTTTATTTTTATTCAGATCAGCTTCAAACTTGCAGGTAACGTGGACAGGCATAAAATCTCAGTTAAGTTCGAATCGGAATATTGACCTCGGAGTTACATGACCTTGAGCGACAAAAAATTTGCCCATAGACTTTAATAGGGAAAATGTTGTGACTACGATAGCGACTTGAATTTTTTTCAGATCAGCTTCAAACTTGCAGGTAACGAGGACAGACATAAAATCTCGGTTAAGTTAGATTTTGGGCCGAATCGGATTATTTGCCTTGGAGTTACCTGCCCTTGAGCATAAAAAAATACGTTGTGACCACGATAGCAACTTTATTTTTATTCAGATCAGCTTCAAACTTGCAGGTAACGTGGACAGGCATAAAATCTCAGTTAAGTTCGAATCGGAATATTGACCTCGGAGTTACATGACCTTGAGCGACAAAAAATTTGCCCATAGACTTTACATAGGGAAAATGTTGTGACTACGATAGCGACTTGAATTTTTTTCAGATCAGCTTCAAACTTGCAGGTAACGAGGACAGACATAAAATCTCGGTTAAGATCGATTTTGGGCCGCATCGGATTATTTGCCTTGGAGTTACCTGCCCTTGAGCATAAAAAAATACGTTGTGACCACGATAGCAACTTTATTTTTATTCATATCAGCTTCAAACTTGCAGGTAACAAGGACAGGCATAAAATCTCGGATAAGTTCAATTTTGGGCCGAATCGGAATATTGACCTCGGAGTTACGTGACCTTGAGCGACAAAAAATTTGCCCATAGACTTAATTAGGGAAAATGTTGCGACTACGATAGCGACTTGAGTTTTTTTCAGATCAGCTTCAAACTTGCAGGTAACGAGGACAGACATAAAATCTCGGTTAAGTTCGATTTTGGGCCGAATCGGAATATTTGCCTTGGAGTTACCTGCCCTTGAGCATAAAAAAAAACGTTGTGACCACGATAGCAACTTTATTTTTATTCATATCAGCTTCAAACTTGCAGGTAACGAGGACAGGCATAAAATCTCGGTTAAGTTTGATTTTGGGCCGAATCGGAATATTGACCTCGGAGTTACGTGACCTTGAGAGACAAAAAAATTTGCCCATAGACTTAACGTAGGGAAAATGTTGTGACAGAAATAGCGACTTGAATTTTTAGCTCACCTGAGCCAAAGGCTCCAGTGAGCTGATAGTACACCAAGGCTCAGGAATCCGTCGTCTGTCGTCCGTCCATCCGTCGTCCACACTTTGAATGAAGCATATCTCAGAAGGCAGTCGACCAATCTTGTTTAAATTTTATGTGTAGCACCATTGGGCAAGGGGAAAGGCTGCATTAGGTTTTGGAGCTAGTCTGGTTCATTTGTTCCTTCATTCTTCTTTCTCTCCATATAGAGATAATAGACCAATGTTAAATTTTTAATCAAAGATTTCTCAGGAACTATAAAAGCTAGAAGCATCAAATTTGGTATTCAATAGAATAATGATGACTTATTTTGTGTAAGAGACATTGGGCATTCTCAGCTTATTTGTTCATCTGTTCTTTCATTCTTCTTTCTCTCCATTTTGACCAATGTTAAATTTTCGTCAAAGATTTCTCAGGAACTATAGAAGCTAGAAGTCTCAAACTTGGAATGCAATGCAATAATGATGACTTATATCCTGTAAGGGTCAATGGGCTGGATTCTATTGGCAGATTTAGTAGTCAAGTCTGTGAATTGTTAAAACTTAAGTTCCTCAGGTGAGCGGTTTAGGCTCATTGAGCCTCTTGTTAGCACACCTACTGTAGGGGTGTCCGCAGGGGCCAGTCCTCTCCTTTATCACTTCATGAAAGGATATCTTGGAAACCGTTCAGATTCCCACCCCTTAACCATATATATACTTGGTCCTTATGATGAGACACATTTAGGGACAACAATCTTGGGCTTTCCTGGGAACGACAGGGCATGCTCCAACCCCTCCACTTTTATCTCCAGCCATGCAGATCCCCACTGCTAAACCATATATATTCTTGTTCTTTGTGATAAGACACATTTAGTGATACCAACCAGGGCTCCATTGGGTCCATGCCCCACCCCCTCTACTTCATAAAAGGCCTAATGTTTCATATACTGAGTCCACATTGATGCTCATTTGGATATGGGGGTTCATTTGGCAGATTAAAATGATATCATGTTAAAATACATGGCTGCAATTTGGCAGTGCCCACCTGAGCTCTGGTGAGCATAGTGGCCCATGGGCCTCTTGTTATGAAAATCTGCTCATTAGTTTGGTTGCTATGGCAACTTAGAGTTTCCATTGACTTATAATGGGGAAAATTGAAAAATGGCATTTACTGCCAAGCCATTGCAGATATTTTGACAAAACTTTTATAGAAATGTTCCTTGAGTAATCCCCTATCAGCCATTTGCTTTAATGCCAACCTGGGGGTCCCACAGGGTGTGCCTGGGCCATGCCCCACCCCCTCCATTTCATAAAACGCCATATATCTTGGAAACCATTCAGATCCCCACCCCCAATCCATATATATTCTTGTTCCTTGTGATAAGACGCATTCAGTGACACCAACCTTGGGATCCCCCAGTATGCGCCGGGGCCATGCCCCACCCCCTCCACTTCATATCTCAGAAACCATTCAGATCCCCACCCCTAAATCATATATATTCTTGTTCCTTATTATAAGACCCCTTCAGTGACACCAACCTGGTGGTCCCCCAGGATGTACCGGAGCCATGCCCCACCGCCCCCCTCCACTTCATAAAAGGCCAAATATCTCAGAAACCATTCACATCCCCACCCCTAAACGATATATATTCTTGTTCTTTATGATAAGAGGCATCCAATGACGCCAACCTGGGGATCCCCTGGAATGCGCCGGGGTCATGCCCCACCCCCTCCACTTCATAAAAGGCCCAATATCTTTGAAACCTTACAGATCCCCACCCCTAAACCATATATATTCTTGTTCCTTATGATAAGGCACTTTCATTGACACCAACCTGGAGGTCTCCCTGGGCCTTGCCCCACCCCTGCACTTCACTAAAGGCCTTATATCTCAGAAACTGTTCAGAGCCCCACCCCTAAACCATATATATTCATCTTCCTTATGATAAGGCACATTCATTGACACCAGCTTGTGAGTCCCCGGGGCATGCCCGGGCCTTGCTCCACCGCTTGACTTCATTAAAAGCCACACATCTCAGAAATAGTTCAGATCCCCACCCCTAAACCATATATATTCTTGTTCCTTATGATAAGACTCATTCAGTCACACCAACTTGGGGGTCTCTTTGTGCTGAGGCAATGTGCCCCGCCCTTCCACTTCATAAAAGGCCATATATTTCAGAAACCATTCAAATCCCCACCCCATATTCATATATGTTCTTGTTCCTTATTATTAGCACACCTACTGTAGGGGTGTCTGCAGGGGCCAGTCCTCTCCTTTATCACTTCATGAAAGGATATCTTGGAAACCATTCAGATTCCCACCCCTAAACCATATATATACTTGGTCCTTATGATGAGACACATTTAGGGACAACAATCTTGGGCTTTCCTGGGAACGACAGGGCATGCTCCAACCCCTCCACTTTTATCTCCAGCCATGCAGATCCCCACTGCTAAACCATATATATTCTTGTTCTTTGTGATAAGACACATTTAGTGATACCAACCAGGGCTCCATTGGGTCCATGCCCCACCCCCTCTACTTCATAAAAGGCCTAATGTTTCATATACTGAGTCCACATTGATGCTCATTTGGATATGGGGGTTCATTTGGCAGATTAAAATGATATCATGTTAAAATACATGGCTGCAATTTGGCAGTGCCCACCTGAGCTCTGGTGAGCATAGTGGCTCATGGGCCTCTTGTTATGAAAATCTGCTCATTAGTTTGATTGCTATGGCAACTTAGAGTTTCCATTGACTTATAATGGGGAAAATTGAAAAATGGCATTTACTGCCAAGCCATTGCAGATATTTTGACAAAACTTTTATAGAAATGTTCCTTGAGTAATCCCCTATCAGCCATATGCTTTAATGCCAACCTGGGGGTCCCACAGGGTGTGCCTGGGCCATGCCCCACCCCCTCCATTTCATAAAACGCCATATATCTTGGAAACCATTCAGATCCCCACCCCCAATCCATATATATTCTTGTTCCTTGTGATAAGACGCATTCAGTGACACCAACCTTGGGATCCTCCGGTATGCGCCGGGGCCATGCCCCACCCCCTCCACTTCATATCTCAGAAACCATTCAGATCCCCACCCCTAAATCATATATATTCTTGTTCCTTATTATAAGACCCCTTCAGTGACCAACCTGGTGGTCCCCCAGGATGTACCCGAGCCATGCCCCACCCCCCTCCACTTCATAAAAGGCCAAATATCTCAGAAACCATTCACATCCCCACCCCTAAACGATATATATTCTTGTTCTTTATGATAAGAGGCATCCAATGACGCCAACCTGGGGATCCCCTGGAATGCGCCGGGGTCATGCCCCACCCCCTCCACTTCATAAAAGGCCCAATATCTTTGAAACCTTACAGATCCCAACCCCTAAACTATATATTTTCTTGTTCCTTATGATAAGTCACATTCAGTGAGACCAACCTGAGGGTCCCCAGGATGTGCTGGGGCCATGTTGCAGTTCACCTCCATTTCATAAAAGGCCCAGTATCTCAGAAACCTTTGTCCAGGAACCGCGGTGCGAGGCGGACCGTCCATGCTAATAAACCCTATTGGTTTCATTGGGCGACAGGGCTTGAGATGTCATTTCATCTCAATGTCGGGTAAAAGTCCCACAAAATTGGAAGCAATGTCTCCAAAATGACCTTTACAGTGTTGACGGGGACGTTAAACCTCAAATCAAACAAACAAACAAATCTCAGAAACCTTACAGATCCTCACCCCTAAACCATATATTCTTGTTCCGTACGATGAGACACATTCAGTGAGACCAACCTGGAGGTCGCCAGGGACATGCAGGGGCCATGCCCCAGTCCCCCTTCACTTCATAAAAGGCCCAGTATCTTGGAAAACTTACAGATCCCCACCCCTAAACCGTATATATTTTTGTTCCTTATAATAAGACACATTCAATACCTCGAGCGAGTTTGACTTTCAAGGTCAAGGTCACTGTGGCTATTTTTAGAAAAACTTTGTCATCGCTCTAGCGCCTACATTTAATGATGGATTGTAATAGAACTTCACACAAATGTTTCTTATGATATCTCGACTTACTTCGACTTTCAAGGTCATGACCTCAAAGTCAAGGTCACTGTGGCTATCTTTAGAAAAACTTTGTCATCGCTCTACCACCTACATTTATTAACAGATTTTAATATAACTTCACACAAAAGATGCTTATGATAATATCTTGAGCAAGATCTACTTTCGTGGTCATGGCCTCAAGTCAAGGTCACTATGGCTATTTTTAGAGAAACGTCATCACTCTAGAATGTACAGTTATTGGAGGATTTTTAAACAAACTTTACACAAATGTTGCATATGATAATATCTCAAGCAAGTTGGACTTTTGCCATTTCAGTGTTTTCCACACACGAAGTTGTCTAGTGCGAGGGGATTTGTATCGCATGCGATGCCTTGTTTTTATTTTGCATGAATGTTCCTTGGGTGGACCTCTTAGATTCCTTGAAGAAATTTTGATCCGACAAAAAACATGGCCGCCATGGGCGGGGCTTATTTTCACTATTTAACATATAACGTAATGCTAAAAAATCATTTTCTGCAAAAGTACTTGTGGGATTTCATTGTAATTTGCATGAATTGTCCTTGGGTGGACTGTTGTCAGATTCCTTGAAAAAAATTTGATCTTACAAAAAAACATGGCCGCCATGGGCGAGGCTTATTTTCACTATATAACATATAGTTTAATGCTGAAAATATTTTCTGCAAAAGTTCTTGTTTTTATTTCATAGTTATTTGGCATGCATGTTCCTTGGGCGGACCTCTGTCATATTCCTTGAAGAAATTTTGATCCGACATAAAACATGGCTGCAGTGGGCGGGGTTTATTTTCACTATATAACATGTAGTGTAATGTTAAAAAAGTCTTCTCTTCTTCAAAAGTTCTTGTTTATTTATTTATTTATTTATTTAAAAGTACCTTCCTGTATCTGAATTAATCTCCTCCAATTTTGCTGACTATCACATATCTATAGAGGTCCACCTACAAATTGTCATTCTAAAATTCAAAACATCAGAAATTTCACATGCCCATCACACTGGTGATAGAACTGATGTTTTCAACACAAACTCTATTTATACGACATGATGTTTCAAAATAAATTCAAAATACTGAGGGAGATTGATTTATAAGACCTAATTATACTACAGTGTCAACAGTTCTCCAGATCCCTGAGGGTTAAAATGGCTTAGTTGAAAAGGGAGGCATATCGAATCTGACGGAGGAAAGGAAAAAATAAATAAAGAAAGAAATAAAAACATAAATCTGTTCATTTTTTAGCTCCTCTGGCCAAAGACCGGCGGGTCTTATGTTATATGTTATGGCCCTGTGTCTGTTGTGCGTCTGTGCGGTTGTGCATCCGTGCGTTAACTTTTTTCTTTAAACATTTCCTCCTTAACTACTTGGTCGATTGTAACCAAACTTCACAAGAATGTTTCTCACATAGTCCTCTTCTGAATTCCTTCAAAAAATTTTGTTACATGCAGAACAAAATGGCATCGAAAAGCAAAAAAAAAAATATTTAAAAATCTTCTCCTCCAAAACCGCTCAATGGATTTTATTCTTATTTTGCATGAATGTTCCTTGGGTGGACCTCTGTCAGATTCCTTGAAGAAATTCGGATCAGGCAAAAAACATGGCCACCATGGCCATGCCCCACATGACTGCCATGGCTATGCCCCTTGGCTCATTAGCTTTCAAAGACTTATATGGGGAAAAGTTTTAAAAACCTTCTCCTCCAAAACCGCTCAACGTAATGGATTTCATTCTTACTTTGCATGAATGTTCCTTGGGTGGACCTCTGTCAGATTCCTTGAAGCAATTTTGATCAGACAAAAAACATGGCCGCCATGGACAAGCCCATTGGCTAATTAGCTTCCATAGACTCATAAAGGGATCTTTTTTTTTTTTAATCTTCTCCTCCAAAACCGCTAAATGGATTTCGTTCTTAATTTTCATGAATGTTCCTTGTGTCTACCATTGTCAGATTCATTGAAGAAATTTTGATCAGACAAAAAACATGGCCGCCATGGCCACCACCTTTGGCTCATTAGCTTCCATAGACCAATAAACGGAAAAACTTCTTCTCTGAAACCATAAAGCCTAAAGCTAAGACATTTACATGTAGTATGTAGCAAAGTTATGTGGTCACCTACTAAGTCCTGCGAACTATGACTCTTGAGTCCAAATTGGCAACGCCCCGGTGCTTAGTAGCTCCCATAGACTAATAATGACAAAATCTTGAAACTTTTCTCCTCTGAAACCATAAGGCCAAGAGCTTAGTATGTAGCAACTTGAAGTATTCATCTGCATAAATCCTGCCAACTATGCCCCTGGGGTCCAAATTGGCCACACCCTGAGGCCCATAAGCTCCCATAGACTTATACTGGGAAAAACTGACAAAAATCTTCTCTGAAACCATCAGTGCCCAGAGCTTAGATATTAAGTATGCAGCAACGTCAAGTGGTCACTCAAATAAATCCTGCCAACAATGCCCCTGGGGTAAAAAATTGGTCACGCCCAGAGGCATATTAGTTCCCATAGACTTATAATAGGAAAAACTTAAAAAAAGTCTTCTTCTCTGAAACCATAAGGCCCAGAGCTTTAGATATTTAGAACGGAGCAATGCCAAATGGTCACTCACATAAATCCTGCCAACCATGGCTCTGGGGTCAAAAAAATATAGAATGGACATTCCTTGGGTGGATCACTTGTTTCTTTTTAACCCATTGCATGCGGGAAAACCCTAAATGGGTACCTTGGCAAACAGTGCTGGCCCAGATCAGACCCCACAGAACACCATGTCTGATCAGGGCCTGCACTACCGGTATTTGCTAACAGAATTTTCCATCAAAAATAGAAAAAAAAATAGGCCTGACACCCCTTATATGACAAATGGACTGGTCCAACATATAGCAATAGAAGAGTCCACTAGTATACCATTGGTTAATGTAATAAATATGACAATTGTCTGAAGTTAGCCGGTGGAGCGACAGGCCCTCTTGGGCCTCTTGTTGTTCTGCTCCACTGAACAAAATGGTGGCCAGAGCTAAAAATAGAAAAATCTTTGAAAGACATCTCCTAAACCGGTGGCATCCTTTATGCTGCCCTTTTGATATCAAAATTTGGATTTGCTCCCTTTGTCGTGTCTTACATGTATGTTATCCTAAGGAATTCAGGTGAGCGATACAGGACCATCATGGTCCTCTTGTTTTATTTATAGCGTTTCTGCTAGTAGTTAGCTCACCTGGAGCGAAGCTCTAGGTCAGCTTATGCCGTGGTCTGTTGTCCGTCGTCCGTCGTTAGCTTTTCAAATTTTCGACATCTCCCGAACCATAGGTTGGATTGAGTTGATACTTGGTGGGAGGCATCATGGCAACATGGAGATCAGAATTGCTAAAATCGTTCTGTTCTGATATCCAAGATGGCCGCCATGGCAGCCATCTTGAAATTCTTTAAGCGACATTTCCTCTCAAACCAAAAATGAGATTGAGCTGAAACTTAATAGGAGGCATCAGGGTGACATGGAGATTCAGAATTGCTAAAATCGTTCCGGTCCGTTATCCAAGATGGCCGCTATGGCAGCCATCTTGAAATTCTTTAAACGACATCTCCTCCTGAACCAAAAGTCGGATTGAGCTGAAACTTGATGGGAAGCATCGGGGTGACATAAAGATTCAGAATTGCTAAAATCATTCTGTTCAGATATCCATAATGGCAGCCATATTCAATTTCTTCAAATGACATCTCCTCCCAAACCAAAAGTCAGATTGAGCTAAAACTTGATGGGAGGCAGCGGGGTGACATGGAGATTAAGAATTGCTAAAATTGTTTCGTTCCAATATCCAAGATGGCCGCCATGGCAGGCATCTGGAAATTTTTCAAATGACATCTCTCAAATCAAAAGTCAGATAGAGCTGAAACTTGATGAGAGGTATCAGGGTGACTTGGAGATTCAGAATTGCTAAAATCATTCTGGTCCGTTATCCAAGATGGCCTCCTGAACCAAAAGTTGGATTGACCTGAAACTTGATGGGAAGCATCGGGATGACATGAGATTCAGAATTGCTAAGATCGTTTCGGTCCATTATCCAAGATGGCAGTCATCTTGAAATTCTTTAAATGACATCACCTTCCGAACCAAAAGTCACGGTGAGACATTATCATGAACAGCCCAATCCAGGTGAGCGATTTCTGGCCCACTTGGGCCTCTTAGTTGTGTTATTCAATTAAAATTTATGCTACAAAATCAAATAAAATAAAGTAAGCACAGTTTAAACTCAAACTACCATCACAGCCGTATAGTGTGTTAGTGTAGTCTAATAATGAATGGATTATATGGTTTGTTCTATTTTACCAGTGTTGAAAAACAAAATTTTCTGTGATTAATTTCATTATAGACTGTTAAGGAAAATGATTTGAATAAAGAATAGAAGTGTTTAGTACATTAATTGATTTGTTTATATTTTGAATTTGTTTTTTATTTTGATTTAAATACCTTAAAATCGGAGATACACATGGTGTTTTTTTATTGAGCCTGCCTTCGCAAGAGGGACATTGGAATGAGTTGTTGCCTGTTGGTATCAACAATATAACTTTGAAAATGCGTTTTAGCTCCATTTCTCATATGCTAAACCCTCTTTGTTATCTATCTTCGATCATGTGTAATCATTTCAGACCTGTTCACTTGAACTAATTCATTGAATTTGAATTTATGTTGTGAAAACATTAGAAGTTACCGCATTGTAAACTCAGGCTACCACGATGGTTCTCTTGTGAGTTACAGTTTAGTCTAATAATTCTTGTGTAATCTAGAATGGATTATATGTTTTGTTAGCTCACATGTCACGTACTGACAAGGTGAGCTTTTGTGATCACATTTCGTCCGTCGTGCGTGCGTCCATGCGTGCGCCCGTAAACAATTTCTTTAAACGACATCTCCTCCTAAACCACTGAATGGATTCTAACCAAACTTGGCAGAAATGATCCTTGGGTGGTCCTCTTTCAAAGTTGTTCAAATGGTTCCGGTCCATTGTACATCTAGGTCACAGGTGCTAAAAATAGATTTTTTAACAGAAAACTTTAAAGATCTTCTCGTCTGAAAGCAGAAGGCCCAGGTCTTTGAGATTTGGTATGTAGCTTCGTTTAGTGGACCTCTACCAAAGTTGTTCAAATTATAGCCCTGGAGCCCAAAATGCCCCCGCCCCGGGGCCCACTAGTTTTACATAGACTTATATGGGGAAAAGCTTTAAAAATCTTCTTGTCAGAAACCAGAAGGTCCAGGTCTCTGATATTTGGTATGTAGCTTCGACTAGTGGACCTCTACCAAAGTTGTTCAAATTATAGCCCTGGAGCCCAAAATGCCCCCGCCCCAAGGCCCAATAGTTTTACATAGACTTATATAGGGAAAAGCTTTAAAAATCTTCTTGTCAGAAACCAGAAGGCCTAGGTCTTTGATATTTGGTATGTAGCTTCGTCTAGTGGACCTCTACCAAAGTTGTTCAAATTATAGCCCTAGAGCCCAAAATGCCCCCGCCCCAGGGCCCACTGGTTTTACATAGACTTATATAGGGAAAAGCTTTAAAAATCTTCTTGTCAGAAACCAGAAGGCCCAGGTCTTTGATATTTGGTATGTAGCTTCATCCAGTGGACCTCTACCAAAATTGTTCAAATTATAGCCCTAGAGCCCAAAATGCCCCCGCCCCAGGGCCCGCTGGTTTTACATATACTTATATAGGGAAAAGCTTTAATAATCTTCTTGTCAGAAACCAGAAGGCCCAGGTCTTTGATATTTGGTATGTAGCTTCATCCAGTGGACCTCTACCAAAGTTGTTCAAATTATAGCCCTGGAGCCCAAAATGCCCCCGCCTCAGAGCCCACTGGTTTTACATAGACTTATATAGGGAAAAGCTTTAAAAATCTTCTTGTCAGAAACCAGAAGGCCCAGGTCTTTGATATTTGGTATGTAGCTTCGTCCTGTGGACCTCTACCAAAGTTCTTCAAATTATAGCCCTAGAGCCCAAAATGCCCCCGCCCCAGGGCCCACTGGTTTTACATAGACTTATATAGGGAAAAGCTTTAATAATCTTCTTGTCAGAAACCAGAAGGCCCAGGTCTTTGATATTTGGTATGTAGCTTCATCCAGTGGACCTCTACCAAAGTTGTTCAAATTATAGCCCTGGATCCCAAAATGCCCCCGCCTCAGAGCCCACTGGTTTTACATAGACTTATATAGGGAAAAGCTTTAAAAATCTTCTTGTCAGAAACCAGAAGGCCCAGGTCTTTGATATTTGGTATGTAGCTGCGTCCTGTGGACCTCTACCAAAGTTCTTCAAATTATAGCCCTAGAGCCCAAAATGCCCCCGCCCCAGGGCCCACTGGTTTTACATAGACTTATATAGGGAAAAGCTTTAATAATCTTCTTGTCAGAAACCAGAAAGCCCAGGTCTTTGATATTTGGTATATAGCTTCATCCAGTGGACCTCTATAAAAGTTGTTCAAATTAGAGCCCTGGAGCCCAAAATGCCCCCGCCTCAGAGCCCACTGGTTTTACATAGACTTATATAGGGAAAAGCTTTAAAACTCTTCTTGTCAGAAACCAGAAGGCCCAGGTCTTTGATATTTGGTATGTAGCTTCGTCCTGTAGACCTCTACCAAATATCTTCAAATTATAGCGATAGAGCCCAAAATGCCCCCGCCCCAGGGCCCACTGGTTTTACGTAGACTTATATAGGGAAAAGCTTTAATAATCTTCTTGTCAGAAACCAGAAGGCCCAGGTCTTTGATATTTGGTATGTAGCTTCATCCAGTGGACCTTTACCAAAGTTGTTCAAATTATAGCCCTGGAGCACAAAATGCCCCCGCCTCAGAGCCCACTGGTTTTACATAGACATTTATAGGGAAAAGTTTTAAAACTCTTCTTGTCAGAAACCAGAAGGCCCAGGTCTTTGATATTTGGTATGTAGCTTCGTCCTGTGGACCTCTACCAAAGTTCTTTACAGAAGGCCCAGGTCTTTGATATTTGGTATGTAGCTTCGTCCTGTGGACCTCTACCAAAGTTCTTTAAATTATAGCCCTAGAGCCATAAATTCCCCCGATCCAGGGCCCACTGGTTTTACATAGACTTAAATAGGGAAAAGCTTTAAAAATCTTCTTATCAGAAACCAGAAGGCCCAGGTCTTTGATATTCAGTATGTAGCTTCGTCCTGTGGACCTTCACCAAATGTGCAATTGTAGCCCTGGAGCCCAAAATGCCCCCGCTCCAGGGCCCACTGGTTTTACATAGACTCATATAGGGAAAAGCTTTAAAAATCTTCTCGTCTGAAACCAGAAGGTCCAGGTTTTTGATATTTGTAATGTAGCTTTGTCTAGTGGACCTCTACCAGTATTGTTCAAATTATAGCCCTGGAGCCCAAATTCCCTCCGCCCCAGGGCCCACTGGTTTTACATAGACTTATATATGAAATAGCTTTAAACTTCTTCTTGTCTGAAACCAGAGAGCCCAGGTCTTTGATAATTGGTGTGTAGCTTTGTCTAGTGGACCTCTACCAAAGTTGTTCAAATTATAGCCCTGGGACCCAAAATGCCTCCGCCCCAGGGCCCACTGGTTTTACATAGACTTATATAGGAAATAGCTTTAAAATTCTTCTTGTCTGAAACCAGAAGGTCCAGGTCTTTGATATTTGGTATGTAGCTTCGTCTAGTGGACCTCTACCAAAGTTGTTCAAATTATAGCCCTGGGACCAAAAATGCCCCCGCCTGGGTGTAACAGGCCAGTTTTTTCCCCCAGTCAGTTTTTCCCCGGGGAAAAAACCGACTAGTCAGTTTTTCCCCCACCCAGTCAGTTTTTTCCCCACCCAACTATATTCCATGTAAGAACTTAAAAAGCTATAACGATTTAAGAAACGGTGTAATATGAAAAAGTATATCATATTTATACCCCCACAAATGAAATTTGGGGGGGTATATAGGAGTGAGCTTGTCGGTCTGTCGGTCGGTCGGTCGGTCGGTCGGTCTGTCGGTCGGTCTGTTGACTTGGTTTCCAGACGATAACTCAAAAACCGCTTCACCGATTTTTATAATTTTTGGTACACTGGTGTAACATCATAAAATACAGGTCAAGTTCGATTTCCACTACAATTCGTCAATTTTCGACATAGTTATGGCCCCTTTCAAGTGAAAAAATTGCAAAATGGCGCTGATGTACTATCAAGGCAGTTTTTGTGGGGGTATTCATCACCTTTAGTGATAGCTCTAGTTATGTGTCTAGTATGGTCGAGAACTTGCAGACAAGATTAAGTATTTTTTAGGGTGGGGAAAAACTGGGCCGGCCCGTTTTTTCCCCACCCCACTATTAACTATACTGAGCCAAACTCATAACGCAACACGGATATGGTTGAATTTTTGTGGTTATTTCTGGTGCAGGATAGTCTTTATGGCATATGTTGCTGAACTATCACCAATAAATGATTTGGTGTCATTGATTACGGTTTCCAGAGCAAGGTTCATAGAGATCGAATCTGATTGGTCAAAACGGTAATTTTGATTCCATGCGCTTCCGGAGACATCTGGAATGTCAGATTTTTTTAAAGAATTCTTTTTAAACGATCGCCCAATAAGCAAAGCTAGTGCGATTTAAAAATGTCTTTCCACGTGTCTCAGAATTTAACGAGAAAGTTCAAAAGACTGTCGTTTTGGCGATTTAACTGAACATTCCATAGACAACAGAAGAAAATTAAAGCGGCGACAAATTTTAATGGTGAGATTTTCAAAGCTAAAACTTGTGCGCTCTGCTTACTTTTCTTGTCACTGGGCATTAGAAAACACAATTCAGTGGAATTATTGCATCAGTGCTTAGAACTGTCTTCAACAAATTTTGAAATTACCAACTGGTCCCTTTATGCCATAGTGCCATAATTCTTTGTCAGGATGCGAAAACAGGTCGTCGCTTTTGATCAAAATTAAAGAGAACCTATTGATAAACAGTAAAATTAACCATTGCTAAAAAAATTCACAGCAGTATTTTCACAAAACGATCTTCATGTCAGGCGTAAAACCACAATGCGTTTTCATTTTTAACAAACACCCTAGCTCCAGAATATGGTCTGTTTCTTGAACGGATCGAAGCAGAATGTTACAACCAAAGTGCTGCTGGATGCTTGGGACAGTGACCAGTGTTGTTACATAGACGATTCGTAGAATATATGTACATTGTGCTCATTATTATCAATACGAACCAGTGGAACCACTGTTGCGTTATAACTTTGGCTCAGTATATGTTACAACTTAATAAGCCATATCTGTTTAAGAAATGGTGTAATATCAAAGAAAATATCATATTTATGTGTCTAGTATGGTCGAGAACTTGCAGACAAGATTAAGTATTTTTGAGGGTGGGGAAAAACTGGGCCGGCCCGTTTTTCCCCACCCCACTATTAACTATGTTACAACTTAATAAGCCATATCTGTTTAAGAAATGGTGTAATATCAAAGAAAATATCATATTTATGTGTCTAGTATGGTCGAGAACTTGCAGACAAGATTAAGTATTTTTGAGGTAGGGGAAAAACTGGGCCGGCCCGTTTTTTTCCCCACCCCACTATTAACTATGTTACAACTTAATAAGCCATATCTGTTTAAGAAATGGTGTAATATCAAAGAATATATCATATTTATGTGTCTAGTATGGTCGAAAACTTGCAGACAAGATTAAGTATTTTTGAGGGTGGGGAAAAACTGGGCCGGCCCGTTTTTTCCCCACCCCACTATTAACTATGTTACAACTTAATAAGCCATATCTGTTTAAGAAATGGTGTAATATCAAAGAATATATCATAGTTATGTGTCTTGTATGGTCGAGAACTTGCAGACAAGATTAAGTATTTTTGAGGGTGGGGGAAAACTGGGCCGGCCCGTTTTTTCCCCACCTCACTATTAACTATGTTACAACTTAATAAGCCATATCTGTTTAAGAAATGGTGTAATATCAGTTTTTCCCCCACCCTCAACAACACTGAAATCAGTCCGTCAATATGTATTATGCATCTTGCATCAGTTAATAGATGAAATCTATTCAGTAAATAAACAACACCAACACCATAGATGTAAAATGTTTCCTCACCCCTGTTAACCAAACAGGTAAAGTCAGCATTTTTTGGTGGACTGATTTAATCATTTGCGTTTCATAAATGACTAGCAGCAAATACCAATGATATATTCTTAACATTTATAAAATGTTATCTTAACATTTATAACTGGTTTCTCTACATTCTTTTCTAGGGTGGGAAAAAAACGGGCCGGCCCAGTTTTTCCCCACCCTCAACAATACTTAATCCAGTCCTCAGTATGTATGATGAATCTTGCATCAGTCAAAAGTTAAAATCTGTTCAGTTGCTAAATAACACCAACACCATAGATGCAAAAGTGTTTATTTTAATATCAAATATAACTACCCATCACTACAATTATAGCCTTTTCACCAGACGCAGGTCTGGGTCAGTCTGACAAAAAAAAATCTAGCCAGAAATGCCACCGGCATGTCCCTTTTCCCGTGACCTCCCCAGCGTCGAGTCCTGATTGGTCGCTGATGTCACATGACCTATCAGACCAATAGGCAGACGATACAGGTCACGTGACCGCGGTTTTCGCGCCGAGAGGTCATTATTTTTTCAGACTTACTTGGGATAGGATCGTGACAAACTACATTCCATGGAAGAATGAATAAACGGATAAGTGTTTTATTCTTTTTTGATTTTGCACTTACCTTCAGTTTCCACAACGTACTTAGGCTTTTTAAGCTTATTGTTTATTCCGAAATTCTTAGAGACTTTATTTCGTGTGTTTCTGCCGACATTACATGTGTAGTGGTTGTCCGCCATTTTGAATTTTCACTTGGAAGTTTTGTTTATCATGTGATCAACCGTTTTTGGTTCTGATAAGCACCACACTTCTTTTCATGTTATGTGCCAGGGTATACGCTCGTATTATTCCTGGTAATGTTTTAATAGAAGTCGGCGTTGTGGAAACTTAAATTGCCAGAAAAAGAGGACGGTTTTTGTGCGTGTTCCTTCCACTTCCGGTATCGGAAGACGTATCGCTGAATAAAAATTCTCAGCATTAATTTAGTTTTGAACATGTGCAAGACCCGTCTTCGTTTAGCACTTATAAATCCCACGATGCAGATAGATAATATTCAGGTCCCTTTGTGGCCTTTCTATAGTATCTTCTAAACAGAATCCATCCAATTCGTGTGGGTCACCATTGCCGAATCAAGATGAGCCAGTCTATGTCCCCTCCTCCCATTTGGGCCTGGGTTGACTAGGATAGGTTCGTCGACCGCCCCGTAGAGACCCTGCTCATAATTGTGGGGACTCCGGGGTGCGGGGAATCTACGCCCAAATTTTTTGCCGAATCCATGTTACATACGAATTTTGGTACGGTTCCGATCCCGGTTTTTATCGGGTAACCTTTCCGGACCTTCGGTACTTAGTTTACCTTGGTCATATGCTTCTTTCCTCTTATTATGATAATTTTTTTTTATCATAATCATTAAAACATACAGATTTGGGCATTGTTTATTGGAATACCGTAACTATTGCAAGTGAATCCGGGACGTTTCGGTACTGAGTCGTTTCGGCCTGGGTCGTTTTCGACCCGAATTTGCACCTGGGTCGATTCGGCCTATTTCGGTGGGTCGTTTCGGCCTGGGGTCGATTCGGCCTTGATCGTTTTAGGTCCTTTTTATTAGATGCATAAATTCATCGCAGATTATTCAATCTGTTACCCGTTCTGAAGTCATCTAGGGCGGGACAATATTACGATGTTTGTAATATGGTCATTGCCATCTCACGGCTCCTTGAATTCTCTGTTTTGATTCGGTAATTTCGCATGTTCAGTGCACTTTACACAATAAAGGGCCTAACACTGGGGAAGTTTAATTGAGCCCCAAGTGTTTTGCCCCTAGAGCTAAATCTGGGCCTAGTGATTTATCCTCTGGGGATATATCAATACTCAGAGGTTGGTCTTTTTTCGTCCTTACTAATTAGCGATTATGAGAAGGACATATTTAGAGCCTCAGCACCTATTGATTCTAAAACTATAAGCGGACCATGTCTTCCCAACGTTTTCAGAATCAAGCTTCAAGACCGGGGCCACGCGTGCGAAAAGAACTTGGAACATTGATTCTAACAACAAAAAACATCAATTTTTTGTTCTTATGAAATTCCAAAATTCGACCCAGATTCAGTCTCTGTATATATGACGTCAGGGAAATTGGCATTACTTCCTGTTTCGACGCTCTAACATTGGAGCTTCTTACCAGGACTATTGTTAAGTGGGTTCTCATTTTGACTGGTATTCTAGTTCTACCCACTTTGCCTTCAAACAAGAGCAGGCCTTTGGGTTTACATAGGCTTATATAGGGAAAATCTTTAAAAATCTTCTTCTCTGAAACAACAAGACCCAGGTCTTTGATATTTGGTGTGAAGCTTCACCTAGTGGACCTCTACCAAGATTGTTCAAATTATAGCCCTAGGGCCAAAAATGCCCCCGCCCCGGGGGCATTTGGTTTTACATAGGCTTTTACAGGGAACATCTTTAAAAATCTTCTTCTCTGAAACCGAAAGGCCCAGGTCTTCGATATTTGGTATGTAGCTTCATCTAGTGGACCTCTACCAGGATTGTTCAAATTATGGCCCTTGGGCCAGAAATACCCCCGCCCCGGGGGCCTTTGGGTTTACATAGGCTTATATAGGGAAAATCTTTAAAAATCTTCTTCTCTGAAATCACAAGGCCCAGGTCTTCGATATTTGGTATGAAGCTTCATCTAGTGGACCTGTACCAAGATTGTTCAAATTATGGCCCTTGGGCCAGAAATGCCCCCGCCCCGGGGCCTTTGGGTTTACATAGGCTTATATAGGGAAAAGCTTTAAAAATGTTCTTCCCTGAAACCACAAGACCCAGGTCTTTGATATTTGGTATGAAGCTTCACCTAGTGGATCTCTACCAAGATTGTTCAAATTATAGCCCTGGGGCCAAAAATGCCCCCGCCCCGGGGGCCTTTGGGTTTACATAGGCTTATGTAGGGAAAATCTTTAAAAATATGCTTCTCTGACACCACAAGGCCCAGGTCTTTGATATTTGCTGTGACGCTTCACCTAGTAGACCTCTACCAAGATTGTTCAAATTATAGCCCTAGGGCCAAAAATTTCCCCGCCCCGGGGGCCTTTGGTTTTACATAGGCTTTTACAGGGAAAATCTTTAAAAATCTTCTTCTCTGAAACCGCAAGGCCCAGGTCTTTGCTGTTTGGTATGAAGCTTCATCTAGTTGACCTCTACCAAGATTGTTCAAATTATAGCCCTGGGGCCAAAATTGCCCCCGCACTGGGGGCCTTTGGTTTTACATAGGCTTATACAGGGAAAATCTTTAAAAATCTTCTTCTCTGAAACCGTAAGGCTCAGATCTGTGATATTTGGTGTGAAGCTTCATCTAGTGGACGTCTACCAAGATTGTTCAAATTATAGCCCTGGGGCTAAAACTGCCCCCGCCCCGGAGGCCTTTGGTTTTACATAGGCTTATATAGGGAAAATCTTTGATATTTGATGTTAAGCTTCACCTAGTGGACCTCTACCAAGATTGTTCAAATTATAGCCTTGGGGCCAAAAATGCCCCTGCGTCGGAGGCCTTTGGTTTCACATAGGCTTATACAGGGAAAATCTTTAAAAATCTTCTTCTCTGAAACCGCAAGGCTCAGATCTTTAATATTTGGTGTGAAGCTTCATCTAATCAACCTCTACCAAGATTGTTCAAATTATAGCCCTTGGGCCAAAAATGCCCCCATCCCCTGGGGCCTTTGGTTTTTCATGAGGCCTAATTGGCCTAAACTAGCTAGTCTGGCCCAGAAAACATGTACACTCCATATGTTTCACTTCTGTGGTGTATTCCTTGCTTGCAAAGGATAACCCTTTTATAGAACATATTTAACTTCACTACAGCTGGTGTGTGGGAATGTGTGGCGGCGGTAAAACGTCTCCCTGCCCTACATCATAGTGTAGATTATATTTTCTTGTCCTTTGGGATCATTGATTCCATTGTGGAATTTTGAAAATATCTGAGGGTCACTTATGAGGCCTAATTGGCCGAAACTAGCTAGTCTGGCCCGGAAAACATGTACACTCCATATGTTTCACTTCTGTGGTGTATTCCTTGCTTCCAAAGGATAACCCTTTTATAGAACAAATTATATTGGGAAAATATTTAAAAATCTTCATCTCTGAAACCACAAGGCTCATTGGTATGAAGCTTCACCTAGTATAGCCCTTGGGCCAAGAATGTACTAGAGACACTGATTCTCAGGTGAGCGATTCAGGGCCCTCTGGGCCCTCTTGTTTATGAAAATTGGCCCATTAGTTTGGTTGCTATAGCAACTTAGAACTCCCATAGACTTATAATGGGGAAAATTGAAAAATGGCATTAACTGCCAAGCCTTTGCAGATATTGGAACAAAACTTTCATAGAAATGTTCCTTAAGCAATCTAGTATCTACCATATGATTTAAGGCCTACTGCTCATTTGTATTGGTTGCCATAGAACCAAAATGAAAAAATAGAAAAAAAAATACTTAAAAAATCATCTCCTCAGAAACCGTATGCTCTATGAGGCTGAAAGTTTATGGAAATATTCACCATATTTGCCTTTACAGGTTTTGTGTTTTTTATGAAATTCGGCTCTTTAGTTTGGTTGCTATGGCAACTTAGATTTTCCATAGACTTATAATGGGGAAAATTGAAAAATGGCATTAACTACAAAGCCTTTGCAGATATTTTGACAAAACTTTCATAGAAATGTTCCTTTAGTAAACTTCTCTCAGCCATATGCTTTTATGTCAACCTGGGGGTCCAGTAGGTTGTGCCGGGGCCATGCCCCGCCCCCAGTACTTCATAAAATGACATATCTCAGAAACCTTACAGATCCCCACCCCTAAACCATATATATTCTTGTTCCTATTGATAAGACGCATTCAGTGACACCAACCTGGAGGTCCTCCGGGATGTGCCGAGGCCATGCCCCACCCCCTCCACTTCATAAAAGGCCCAATATCTCGGAAACCATTCAGATCCCCACCCCTGAACCCTATATACTCTTGTTCCTTATGATAAGACGCATTCAGTGACATCAAACTGGGGGTCCCCCGGGATGGGCCGGGGCCATGTCCCGCCCCTCCATTTCATAAAAGGCCCAATATCTTGTAAACCTTACAGATTCCCACCCCTAAACCATATATATTCTTGCTCCTTATGATAAGACGCATTCATTGACCCCAAATTGGGTGTCTTCCGGGGTGCGCCGGAGCCATGCCCCACCCCTTCACTTCACAAAAGGCCTATATCTCAGAAACTGTTCAGATCCCCACCCCTAAACCATATATGTTCTTGTTCATTATGATGAGACACATTCAGTGACACCAACCTGGGGGTCCCCAGGGATGTGCTGGCACCATGCCCCACCCCCTCCATTTCATATTATCACAATATCTCGGAAACCTTACAGATCCCCACCCCTAAACCATATATATTCTTGTACCTTATGATAAGACACTTTCATTGACACCAACCTGGGGGTCTCCCTGGGCCTTGCCCCACCCCTGCACTTCACAAAAGGCCTTATATCTCAGAAACTGTTCAGAGCCCCACCCCTAAACCTTATATATTCATCTTCCTTATGATAAGGCACATTCATTGACACCAGCTTGTGAGTCCCCGGGGCATGCCCGGGCCTTGCTCCACCGCTTGACCTCATTAAAAGCCACATATCTCAGAAATAGTTCAGATCCCCACCCCTAAACCATATATATTCTTGTTCCTTATGATAAGACTCATTCAGTCACACCAACTTGGGGGTCTTTTTGTGCTGAGGCAATGTGCCCCGCCCTTCCACTTCATAAAAGGCCATATATTTCAGAAACCATTCAAATCCCCACCCCATATTCATATATGTTCTTGTTCCTTATTATTAGCACACCTACTGTAGGGGTGTCCGCAGGGGCCAGTCCTCTCCTTTCCACTTCATGAAAGGATATCTTGGAAACCGTTCAGATTCCCACCCCTAAACCATATATATACTTGGTCCTTATGATGAGACACATTTAGGGACAGCAATCTTGGGCTTTCCTGGGAACGACAGGGCATGCTCCAACCCCTCCACTTATATCTCCAGCCATGCAGATCCCCACTGCTAAACCATATATATTCTTGTTCTTTGTGATAAGACACATTTAGTGATACCAACCAGGGCTCCATTGGGTCCATGCCCCACCCCCTCTACTTCATAAAAGGCCTAATGTTTCATATACTGAGTCCACATTGATGCTCATTTGGATATGGGGGTTCATTTGGCAGATTAAAATGATATCATGTTAAAATACATGGCTGCAATTTGGCAGTGCCCACCTGAGCTCTGGTGAGCATAGTGGCCCATGGGCCTCTTGTTTTTACATGCCATGGCTGTCTACCACCATGTTGCATGTTGGGCGCAACTCTGCTCTTGATAACTGGTTCAGTTTTTACTGAGCATAGTAAATGAAAACTTAGAGCCTCAGCGCCTCTTGATTCTAGAACTATAAGCGGACCATGTCTTCCCAACGTTTTCAGAATCAAGCTTCAAGACCGTGGGCACTCGTCTTTTTTGAAGTCTTCGGAGAGCGTATCAAGAACAGGTACCGCAACCAAGAGACGCTCTTCGACTACTTCCGATGACTTTTTAAGTGCTTATCACCCTCGACTAGAAGATCTCAATCAGTCCCCATCTACTAGTAGATCATTCTCAGATCAGGGTACACGGTCCTTTCGTTCCAGAGGTCGGACTGGAACGAAATCTCCCAATAGAGGAAGACACAAGTCTAACAAATGACTTTCTTCCTTCCCCTCCTCTTCATCTTCTTCCAGTAGGAGCCGAGCTATTTCAGTTCTATCAAGCCGTGGCTTCTGTTATCAATTATATTTTGAGTTTTATGAGTTTTGAGAAAGGGTTACTGGATTGCGTTCGTTAGGAATCCCTTCTCTTTCTCACATGCAAATACTATTTCTGGTAAATAGTATCAAGAAAAGAAATTTTTTTATTGGAAGAGGAAGGGTTCTTCTCCAAAAGAAAGCCGTGTAAGTAGAAAAAGTTCTCCTTTCCCCAGGCTTCTACAGGCGGATCTTTCTGGTCGAGAAGAAAATGGGAAAATCGACTCATCATCGACTTCTCACACTTAACACAGATGATGCGAGTCGATAATTTCAAAATGGAAACTTCGTCCTCGATTAGTCAGGTCAATTCTCCCAAATTCGGGGACGATTTCCGTAGTTTTAAAGGACGCTTACCTTCACATCTCCATCCATAGGTCATTACGCAAATACCTTCGTTTCACCTTGGATGGAATTTTTGTGTATCAGTCCGTTGCCTTCCCTTTGTTGGATTTGTCAACTGATCAATGAAAAGAAAAGAAGAAAATGGGAAAATCGACTCATCATCGACTTCTCACACTTAACAAGATGATGCGAGTCGATCATTTCAAAATGGAAACTTCGTCCTCGATTAGTCAGGTCAATTTCCCAAATTCGGGGACGATTTCCGTAGTTTTAAAGGTCGCTAACCTTCACATTTCCATCCATAGGTCATTACGCAAATACCTTCGTTTCACCTTGGATGGAATTTTTGTGTATCAGTCCGTTGCCTTTCCTTTGTTGGATTTGTCAACGGATCAATGTTTTCCCTGTTCACCAACTTAATAGAAATTAATTAAGCAGCTCTCATCATAGAATTAGGCCCCAATCTCGTGTAGTGTTCCGATGATGGGTTTTGTCATCATTTTTCCAGATACTGTTTATCATACCTTGTCCTAACGTGTACAGGTTATTGTGAATTTAGATTTCATACACTTTATCGAGAAGTTGAAATTGATTCTACCTCAAAGATACTTCTCCATTTTTTCACGCCCCGAAAAACTTTCGATTTATGTCAGGGGTTTGTTTCCCCTTTTTAGAAACTTAGTAATTGGATCCAGTTTCCCTGGACAATCTCATCTTAGACCTTTCCAGGTTTTTTAGCTCACCTGACCGAAGGTCATGGTGAGCTTTTGTGACAGTAAGATGTCCGGCGTCGTCGTGCGTCGTCCGTCGTCCGTCGTGCGTCGTCCGTGCGTAAACTTTTTCTTGTGAACACACTAGAGGCCACAGTTTTGGTCCAATTATCATCAAACTTGCTCAGAATGATAATCATGACAATATCTCGGTCAAGTTCGAATTTGGGTCATGTCGGGTAAAAAAGTAGGTCAGTAGGTCAAATCATAGAAAAACCTTGTGAACACTCGAGAGGCCACAATTTTGGTCCAATCATCATCAAACTTGCTCAGAATGATCATTGTGACAATATTTTAGTGAAGTTTGAATATGGATCATGTCGGCTTAAAAAGTAGGTCAGCGGGTCAAATCATAGAAAAACCTTGTGAACACCCTAGAGGCCACAATTTTGGTCCAATCATAATCAAACTTGCTCAGAATGATCATCATGACAATATCTTGGTCAAGTTCGAATATGGGTCATGTCCGGTCAAAAAGTAGGTCAGTAGGTCAAATCATAGAAAAACCTTGTGAACACTCTGAAGGCCACTGTTTTGGTCCAATTATCATGAAACTTGCTCAGAATGACCATTGTGACAATATTTCAGTCCAGTTCGAATATGGGTCATATCGGGTTAAAAAGTAGGTCAGCGGGTCAAATCATATAAAAACCTTGTGAACACCCTAGGGGCCACAATTTTGGTCCAATCTTAATCAAACTTGCTCAGAATGATCATCATGACAATATCTCGGTCAAGTTTGAATATGGGTCAAATGGTTCCGGTCCGTTGCACATCTAGGTCACAGGAGCCAAAAACAGATTTTTTTCACCAAAAACTTAAAAAATCTTCTTCTCTGAAACCACAAGGCCCAGGTCTTTGTTATTTGGTATGAAGCTTCATCTAGTGGACCCCTACCAAGATTGTTCAAATTATAGTGCTGGGGCCAAAAATGCCCCCGCACGGGGGCCCTTTGGTTTTACATAGGCTTATATAGGGAAAATCTTTAAAAATCTTCTTCTCTGAAACCACAAGGCCCAGGACTTTGATATTTGGTATGAAGCTTCATCTAGTGGACCCCTACCAAGATTGTTCAAATTTGAGTGCTGGGACGAAAAATGCCCCCGCCACGGGGCCCTTTGGTTTTACATTGGCTTATATAGGGAAAATCTTTAAAAATCTTCTTCTCTGAAACCACAAGGCCCAGGTCTTTGATATTTGGTATGAAGCTTCATCTAGTGGACCCCTACCAAGATTGTTCAAATTATAGTGCTGGGGCCAAAAATGCCCCCGCCCCAGGGCCCTTTGGTTTTACATAGGCTTATATAGGGAAAATCTTCAAAAATCTTCTACTCTGAAACCACAAGGCCCAGGACTTTGATATTTGGTATGAAGCTTCATCTAGTGGACCCCTACCAAGATTGTTCAAATTATAGTGCTGGGACAAAAAATGCCCCCGCCAAGGGGCCCTTTGGTTTTACATTGGCTTATATAGGGAAAATCTTTAAAAATCTTCTTCTCTGAAACCACAAGGCCCAGGTCTTTGATATTTGGTATGAAGCTTCATCTAGTTGACCCCTACCAAGATTGTTCAAATTACAGTGCTGGGGCCAAAAATGCCCCCGCCCCGGGGCCCTTTGGTTTTACATAGGCTTATATAGGGAAAATCTTAAAAAATCTTCTTCTCTGAAACCACAAGGCCCAGGTCTTTGATATTTGGTATGAAGCTTCATCTAGTGGACCCCTACCAAGATTGTTCAAATTTTAGTGCTGGGACAAAAAATGCCCCCGCCACGGGGCCCTTTGGTTTTACATGGGCTTATATAGGGAAAATCTTTAAAAAATTTCTTTTCTGAAACCACATGGCCCAGGACTTTGATATTTGGTATGAAGCTTCATCTAGTGGACCCCTACCAAGATTGTTCAAATTTTAGTGCTGGGACAAAAATGCCCCCGCCACGGGGCCCTTTGCTTTTACATTGGCTTATATAGGGAAAATTTTTAAAAATCTTCTTCTCTGAAACCACAAGGCCCAGGTCTTATATATTTGGTATGAAGCTTCATCTAGTGGACCCCTACCAAGATTGTTCAAATTATAGTGCTGGGGCCAAAAATGCCCCCGCCACGGGGCCCTTTGGTTTTACATAGGCTTATATAGGGAAAATCTTTAAAAATTTTCTTCTCTAAAACCACAAGGCCCAGGACTTTGATATTTGGTATGAAGCTTCATCTAGTGGACCCCTACCAAGATTGTTCCAATTTTAGTGCTGGGGCCAAAAATGCCCCTGCCCCGGGGCCCTTTGGTTTTACATAGGCTTATATAGGGAAAATCTTTAAAAATCTTCTTCTCTGAAACCACAAGGCCCAGGACTTTGATATTTGGTATGAAGCTTCGTCTAGTGGACCCCTACCAAGATTGTTCAAATTATAGTGCTGGGACAAAAAATCCCCCCCTGCCACGGGGCCCTTTGGTTTTACATAGGCTTATATAGGGAAAATCTTTAAAAATCTTCTTCTCTGAAACCACAAGGCCCAGAACTTTGATATTTGGTATGAAGCTTCATCTAGTGGACCCCTACCAAGATTGTTCAAACTATAGTGCTGGGGCAAAAAATGCCCCTGTCCCGGGGCCCTTTGATTTTACATAGGCTTATATAGGCAAAATCTTTAAAAATCTTCTTCTCTGAAACCGCTAGGCCCAGGTCTTTGATATTTGATGTGTAGCTTCATCTAGTGGACCTTTGACAAGATTGTTCAAATTTTAGCCTTTGTTGATGTTTGGTATGAAGCTTCACCTTTAAGACCTCCCTCAACATTATGTACATTAAAGCCCTGGGGCCAATAATGGCCCTCTCTGGGGCCCACTTGTTACACTATGGATCAGGTGAGCGATCCAGGGCCATCATGGCCCTCTTGTTTTGCTAATATTATCACTGGAAATACCATACGGTCTATAGGAGCAATAAATTCCATTATCAAGATTGCTCTCTACGATTTATGAATCCCTCAGTATCAAATGGGGTCTCCTCTTTTAGAGACTATTCCTTATTTGTTTTTTTCGCATGCCAGCCTTTCAGGTTTGTTTCCCACTTTGAACCTCAGGGATTAGTTGTTCAGGGAATGTGGGGCATATATTAGGCGGGGCTATGTATATATGTATACATGTATGTGTATAAACATTCTGAAACTTCAGACAAATTTCCTTGGTTTATCAGTTCTTCATAGCTCCAAACTGAGGAACAGCTTCATTATTGTTACTCCAGACAAATGACCATAGTGTAGTTTTTTCTACTTATCAGGGAGTGACTCATTACTCTTCCCTGTTTGGCTTTTACATGGAAGATTATGACTTGGTGTCTTCAGGAAGGTATGTCTATCCTTGTCGGACACCTCCAGGGCAGATTATGTCATTGGGATCGCCCCTATAGACCAGTTCACCATCCGTTCTCTACAGGGCGTTTTTCTCAAATGGAGAGAACCTTTATTGGGCCTTTTTTAATCAAATTTCCAAACAACTCGGTTCTCCAATCAACTTCCATTGTGTTTCCAGTTTCAGATCACCTGGAACGTGCAGTTGATTTAAAATCTCTAGATTGGGGGAATCTTTTACATATACGTTTACACCATTCAACTGAATTCCTCTAGTTCTAGGTAAAAATTTAAGCGTCCAAAAGCCGAGCCATTCTGATTACGCCTCCTATGGCCTCAGAGATCTTGGTTTTTTAGTCATTCTGAGCCAAGTCTCAAGACTTGCAACCCGTCTTCCAGTAGTTCCAGTTCTAATATCTAAAAGGTGTGGGTCAAGCATTCCATTTCAATCCAGAAATGCTTTACTTACACATCCAGATGTTGTCAGGAATCAAACCAGAGGTAGACACTTTTCTGGTTTCTCTGCCGAGTGTATCTTCAAACATAGAAAGATCTCCACTCTCAAGTTTTACTCTGGAAGATGGAAGATATTTTCTAGTTGGTGTAGAAAAAGGGAAATAAATCCAGACAATTCCTTTAGGGAGGTCTTTTTTTACTGGATTTCTTTTTCTGTCTGTTCTCTACCCTTCAATTTCTATTTCATCTAAGAGAAGGGTACAGATCAGTAATCTCGAACATGTTAAAATTTTAGTCGGCTTCACACATTTTCATTAAACCCTACCATCACCAGCTTATTAAAGGGGTTGTTCACTATGCCGACAGGTTTCCAGGACTTTGAATCCAAATGGAATCTTGCATGAGTGTTGTGGTCTTTTCTAAACCACCTTACGATCCGGTGAATTCAGCTTCTTTTGTTCATTTGATAGTCAAGCTGTATTCCATTTGACATTTGCTTCAGTTCGTAGAAGTTATAGTCATGCTTTGCCAATTGCAGAGGGTTGTTTTCAGGTATGAGAAGAACAATGACTTCTTTTTCGCTTCTCATTCAACCTATTTTTGTTTCAGGCTATAAATCACCTTGTCTGAAACTATTATTTGTCCTGTCATTTCCAGGATTAGTGGATCGTAGGCTAATGTGAATTTTTTATATACATTAGAGCGTTTAAAACGTTTCGAGATTATCATGAGAATATTTTCTTTCCAATCAAGGGGTTTTGGATATATTTCTAACCATCCTTGATTGCAAAGTGGATTTGTAAAGTGATAAAGCTTCTACCAGTATATGCTTATTTCACTTCTGCCCTATTATCATTCAGAATACAGTATGAGGTTATAACCTTCTACATTTTGGGCATATTGGAACTCCGTTTTTTCTTCAGAATGTTTTTCTTACTGCGTAATGGATGTTCCAACGCTACTTTTCATCCCTTCACCTAAGGAGCTTGGTTCCCATTCGTAGTGGTACTCATTCCTTGGGTAGTTTAGTAGCTTCTCAATCTATTATGAGCAGCACTTATTTTGGGATTTTATTTTCCTTGGTTGTTTGTTAGCCTGTTTGAATAGGTGTGAACCTTCTATTTCGACTCCGGTTCCTGTCCATTTATCTTCTCCACTTGGGATTTTTGGATTTGGATCCCTTGCAGTCATGGTGGATACTCCCTTACGTTACCATCATTGGATGGTTTTAAAAGGGGTATAAACAACCAAGGTTGGAGGAGTTAGGTATGTATAACTTTATTTTTCATCCAACCCTCCACTTGCTTTGAATTCAGGCTATAATTGTAGTGATGGGTAGTTATATTTGATATTAAAATGATATTTTTAATGTAAAATTAATTTTAATTAATAATATACCTACCCATCACTACAATGGCATGTCCCGCCTCCCAGCCCCGCCTGAAATATTTGTTTTCCTGAAAGAAATAATGACCTCTCGGCGCGAAAATCGCGGTCACGTGACCTGTATCGTCTGCCTATTGGTCTGATAGTTCATGTGACATCAGCGACCAATCAGGACTCGACGCTGGGGAGGTCACGGGAAAAGGGACATGCCGGTGGCATTTCTGGCTAGATTTTTTTTTTTTTTGTCAGACTGACCCAGACCTGCGTCTGGTGAAAAGGCTATAATTGTAGTGATGGGTAGGTATATTATTAATTAAAATTAATTTTACATTAAAAATATCATTGCAACTTGTGAGATCATTTGATTTACTATGGTGGGGAAAGAATGGGCCGGCCCAGTTTTTCCCCACCCCCCAAAAAATACTTAATCTTGTCTGCAAGTTCTTGACCATTATGACTGGACATATAAATATGATATATTCTTTGATATTACTCCATTTCTTAAACCAATATTACTCTTTAAGTTGTTTCATGGAAAATAGTGGGATGGGGAAAAAACGGGCCGGCCCAGTTTTTCCCCACCCTCAAAAATACTTAATCTTGTCTGCAAGTTCTCGACCATGCAAGACATACAAATCTGATATATTCTTTGATATTACACCATTTCTTTAACCAAAATGGCTTTTTAAGTTGTTACATGGGAAATAGTTGGGTGGGGAAAAAACTGACCGGGTGGGGAAAAAACTGACTAGTCAGTTTTTTTCCCCGGGGAAAAAAATGACTAGTCAGTTTTTCCCGGGGAAAGAATGGGCCGGCCCAGACTTTCCCCGGGGAAAGACTGGGCCGGGGGAAAAACTGACCGTTACACCGGGACCCACTGGTTTTACATAGACTTATATAATGAAAAGCTTTATCTTCTTGTCAGAAATCAAAAGGCCCAGGTCTTTGATATTTGGTATGTAGCTTTGTCTAGTGGACCTCTACCAAAGTCGTTCAAATTATAGCCCTTGGGTCAAAAATGGCCCCTCCCAAGGGGTCACTTGTTTTATTTAGACTTATGTAGGGAAGACGTTTAAAACTTTATTGATGGATTTTAAAATAACTTCACACAAATGTTGGTATAATGACATCTCCAGCAAGTTGGACTTTCCGGGTCCTGGGCTCAAGGTCAAGGTCAGTGTGGCTATTTTTAGAAAAACTTTGTCATCGCTCTAGCGCTTACATTCGTTGATGGATTTTCATATAACTTCATACAAATGTTGGTTATGGTATTATCTCTTTCAAGTTAGTCTTTCAGTGTCCTGGGCTCAAGGTCAAGGTCAGTGTGACTATTTGTTGGAAAAACTTTGTTATCCCTCTAGCGCCTACATTTATCGATGGATTTTAATATAACTTCACACAATTGTTGTATATTATATTATCTCGAACAAGATTGATTTACAGGGTCCTGGGCTCAAGGTCACTTTGGCAATTTTTATAAAATCCTTGTCATAGCTCTAGTTTCTAATTTATTGATGGATTTTAATATAACATTCCACAGATGTTTGGCATGATAATATCTTAAGCATATTTACTTTCAGGGTGCTGGGGTCACAGGGTCAGGGTCACTGTGACTATTTTATAGAAAAAGTTCGTCATCACTCTAGTGCCTGGATTTATTGATGGATTTTGATATAACTTCATTCAATTGTTAGATATGATATTGTCAGGAGCAAGTTCTAATTTCATGGTCCTGGTCTCAAGGTCAAGGTTACTGTGGCTATTTATAGAAAAACTTTGTTATTACTCTGGCGCCTACATTTATTGATGGGTTTTGATATAACTTCACACAAATGCTTGGTGTTATAATATCTCAGGTTTGACTTTCAAGGTACTGGGCTCAAGGTCAGTGTGGCCTTTGATATTTGGTACATAGCTTCAGGTGAGCGATATAGGACCATCATGGTCCTCTTGTTTAATTTCAGCATTATGTTGTAAAACATTTTTTTTTGTTTTATTAATTAATTTCATTATAGACTGTTTAGTAAAAATGATTTGAAGTATTTGGTAAATACCTGATAAAATGATTTGTTGATTTTTTGTATTTGAGTTTTGTTTGATTTAAATACCTTAATACTGGAGATATACATGATGAGTTTTGTTGAACTTGCCTATGCAAAGCGACATTGGGATCAATTCTCTCCTATACGTATCGACAATATAATATTGTAAATGCATTTAGCTACATTTCTCTTGCGCTAAAGCCTACCTGTTTTTTTGGTAAAATAACTATTTAAGCTGACCTGTAAGTGAGTACAGGGAGCTATTGTTGTCTGTCACCTTGACTTCGGCAGCTGTGTCTGAGTCCGCATCCGCGTCGGCGTCTTACTCACTTTTAAGTTTTGCTTTCAAGTTTTGCGTTCAAGTTTTATATGCACGCATATCTCAGCAATTGAAGATCACTACCCTTTCATATTTAGTCTATAATCATATGATAGAGTAAACTTTCAGTCCATGATATCAAACCATAGGGTCAGGCTCTCGGGTGGGGCTTAGGGGGTCAAGGACAAGGTCACACTCACTTAAAGGTTTTTAAAGTCTAGGGATTTAACCTAATACCTTGAATACAGTTTGTTGGAGAAATGTCACACCTGGGCTATTAGTTCCATGTGACCCAATGATTGACCTCAAAATATATCTAGGTCAGCATTACGAAGTTAGACAAGTTAGTCAAGTTAGTCAAAAGTAATGATTACAGAAATCAAACCAGGGCTTCCATAGTAGGCAGTGTTTTCTTTATTTTTTTCCAGCAACGAAAGCAACTCAGTTGATGTAATGCTTTAATTGTAAAGACACTTTACTATAAGCTACATTATTTCTATATTTCCAGCCGGGATTATTTTCTCTTAGACAAAGGTAACATTGTGGCCTAGTTTCGACCAGTGCTCTCGGAAAAGATGTGATAACAAGAACTTACCTCAGAAATTTCTAAGTTGTATAATGACTCTCATTTTGGTCAGCAGAGTGGAACCCTTTTCTCTTAGTAACAACCAGACTAGAAAGGGAATATTTAGGTTTAAAAAAATCCACCCACTGGTCTCTGAGGAGGTTTGCTAACAAGCACTAACCTCTACAGTGCTTGAATTATAATGATACTTTTCAAAAAGTTATTACTTATTATTATAATTATGTTTATTATTATTATACTTCCGACCTGAACCATTTTCGCTTCAGCAAAACTAGACCTTGAAGGAAACACTGTGGCCAAGTTTCGACCAGGGGGGGGGGGGGGTCTCGGAGAAAATGCGCTAACAAGTACCTGGCAGTTTCTAATACGGTGTGGAATCTTCCTATTACCTGTCCCCATTCTCTTGTCTTCAGTTACCGTATATGCTAACTGTGAAAGAAGTAGCAAAATTGTGCATAGATTTATGACAAAAATGTTTATGTATGTAAGCATGCACTGGTTTCAGAGGACTTACTGTTGCCAGGACATTCTTAAGTTCTTCTACTTTGAAGCTGCATAAATTATATAATCTATCTTACCTATTTAACTCAGTATTTGGGTCAAGAAATTTTTATTAAAATTGGATTGCCTCAATTAAGATTTTGTGGTACTCTGAGTCCTTCTCAAAACATGAAGACATTCTGACTCATGAAACCTAAACAGACTCATAAAGGAATATATAAGAAATGCTTTGGTAAAAACCTTTTTGAAAAATATTGACTATAATGTCAAATTGTCAATAAAGGTGTCGATTTCTTCACAGTAAATGTATACACTTACGTCTGTGAGTATATATGGTAAAGAGACACGAGAGTAAATTGATTGCTGGTTGATTCCACACCCTCTATACTATCATCCAGCAAGTACTTCAGAAATTTCAAAGTCGTATGATGGCGGCCATATTGAACGACAAAGTGGAACATTTTTTTACTTAGGCCAGCTATTAAAAAATCCACGCTGTGGTCTCAGTTGAGATGCGATCAGAATCAGAATTAGTTACTGGTGATACGTCTGAACGACAATCTTTCACCAGGACCTGTAGCTTAGGAAGTTAGTCCCTAGCTCTCATCAGAGAAGTAAACTTATCAACACTATCCTTGGCATCCTCAGCGGAGGACAGAAGAGAATCAGGAAGAGCATTCCAATCTCTGATAGTCTGCAGGAAAAAGCTATTCTTATAAATGTCCTCTCTAGCATTGGGAACTTGAAAGGCCAATGAATGATGATATCTGCATCTCCTATTCGGGGGGATAAGGTCATCTGTAGGTATACTGGCCTTACCTTTTAGACCTGTGTAAAATAAGTCTGTCATCTCTCCTCCTTTTTAGCTCACCGTCACGTAGTGACGAGGTGAGCTTTTGGGATCACTTTTTGTCCGTCGTGCGTCCGTGCGTGCGTCCGTGCGTAAACCTTTTCTTCAAACGACATCTCCTCCTAAACCACTGAGCGGATTTTTACCAAACTTCACAGGAATGATCCTTAGGTGGTCCCCTTTCAAAGTTGTTCAAATGGTTCCGGTCCGTTGCACATATAGGTCACAGGAGCCAAAAATAGATTTTTTTTTCACCGAAAACTTAAAAAATCTTCTTCTCTGAAACTGCAAGGCCCAGGTCTTTGATATTTGGTATGAAGCTTCATCTAGTGGACCCCTACCAAGATTGTTCAAATTATAGTTCTGGGGCCAAAAATGCCCCCGCCCCGGGGTCCTTTGGTTTTACATGGGCTTATATAGGGAAAATCTTAGAAAATCTTCTTCTCTGAAACTGCAAGGCCCAGGTCTTTGATATTTGGTATGAATCTTTATCTGGTGGACCCCTACCAAGATTGTTCAAATTATAGTGCTGGGGCCAAAGATGCCCCCGCCCCGGGGCCCTTTGGTTTTACATAGGCTTATATAGGGAAAATCTTTAAAAATCTTCTTCTGAAACCGCAAGGCCCAAGTCTTTGATGTTTGGTATGAAGCTTCATCTAGTGGACCCCTACCAAGATTGTTCAAATTATAGTGCTGGGGCCAAAAATGCCCCCGCCCCGGGGCCCTTTGGTTTTACATGGGCTTATATAGGGAAAATCTTTAAAAATCTTCTTCTCTGAAACTGCAAGGCCCAGGTCTTTGATATTTGGTATGAATCTTCATCTTATGGACCCCTACCAAGATTGTTCAAATTATAGTGCTGGGGCCAAAAATGCCCCGGCCCCAGGGCCCTTTGGTTTTACATAGGCTTATATAGGGAAAACCTTTAAAAATCTTCTTCTATGAAACCATAAGGCCCGGGTCTTTGATATTTGGTATGAAGCTTCATCTAGTGGACCCCTACCAAGATTGGGAAAATCTTTAAAAAAATCTTCTTCTCTGAAACTGCAGGGCCCAGGTCTTTGCTATTTGGTATGAAGCTTCATCTAGTGGACCCCTACCAAACTGTTCAAATTTTAGTGCTGGGGCCAAAAATGCCCCCGCCCCGGGGCCCTTTGGTTTTACATAGGCTTATATAGGGAAAATCTTTAAAAATCTTCTTTTCTGAAACTGCAAGGCCCAGGTCTTAGATATTTGGTATTAAGGTTCATCTTGTGGACCTCTATAGAGATTGTTCAAATTATAGCCCTGAGGCCAAAATTGCCCCCGCTCCTGGGCCCTTTGGTTTTTCATAGACTTATAAGGGAAAATCTTGAAAAATCTTCTACTCTGAAACCACAAGGCCTAGGTCTTTTACATTTGGTATGAAGCTTCTGCTAGTGGACCTCTACCAAGATTGTTCAAATTATAGCCCTGGGGCCACAATGCCCCCGCCCCAGGGCCCTTTGGTTTTACATAGACTTATAATAGAGATAATCTTTGAAAATCTTCTTCTCTGAAACAACAAGGCCCAGGTCTTTGATATTTGGTGTGAAGCTTCATCTAGTGGACCTCTATCAAGATTGTTTAAATTATAGCCCTGAGGCCAAAAATGCCCCTGCCCCAGGGCCATTTGGTTTTACATAGGCTTATGTAAGGAATATCTTTAAAAAAATTCTTCTCTGAAACCACAAGGCCCAGGTCTTTGATATTTGTTGTGTAGCTTCATCTAGTGGACCTTTGCCAAGATTGTTCAAATTGTAGCCTTTTGTTGATATTTGGTATGAAGCTTCACCTTTTTAGACCTCCCTCAACATTATGCACATTATAACCCTGGGGTCAATAATGGCCCTCCCCAGGGCCCACTTGTTACTCCATGGATCAGGTGAGCGATCCAGGGCCATCATGGTCCTCTTGTTTTGAGTTTTTGAGGGATTCCCATTTAAGCTCTTCAAGAATGCCAGTCATACTCCCAGTTTTATAACTATAATTCCCTGATACGAATCTAGCTGCTCGATTTGAACCCTCTCTCTCATCATCATGTCATGTGGCCGCAGCTGGCGGCCATTTTGTTTGGCCGCCCTTGCCAGACCTACATTGTGGGGTGGTTGGTGTAGAATATGGTACCTTGTGGGGTAATTTTGGATTGTGGGTTGCACCCCCTAATGAATATATTTCATTGGCTTGCAAATAAGCTAAAAGACTAAATATCAAATTTATGGGGTACAACCCAGAATATGTATGGACACATTTGTCCATTGTTGGACATGTCCATCCGATCAATTTTATGGGGTGCACCCCAGATTCACTAACCCCATTTGGACAAAATTTATAAATCATGCACGTTAAATCCACTTTAAAGATACCCCACCAGGCTCACTTCTACATGCCTAAATAGCTACTATGTAGGGGGAGTAAGTCTTCAACAAATGGACACTTCTAAAAAAATTGTGGGATGCAAACATTGTGGGTTGCAAAAGACATTGTGGGGTGAAAATTGCACCCCACACCGTGGACTATGGACCTCTGGTACGTACGTCCGACCGGAACCATTTTTGCTTCTGAACAATTAGATTTTAAGGGGAACATTCTTGCTAGGTAGTGAAAAAAATGCGCTTAGTGATTTCATCATGCAATGACCTCCAAAATGTTAAGTTGTTGCGCGGCGGCCATAGTTCTTGGCTGACCCGAACCATTTTTGCATAGTCACAACTAAACTTTCATGGGAACGTTGTGGTCAAGTTCCAAAAATACCGCCCAGAGGAGATTCAGTAAGAATTCTTATTGGCATACGGACCGCTGGACAAACGCCGGACATCCCCTACCTCAACGGACAGCGGTCCAGCAGAGCTAAAAAGCGGCAACCGCCCCATGAAAGATTTTCGTTAACTCATCACATAATTTCGGAATTTCGTCAGCGGTTTATTAGATGATCTATACCTTACTCCTAGAATATACAGCGAAATCTAATTTTGTCTCCTTGATATGAAAAAATATGCCAGAAAGAAATGCTGGCGATTGGGTAAAAAATTAGTCCGCAGGACAAGTTGTTTACCCAATAACCACCAGTCCTAAGTGACATTTTTTTTGTCCCCCCACCGAAGGGGGGGGGGGGGGGGGCATTGTTTTGGTGCGGATCCTGTCGGCGTCGGCGTAGCCTGTTGTCTGCACTATATCTCCTGAATGAATGGATGGATTTTGACCAAACTTACACAGATACACCATTGGGTGGGGGAAAAGTGCTGATTAGATTTTGGTGACCTTGGTCTAATTTTCAAGGTCACAGTGCTCAAAACATTGTTGAATTTTAGGCCAAAAAAGCTTGTCTGCACTCTATATCCTGAACCAATGGATGGATTTTGTTCAAACTTGGTACATAGTATAAGTGGGATGGTCTCAAGAACTGATTAGATTTTGGTGACCTTGACCTAATGTTCAAGGTCACGATGGGACTAAGACTGTTCAAAATAAGCTTGTCTGCACTCTATCTCCTGAACCAATTGATGGATTTTGTTCAAACTTGGTACATAAAGTAAGTGGGATAGTCTCTAGAACTGGATAGATTTTGGTGACCTTGACCTTATTTTCAAGGTCACCACGGGACTTAGACTGTTAAAAATAAGCTTGTCTGCGCTCTATCTCCTGAACCGATGGATGGATTTGGTTCAAACTTGGTACATAAGGTAAGTGGGACAGTCTCTAGAATTGATTAGATTTTGGTGACCTTGACCTAATTTTCAAGGTCACCACGGGACTTACACTGTTAAAAATAAGCTTGTCTGCACTCTATCTCCTGAACCAATGGATGGATTTGGATCAGACTTGGTACATAAGATCTTGGTCTCAAGGACTGATTAGATTTTGGTGACCTTGACCCAATTTTCAAGGTCACCACGGGTCTTAGGCTGTTAAAAATAAGCTCGCCTGTGCTCTTTCTCCTGAACCAATGGATGGAGTTGGTTTAAACTTGGTACATAAGACAAGTGGGGTAGTCTCTAGAACTAATTTTCAAGGTCACCAAGGGACTTAGACTTAAAAATAAGCTTGTCTGCACTCTTTCTCCTGAACCATTGGATGGATTTGGTTCAGACTTTGTACATAAGATAAATGGGATGGTCTCAAGAACTAGTTAGATTTTGGTGACCTTGATTTAATTTTTCAAGGTCACCACGGGTCTAGGCACTGTTAAGAATAAGCTTGTATGCACTGTATCTCCTGAACCAGTAGATGGATTTGGTTCAAACTTTGTACATAATACAAGTAGGATGGTCTATAAAATTGATTAGATTTCGATGACCTTGACCTAATTAGCAAGGTCACCATGGGACTAGACTGTTGAAAATAAGCTTATCTGCACGGTTTCTCCTAAGCCAATGGATGGATTTGGTTCAAAGATGGTATATAATATAAGTGGGAACGACTTAAGAACTGATCAGATTTTGGTGACCTTGACCCAATTTTCAAGGTCACCACAGGACTTAGATGTTAAAAAATAAGCTTTCAGCGCTCAGTCTCCTGAATGAGTGGATGTATAGAATTTTTGCAAGAAGACCATATACAAAAGAAACCACTCAGTTTCCTGAATGAGTGGATATATAGAATTTTTGTAAGAAGACCATATACAAAAGAAATGTCAAGATGCTCTGGACTTCAAACTGGTGGGGGACATATGTTTTCCTCTGAAAACACTGTTCTAGTTCATATTACCCATAGAATATACAGAGATTATCTAATTTTGTCTCCTCTGAAAAAATATGCCAGGAAGGAATGCTGGCGATTGGGTAAAATGAGTCCGCAGGAACAAAGAACAAGAGCTTCACAAGTGCATTACACGCCCGTTTGCAGTGTATGGCTAAAAGATGGCCAAGCGGACAAACAGGAATAGCAACTCTATAATTAATGATTGTTCCTATATTGTTTCTATATTAAAACAAAATATTAAATACTGTTAGTATTCTAAAACAAGTAGCCCAATGGGCAACGATCGCTCACCTGAGAACGTTGACAATGTGTGTCTGGGACAGATGCAATCAGTTTGATTTGTTGAGACTTGCTCATCTAAGCTTTTACACCTTCCCTCAAAAGAAACAGACAGACAGTAAAACCTAAAAACTTTAAATGCTTCAGGGTAGGTAATTAACATGAATCGTCACTTCTGGTTTAAAATTAAATAGAGCCTTAAGCAAAAGTAACTATTGTGTGAATATTCCTATATCAAGCCCAATATTCAACTAAAATTTTCCTCATTGTATATCTAACAGAGATTAGATGGCAAGTTAACTCTCACGTGAATAGTCCAATCTGACCCAAAATCTAACTTGTCCAAAATTGCATTGCTATCGTAAAAACTTGCGAGTCTCAAGAAGTTTTGACCAAAAATGAAATCTCTGTCATCAGGACATTTTCCTTAGTGTATGAGACCCTCAAGGGCAGGTAATTCTCATGCTAATAGTCAAAACTGGGCAAAAAATCGAATTAGTCCCGAAATTTTATGCCCGTCCTCATTATCTGCAAGTTTGATGAAGATTCAGTCCAAAATGAAATCGCTGTCGTCCAGACAATATTTTCCAAATTCTATTCTAAGAGGCCCTCAAGGGTGGGTAATTCTAATGCCAATAGTTCAAACTGGGCCCAAATCGAACGAGTCCCGAGATTTTATGCTTGTTCTCGTTATCTGCAAGTTTGGTGTAGATCCAATCAGAAACGAAGGCTCTATCAGCCACACATTTTACCCATTATTTGTCTATGAGAGACTAAAGCATCAGTAACTCTCATGTGAATAGTCTGATCTGCCCTAAAATCAAACTCATCCAAGATATTATAGCTGTCCTGTAGGTCTGATGAAGATGTGATCAAAAATGAAATCGCTATCGTCCAGACAACATTTTCCTAAGTCTATCAGACCATCAAAGGCAATTTACTCTAATGCCAATAGCTGAAGCTTGGCCAAAATCGAAGTTGACCGAGATTTTAGGCATGTTCTCATTATCTGCAAGTTTGCTGAAGATCCAATCAGAATTGAAGTCTCTATCAGCAGTACAACATTTTCCCCATTACATCTCTATAGAAGACTAAAGGGCAATTTACTCTCACGTGAATAGTCCCATCTGCCCCAAAATCAAACTTGTCCCAGATTTTATAGCTGTCCTCATTACCTTGAAGTCTGAACATTATTCGAACAAAAAATGAAATCACTATCATCTGGACGAATTTTCCTAAGTCTATGAGGCCCTCAATGGGGTGGGGTGGGGGGGGGGGGGTTAACTTTCATGTCAGTAGTGGAAACTGGGCCGCAATTGAACTTGTCTGAGATTTAATGCCTGTCCTTGTTATCTGCAAGTTTGATAAAGATCCAATCAGCATGAAAGTCTCTATCAGTCGGACAACATTTTCCCCATTATATGTCTATGGGGGGACTAAAGGGCAAGTAACCCTCATGTGATTAGTCAGATCTGCCCCAAAATAAAACTCAGCCAAGATTTCATGGCTGTCCTCATTAGCTGTAAGTCTCATGAAGATTTGATCAAAAATGAAATCGCTATCATCCGGACAACATTTACCTAAGTCTATGAGACCCTCAATGGCAGGTAACTCACATCTCAATAGTCGATACTGGGTCAAAATCGAACTTGTCCCAGATTTTATGCTTGTCCTCATTATCTGCAAGTTTAATGAAGATCCAATAAGAAATGGAGTCTCTATCAGCCGGACAGCAATTTCTCCATTGTAAGTCTATGGGAGACCAAAGAGCAAGTAACTCTCAAGTGTATAGTCCGATCTGCCCCAGAATCGAACTTGTACAAGATTTTATGGCTGTCCTCATTGTAAGTCTGATGAAGTTTTGATCAAAATGAAATCGCTATCATCTGGACAACTTTTTCCTAAGTCTATGGGACCCTCAAGGGCAGGTAACTCGCATGTCAATAGTCGAAACTGGGCCAAAGTCGAACTTGTCTGAGATTTTATGCCTGTCCTCATTATCTGCAAGTTTGATGAAGATCCAATAAGAAATGAAGTCTCTATTAGCCGGACAACATTTTCCCACTGTACATGTATGGAAGACTAAAGGGCAAGTAACTCCTAAGTATGTAGTCCGATCTGTCCCAAAATCGAACTTGTCCAAGATTGTATGGCTGTCCTCATTTTCTGTAAGTCTGATGAAGTTTTGTTTAAAAATGAAATCGCTATCACCCGGACAACTTTTTCCTAAGTCTAAGAGACCCTCAAGGGCAGGTAACTCACATGTCAATAGTCGATACTGGGTCAAAATTGAACTTGTCCCAGATTTTATGCTTGTCCTCATTATCTGCAAGTTTGATGAAGATCCAATAAGAAATGAAGTCTCTATCAGCCAGACAGCATTTTCTCCATTGTAAGTCTATGGGAGACCAAAGGGCAAGTAACTCTCAAGTGTATAGTCCGATTTGCCCCAAAATCGAACTTGTCCAAGATGTTATGGCTGTCCTCATTGTCTATTATAAGTCTGATGAAGTTTTGATCAAAATCATCCGGACAATATTTTTCTAAGTCTATGAGACCCTCAAGGGCAGGTAACTCACACGTCAATAGTCGAAACTGGGTCAAAATCGAAACTGTCCCAGATTTTATGCCTGTCCTCATTATCTGCAAGTTTGATGATCCAATAAGAAATGAAGTCTCTATCAGCCGGACAGTATTTTCTCTACAGTAAGTCTATGGGAGACCAAAGGGCAAGTAACTCAAGTATATAGTCCGATCTACCCCAGAATCGAACTTGTCCAAGATTTTATGGCTGTCCTGATTGTAAGTCTGATGAAGTTTTGATCAAAAATGAAATCGCTATCATCTGGACAAAATTTTCCTACGTCTATGAGATCCTCAAGGGCAGGTAACTCGCATGTCAATAGTCGAAACTCTGTCAAAATCGAACTTGTCCGAGATTTTATGCCTGGTCTCTGTCACCCGGACAACATTTTCCCCTTTACATTTTGTGGGACCTTTTGGTTGCCATGGAAACCAAAGTTCTGACCAGATCTGCCCCAAAAGCTAATACAATCAATCCCCTACTCCAGCCATGCTACACATGAAATATGATCCAGATTGGTCCACTGGTCCCAGAGATATTATTGTTTGAAAGTCTGGACAACGGACGGACGACGGACCAAGCCTATACTATAATCTCACCTCGTCAGGTGAGCTTAAAAAAGGCTTATATCATAATGTGACACTGATGTGGAGAAATGCAGAAGTCAAACAAGGGAAATAATTTATAAACTAAGTATACAAGAGTTTCCATTCTCAGTCCTAATGTATTTCCTTGGTAATATACACACCGCCATTAAGTTTCTTTAATATCTTCAAAATGGTTGAAGATACAGAAAAAGAAAATTTAATTATAGGGCAAATAATTCATTACACAAGTAAGCCAGAGTTATGGCTCTTGCCCATTATACATTGCCCCATTAACATAATCATACCTACAAAATTTCATTATAATATTTCAAAGGGTTAAGGCATTATGAGTGAATGAGAATAACCTCGACAATTAATTTGCATCTGAGTAGTTATGGAATAGTAACAAGAATTCCGTGAAAGGCGGTGTCGCACCTGCTGAGGCAAAAGTCACAGGAGCCACAGTCAGAATGTATCAAAGTAACTGAAGCATGAATATAGGTCAACGTCACTTGATCAAGGCAGGGTACCTGCCAAAGTACATCAAGGTGAAGGACTATGCATGTTTGGTGGTTGTAGGCCTTATACATGTAGTTGAGGAGGAATCGAATGTCCACATAAAATGTGTCAAGTCACTGCAACGTAAAATGTGTCAAAGTCATTGGAGCATGAAATGTAGATCAAGGTCACTGGATCAAGGTATATGTATCTCGAGGAAAAGCACTTTGCAAGATTTTTTGCTTGTAGGCCAGTATTGTTGAGGAAATATGGAACGTCAATGTAAAATGTGTCAAGAGTCACTGGTGCATGAAATATAGGTCAAGGTCTACAGGTCAAGGTAGATACCAAGTCCTTACATTGAGGAGAAGCACTATGCAAGATTTTGTGATTGTAGGCTTTATAATTGAGGAGATACTAAATGTTGAAGAAAACATGTGTCAAAGTCAATTGAGCGCAAAATATAGGTAAAGGTCACTGGGCCAAGGTACCTGCTGGAGAAGCACTATGCAAGGTTTGGTGGTTGTAGGCCTTGTAGATGACTAGATATGGAACGTCGACATAAAATGTGTTGAAGTCACTGGAGCATGAAATATAGGTCAAGGTCACCAGGTCAAGGTAGCTGCCAAGTCCATACATTGAGGAGAAGCACTATGCAATGTCTTGTGGTTGTAGGCCTTATAGTTGAGGAGATATCCAATGCTGACAAAATATGTGTCAAAGTCAATTAAGCGCAAAATATAGGACAAGGTCATTGGGTCAAGGTACCTGCTGAGTCAGTACATCAGCAAGGTTTGGTGGTTGTAGGCCTTATAGTTGACTAGATATAGAATGTCGACGTAAAATGTGTTGAAGTCACTGGAGCGTGAAATATAGGTCAAGGTCACCAGGTCAAGGTAGCTGCCGAGTCCATACATTGAGGAGAAGCACTATGCAATATTTTATGGTTGTAGGCCTTATAGTTGAGGAGATATCCAATGTTGACAAAATATGTGTCAAAGCCACTGGAGCCCAAAATATGGGTCAAGGTCATTGGGTCAAGGTACCTGCTATGTCAGTACATCTAGAAGAAGCACTATGCAAGGTTTGGTGGTTGTTGGCCTTATAGTTGAGGAGATATGGAACATCGACATAAAATATATGTCAAGGTCACTAGAGCGTGAAATATAGGTCATGGTCACCAGACAAAGGTAGCTGCTGAGTCTATACATTGAGGAGAAGCAGTTTGCAAGGTTTCGTGGTTGTAGGCCTTACAGTTGAGGAGATATCCAATGTCGACATAAAATGTGTCAAAGCCACTGGAGCACAAAATATAGGTCAAGGTCACTGGGTCAAGGTACCTGCTGAGTCAGTATATCTAGGAGAAGCATTATGCAAGGTTTGGTGGTTGTAGGCTTTATAGTTGAGGAGATATAAATGCGATGTAAAATATGTCAAAGTCACTGGTGCGTGAAATATAGGACAAGGTCAGCATGTCATGGTGCCTGTAAAGTCAGGAGGTCAGGGAGATGTTTCAAGGAAGGTCTGATGGTTGTAGTCCATTAGACTATTAACTTTGATGTAAATGTCGAACTTCGACGCAAATGTCGAACTTCGACGTAAATGTTAACAGACGAAGGGACGGACATGTCAAGGTACCTGCCTAGTCAGGAGGTCAGAGAGATGGTTCATGCAAGGTGTGATGGTTGTAGTCGATTAGAATAATAACTTTGACGTAAATGTCGAACTTCGACGTAAATGTTGACGGACGGACGAACAAACGAACGGACGGAAAATCAGATGCCTATATCGCACCCTGCTACAAGCAGGTGCGACAATAAACAGCTTCGATTACTGTTAACTAGAAATGATGACCAATCATTCTTCTATGTCTCGTGTGCTCGTCGTCCTGACCTAATACACATTCATATAAACTTGCATGAAGATATCCCCAATTGTTACTGAGTTACCGCGCATACAAGAATGTTTAGAAAAAAAGAATAATCAAAGAGGCATAACTTGGAAAAATAGGGGAGCTATAATGTTAGTAAAAATAAATAAAATAGCCTAGTGTAAACGATAGACTTGATGTCATACAGCGATGACTTTGACTTGAGATTGAACGGTATTACGAAATGAAACGCATCATAATATTATAATAGGTGCCTTTTAAACTATTACAAGTGAGCCGAATACCAATGTAAAATGACCATAGATGTTACATAGCCAACCTTACAAAGACGCAAACAAGGTTAAAGTCACATTCTTTAACGTGATAGTGCCATATCGAAGCACCACAATATACTAAATACTGTCTTATTTACCACTCAAAGCTGCATATGATATGATAGTACACCTACTTAACAAGCTAACAGTACTGCAACTTCAGTGGACGAAAACAGTTAATGACACACATTTAACAACTATCTCAACTATCTCAACCTTAAATGACCTTACTGTATATAAAACCACACAACAACACAATCTTACCACTTGATGACACGATACTAAGACTTTATAACTTGTTGAATAAACGGCTTGTTCACGATCTAACAACTTAATAATATGGTGCAAAGACTCAATAACTTGTAAAATAGACTGTACAAGTTTACTGATTCAATTACAAAATACTATAGCAACTGAATAGCAAGATAAATGAATCTTACAATACAACCAATCAACATAACTTCATACTATACCAACTTTGTCATAACATCACCAACACTGCGCTATGAAAAGATTGAAAGCCCAGACACAACAACACAATCTTACCACTTGATGACACGATACTAAGACTTCATAACTTGTTGAATAAACGGCTTGTTCACGATCTATCCACTCAATAATAAGGTGCAAAGACCCAACAACATGTAAAATAGACTTTAAAAGTTTACTGATTGAAATTACCAAATACTACAGCAACTAAATAGCAAGATAAATGAACCTTACAATACAACCAATCAACATAACTTCATGCTATACCAACTTTGTCATAACATCAACAACACTGCGCTATGACAAAATTGAGGCCCAGACAGCTCTGGCGTTCCATATAATCCCTTAACCCCTACTTATTAGCACATATAACGTAACTTCGACTCCCAAACATGGCGTCCGCGTTCCGAATAACATGTAGCTGTCACATGACTGGTGTCATGGCAATTATGAACCACGACAAGTGAAAATACGTCATCGGAGATTTTAACCCTTATCTTGCTGTTCACGACAACCCCTATCTTTGCAAACAGTGTAGATCCAGATCAGATTGCTTCTGAAGAAGCCATCTGATCAGAATCTACACTGTTTGACATTCAGTTTATGAATTTGTAGGAATAAATTACATCAAGTAATTTGATTGGCTGATAGACAGAAATGGGTGTGGCTTGAATGAATATTCAGCAAGAGAAGAGTTAACACAGTGAAGAGTTTAATCAGCCTGCGTATCGATTGACACAGAGTCAAAACACACCATTCCTTGACTGCATTGAGCTGGGCTGTCTGCAAAACAAAGCAGACGACAATTCTTTTGTTTGTTTGTTTGTTTGATTTGAGGTTTTGTTTGTTTGTTTGAGGTTTAGCGTCCCCGTCAACACTGTACAGGTCATTTTGGAGACGCTGCTTCCAATTTTTGTGGGACTTTTACCCGACACTGAGATGTAATGACATATCAAGCCGTCTCGCCCAATGATACCAATAGGGTTTATAATATAGCATGGACTGCATGGCCTCGCACCGCTTTGCCTGGGCAGGCTTAGGTCCTATAATTTAAGCGGTATACCAGTACTCGAATGCGGTCGGTTTCAGCTCTGCATGGAAGCATTATGCAACCTATCTATTTCCCCGATGTCTTCAGACATTTTAACTCAGAATTTAGTCAGCCTGGGTATCGATTGACACAGAGTCAAAACACATAATTCCTTAACTACATTGAGCTTGGTCCACAGCGCTTAGTGAAGACTCCATTCAGACTGTACGGATTATACATAGCAACAGATAAGGTTGGTATTTTTGTGTTTTTCCTTATTTCTGCATCTAATCCTATGTTGTTGGTATTCATTCGTCGATGCGGTTCTAATGAATATGAGGACTGTTCAAATGTGAATGCAACTAAGCACATAAAAATGATTCCGTGATAGATTTCGATGAAAAATTTATTTTGTCCCCTCAAAGTATTCCCCTTTAACAGATATACAAACTTTCGAATTGCGTACCTCTTGTGGCTGATCTGTTCTTGTATTGTTATGAAAGAGACTTCATGTTGTCGCTTTCCATTGATAACCAATCTGAAATTATTGAAGCATTTAGCTCTCCACTTCTAGATATTTAGATGATTTATTAAATATTGATAATACCTCTTTCGATGATTTGATCAGTCAGTTTACCCCCCCCCCCCCCCCGAACTTCAGTTAAATAAAGCAAATTCTTCTGATACAGAGTCCTCGTTTTTGGATTTACATTTATCTATTGTAGATTACGAAAGCCTACTAGGGTCAAAATAAAATGAGAAAAAAATATATTTTCTCGTACAAACGAGAAAATTTCTCGTACGAACGAGAAACTTTCTCGTGCAAACGAGAAATTTTCTCGTTCAAACGAGAAAAAATCTCGTACAAACGAGAAACTTTCGCGTAGGAACGAGAAAAATTCTCGTACAGTCGAGAATTTTTCTCGTTCCTACGAGAAATTTTCTCGTGCAAACGAGAAAAAATCTCGTACAAACGAGAAAAAATCTCGTACGAACGAGAATATTTGGTCAAGGTAATGACTCAATTACTCCTAAGGCTTGTAAAGTCGATGATGGAAAACCATCATGTAGACAACCCATCATTATTATAATAACAGTTTTTGGGTCGATTGTTTTGTCAGTTGACCCAACGTTTAGCAAAGTAGTTGCTGTCCACGTGACTATTACTGATCTGTAGAAAATCCAGGTAACGGCAATTTATAGAATAAAGCTGCACTATTCTCATCGCTGTGATATCATTGTGTTGCGTACGAGGGTTATCTATAGAATCTGGTCAAGAATCATGTGTTAGGTTTGGCAAACAATGTAGACCCAGATTATATGTCGCAGAACGCGATGTTTGATCAATGTCTACAGTATTTGCTTACAGTACATAAAATATAAAGGTTAAACGAAATGGGCCAGGATCATTTTTACAGTTACATTTATTTATTTTATGCTTCCCCTTAAGAAGGGAAGAAACAAAAATAAATGAAACGTTGCTTCCAATTTTGTGGAATTTTTACCCGACATTGAGATGAAATGACTTCTCAAGCCCTGTAACCCACTGAAACCAAAATGCTTTATAAGCATGGACTCGCACCGCTTTGTCTAGGCTGGCTTAGATCCCCTGAGCGGTTTACCAGTGCTTGTGTGCGGCCGGTTTCTGCTCTGCGTGGAAGCATCATGCAGCGCATCTATTTCTTCAAGCCCCGATGGGCGGGGGCGAATATAAATAAAATATTAAATAAATTAAATAATGTTACAGATTCACTATGAACAAATGCAATCTTCTATCAGGGCTTATTTATTTATTTATTTATTTATTTATTTATAAATTCATTTATTGGAAAATTCTTGACACATATACACACATTGCAAAAAGCAGGTACCATCTGCGGGCCTTTAACCCTTTCAACCCTGTAGATCGGTACAGATACCTTTGCAAACAGTGTAGATCCAGAAAAAACGGTCATAATGAGCCGTCTTACTAGCACGGCCACCATTTGAGGTGAAAGAGTCAATTAACTTCTACCCGTCGTAAAACACCACGTTGTTCAATACACGTGTTATGATGAGTTTCCAGATTCTTGTTATGAACAAGAAAAATGTCGTACAAAAGAGAAACTTTCTCGTACAAACGAGAATATTTCTCGTTCCTACGAGAAACTTTCTCGTACGAACGAGAAAAATTCTCGTACGAACGAGAAATTTTCTCGTTCCTACGAGAAAGTTTCTCGTTCCTATGACATTTGTTTCTTGTTCATACGAGAAATTTACCATCTTCTTAATTTAATTACCCCTTATCACCTCCTTTAAAATGGCCATTGATTCGGTGCTAGGCTTAGGAATCGGGGTCATTTGTATAATCCCTCTTTTGATACATACCTTTTTTGTTTAAACTGTTGTTTGTAGCCATTGCCTATGTGTACCTTTAACTGCCAAACTGCTGTTTGTTTGTTTTGTTTGTTTGAGCTGAGGTTTAACGTCCCCGTCAACACTGTAAAGGTCATTTTGAAGACGTTGCTTCCAATTTTGTGGGATTTTTACCGGACATTGAGATTAAATGACATCTCAAGCCCTGGTGCCCAATGAAACCAATAGGGTTTATAAGCATGGACGATCCGACTCGTGCGCACCGCTTTGCCTGGGCAGGCTTAGATCCTCTAAGCGGTTTACCATTACTCGTATGCGGGTCGGATTCAGCTCTGCGTGGAAGCATCATGCAGCCCATATATTTCTTCAAGCCCCGATGGGCGGGGCCGAACTGCTGTTTGTAGTCATTGCTTATATGTACGTAATATCTGGCATGCGAACACTCTGTTTCTTGGCGGAGATACCATAGCAAAAGGAGTCTTCGTGCATATGCACCCAGCGAAGTCTACCTTAGTTATTAAACCTTAGCCTGCCAATCACAACAATTGTCGTCTGCTTTGTTGTCTGCTTGTTACTTGTTTCAAACAGTGTTGAGCAAGATCCTGAAACTGTAGTGGTGGTTTGAGTCCATACTGTTTGCCGGTATGCTTTGTGTTACGTACTCGTCATCTTTGAAGACACTGCTTTCATTTTGTGGGACCGTGACCCGACACTGAGATGAAATGACCTGTCAAATTCTACTGCCCAAAGGAACCGCTAGGCTTTTCGTTTGAATTGAGGCTTAACGTCCCCGTCAACAATAGTTAGGTCATTTTGAAGACGTTTCCGGTTTTGTGGGACTTTTACCCGACATTGAGATGAAATGACTTCTCAAGCCCTGTAGCCCATGGAAACCAATATGTTTATTGAATAGACGGTCCAACTCGCAACGTGCACCCTAAACTATTTCACCAAACTCCGATGGGCGGGGACCACCGCTAGGACGGTCCGACTCGCACCAAAAAGTTTGCAAGATGAACCAGCAGACGACATTTTCACATGAAGTTTATCATGGCATCTTAACTGTCAAACATGGGCCAAGTAACATCCATATACCGCAAAGAAAATTTCTCATTACTGCGAAAAATATTCTCGTTCGTACGAGATTTTTTTTCTCGTTCATGCGAGATAAGTTCTCGTTCGAACGAGAGTTTCTCGTTCGTACGAGATTTTCTCACAACAGTTGTCGACTGCGTTATTTAAAAAGCCATTGTTGCAAACAGTGTGTCCCTACTTTTTGTCTATATAATTTGTCTGTATGTTGAGGTTTTACATCCCCGTCAGCACTATTTAGGTCATTTTCAAGACACTGCTTCCATTTTGTGGGACTTTTACCCGACACTGAGGTGAAATGAAATCTCCTACCCTACCGCCCGAAGGAACCGCTAGGCTAGGGTTTAACATCCTCGTTAACACTATTTAAGTCATTTCGGAGATATTGCTCCCAATTTTTTGGGACTTTTACCCGACATTGGACTGAAATGACATCTCAAGATTTTCCGGACAATGAAACCAGTAGGGTTTATATGCACGGACGGTCCGACTTGCACTAATTTACCTTGACAGGCTTAGACTTTCTAAGCAGTTTTCCAGTACTCATGAGCGGTCGGTCTCAGCTCAGTGTTGAAACACCTTGCAGCCTAATCTATTTCTCTAAGCTCTGATGACGGGGGCCACCGCAAGGGTTTAAGGAGCTGCCCGACACGTACCAAAAAGTTGCAAGATGAAACAGCAGACGACATTTTCACATGCAGTTTATCTCAGCATCTTAAGGGTCAAACATGGGCCAAGTGGCATCCATGTACCACAGCAAAAGTATCTCGTTCGTACGAGATTTTTTCTCGTTTGTACGAGAAAGTTTCTCGTTCGTACGAGATTTTTTGTCTTAATAATTGTCGCCTGTTTGTTGTCTGTTACTTTAAAAGCCATTGTTGCAAACAGTGTGGAGCAAGATACTGCTCATGTACAAATGTAGTGGGAGTCTGGTATGGGTTCATACTGTTTGCCTGTTTGCTTTGTCTGTGTGTTGAGGTTTTGCGTTTGTTTGATTGTTTGTTTGTATTGAAGATTAACGGCCCAGTCAACACTATTTTATGTCATTTTTGAGCCGGTCAGTTTACCAATCTACACTTTTCCTGAACTGGCTTATACGTAAGCGGTTAACCAGTACAGCGCACATTCTTTCGCCAGAAACTGCCCTTCTTGAATAGTTTGATTTGATTTAAGGTGTAACGTTCCCGTCACCTCTTTGTAGGTCATTTTGGAGACGTCACCCTTCTTTAATCAGTGGAAGGGAGAGAATGACCGTAGAAAAGGTTTCATGATCAATCTCCACGAAAGAATGTTGCCGACCTCGGCAGGAATCGAACCCGCGTCCTACTGATCACCAGTCCGACGAGCATCCGACTGAGCTACCGAGGCCGGCTTGAGGTTTTACGTACAAATCATTTTATGAAGACACTGCTTCCATATTGTGCGTCTTTTATCCGACACTGACATGAAATGACATGTCAAGCCCTACCGCACAAAGGAACCGCTAGGCTTTTCATTTGAACTGACGCTTACCGTCAAGACTATTTAGGAAATTTTGGAGACGTTGCTTACAATTTTGTGGGACTTTTATCCGACATTGAGCTTAAATGACTTCTCAAGCCCTGCCGCCCAATGAAACCAATAGGGGTTAAATGCAAGGCCGTTCCGATCCGCAACACTTTACCTGGACAGGCTTAAATCTTCTAAGCGGTTTTCCAGTACTCATTTGCGGTCAGATTCAGCTCTGCGTGGAAGCACCTTGCAGCCTCATCTATTTCTCCAAGCCCCGGTGGGCTGGGTTTAAAAAGCGGTCTGACTCACACCAGAAAGTTAACCGACAACAATTTCATATGTAATTTATCTTAGCATCACTATGGGCCAAGTGGCATCCATGTCCCATAGAGCAAAGCCTCTGATCAGACTGCGCAAATGCAAAGACTGATCTGAGTCTTCACTGGATGCACATGTACAACAAAATTTCTATGAGAAATATTCTCGTTCGTACGAGATTTTTTCTCGTTTGTACGGGAAAGTTTCTCGTTCGTACGAGATTTTTTCTCGTACGTACGAGATTTTTTTCGTTTGTACGAGAAAGTTTCTCGTTCGAACGAGATTTTTTCTCGTACGTACGACATTTTGTCAGCTTGTCATAACACCAACACGGGTATTGATTAACGTGGCGTTTTACAACGGGTATAGAAGTTAATTGACTCTTTCACCTCTGAGTTTCTGCGGTGAATTCTTCCATCTTTGTACATGTATTTGGAATCGTCCATACTTGTATATAGGAGGTTGAGATGAGACCAATAGCAGGATAGCAACTGGTGTTCGTGCTGGTAAGACGGCTCATTATGAGCGTCTTATCTGGATCTACACTGTTTGCAAAAGTATCTGTACTGATATACAGGGTTGAAAGGGTTAAAGGTCGGTAGATGTAATGAAAGCATGCGTACGTGTGTATATGTTTCAAGAAATTTCTAATAATAAATAAATAAATAAATAAATAAATAAATAAATGTGATGACAGCATATGTACCAGCCCTTTGTTAAATCTAAAATAGAAAATTGCATTTGTTCATACAGAATCTACAACGCTATTTATTTATTTATTTATTTATTTATTTATTTATTTATTTTTGTTTGTAAAATCATAAAATAAATAACTGTAGAAGAGCCGATGGCTCAAGTTTCATATTAATCACTAGCGGCAGGGTCAGTTTTATCCACTGCAACTTAATTTTTTATAGCCAAAGCAATGACAGCACTGGTGGGTCGATTGTTTTAAGGGTAGGCTGGAAAAATGATCCTGACCCATTTCGTTTAACCCTTAAATTCCTGTACTGTAAGCAAAAAGTGTAGACATTGATGAGACATCGCGTTCTTCGACACATATTCTGGGTCTACATTGTTTGCCAAACCTGACACATGATTCCAGTCCAGATTCTATAGATAACCCTCGTACGCAACACAATGATATCACAGCGATGAGAATATCGCAGCTATTTTCTATAAATTACCATTTTCTATATATCAGTAATAGTCACGTGGACAGCAACTACTTCTGACAAATCAATCGAACCAATCACTGTTATTATAATAATGATGAGTAATGTACAAAATGGTTTTCCATCATCGACTTTACAAGCCTTAAGAGTAATTGAGTCATTACTTTGACCAAATATTGTCGTTCGTATGAGATTTTTTTTTCTCGTTTGTACGAGAAAATTTCTCGTTTGTACGCGAAAATTTCTCGTTTGTACGAGAATATTTCTCGTTTTTACGAGAAAATTTCTCGTTTGTACGAGAATATTTCTCGTTTGTACGAGAAAATTTCTTGTACGAGAATTTTTCTCGTTCCTACGCGAAAGTTTCTCGTTCGTACGAGATTTTTTCTCGTTTGAACGAGAAAGTTTCTCGTTTGTACGCGAAAATTTCTCGTTTGTACGAAAATATTTCTCGTTTGTACGAGAAAGTTTCTCGTTTGTACGAGAAAATATTTTTTTTCTCAACTTATTTTGACCCTAGTAGGCTTTCGTAGTAGATGGGTTTGTTTCGTGCAAAATTTATAATAAACGCGATGACTTTGATTTTGAGATCGTAAAATGTCCTTTTTTGGATGGTGATGTTCCTCGTGCGCAATCCTATGGCGTTTATATTTCGCAATTACGGTAATTCGATTTGCTAGAGTGTGTAGTCATGTAACTGACTTCAACACTCGTAATAAATTATTAACGGCTTAACTTCTTAATCAGGGTTATCGGTACCGTTGACTACGCAAAGCCTTTTCAATATTTTATAGACGCCATTCTGATTTAATTTCAAAATTCAATATTGGACTTAAATCTCTTCTGCAACAAGGTCTATCGGAACCCGAATTTTATGGTGACTTAGTATATAAATTCAAAAAAATATATAACCGCAATGACTTCAGCACAATTTCGTAAAATCATTCTTTGATATAAAAAGATAGGGTACAACATGGATGTTATACGACAGACTGCATGCATGGTAGTTAACCCAATCACGGTTGGCAACTTTGCTTCCCTCTTTAATTGCACGCCGGTGGGTCAGGCCTCAGATTCTATGACGGTTCCAACGTAAAGGCTTATTGAGAATTAGAGAGATCTAATTCAAGGTAATGTTGGTTGGTGGCTGATGCTCTGTCTCTGGTCGGGCCCATCGGAGTCTAACTGTTGGTTTTCTTTTGCTCCAGCATTTCAGTGGTTTCTTGCTGTCGAGTCCTCACCGTTGTCTCACCTCTTTGGTTCTTTGATTATTTGTACTCACGGAGATGTTGCACTGATGAGTTAGGAGGCCTTCATGCGGACTGAACAAATTATTTGTCTAAATCGCGACGGAAGTAAGGGCGAGGATTGTGGCCACGTAAAATCGATTTAAGCCCCCAGTGGAAATCTTTCCACTGACCGTTCCAAGGCGGTTCTCCTGTGGCGATTTATTTATGTTGTTGTTTGTTACTTACTGTGTGTATCACTTGTGTCTTTTTATTTTGGATGGCCATATGGCCATTTTGTGGGAAAGTAACTGTCCTTATGGCCTTCCTTTGTTTAGGTTTCCATTATGGTCTGGTCGCTTAATGTTTGTGTTTCTTTCCCTTTGGTGTCTTTGGTGGGTGGAGTAAGTTAATTATATCGATTCCTGATCTTTGTTTTACTTCTACTTTTCAGTCTTCTGATCCAATCATTGAATGCATTTTGGTAGTCTTTTCGAGGCATACTATGAAGGCACTGGAATATTGCAGAACCGAGGTGTTTGCGCTGTACAAATTTTCGAACAGAAAGGTATTTTTTCAGCCGCGGGAACAAAAAAAGTCACACGGGGCAAGGGCAGGGGAATACGGGGGGTTGAGGGAGTTCAACAACCTTTTCCTGCTTTAGATAGTCTTGCACAATGAACGCCTTGTGCGATGACGCATTGTCATGTAGCAATCTGACATTGGCCAAACCAGTTGCGGGTCTTCGTTCTTTGAAATATTTCTTCAATTTTCGAAGAACTTTATTCTTGTAAAACTTCGCATTTACAGATTTGCCTTTAGGCACATCAACCTGAATAGCAGGGTCCTGATTTGAAAAGAATATGGCATACATTACCTTCTTGACGCTCATGGTCCGCTTTGCAATGCATGGTCTTTTGCAATACTTGGTTGCCCATATTTTGTTCTGAATCTTTCGTTTTGGCTCAAAAAAGAGAACCCATGTCTCGTCACCTGTGACGACATTAGCGAAAGACCGTGCATTGTAATTTGGAAACTTTTTAAGCAACTTCTTGGCACACTGAACGCGTGGCTTTTTCTGCTCATCTGTCAACGGACGGGGAATCCATCTAGCACAGACCTTTTTCATTTTCAAATCCCGTTTCAGAATTGTATGAGCTGCTCCTATTGAGATGCCATACTAGCTATTTGCCTAGTGGTGTATCGTGCATTGGTAGCAACTATTTCTTTCACTATAGCATCCATCTTGGCAGATGTTGCTCTTTTTGGCCGACGATCATGTGGTGCATCTTCTGTTGAGCCTATCTCACAGCTGAATTTCTTACACCAACGAAAAACTGTCGGAAAAGACATTTCATTATGCCCATAAACCGAACATATTTCATCAAAAATGTCTTTGCACCGTATACCAAGAATACAACGATTCTTAATACAGGACCGTATTTCAACGGCGTACTCTGACCTTCTTCCAACCATGTTTTGTATTAGTATACAAGAGTAGACAGTGTTCATCGAACGATATACATGGCTAAAGTGGGTGTATATTAACAAGTTTGGTATCAATGTATAGGTAAAATGTTTTTCTACGCTGTGATATTTATTTCCAGGTGATTTTCGCATTAGTGCATGAGAAAACGTTCTACTTGTATTCATATTTGAACATCCTCGTACCCACGACATAGGTTTTCATGGAGAACTGACAAAAACTATCCTTCAACCAACCTTTTTTTTTGTCTCTCAATTGTCGCAGTCAGTTTGACGGATCTAGCAGAAATTAGTATTGGGCTTGCTACCAGTCTTCTTGGAGTATAATTTATTTGATCGTAACATTTTGTCGAATATCATCAGTTAAAATTTGGTTTCGTTGACCTACGCTTATTCATCGCGATTAGTCCCAGTGTGCATTGAATCAAAATTACGTTACTAAACCAATGTCCTTACGGAGGGCAGGGATACCCCGCCAGTTGCCCTTGGCAGCTTGCAGGTTAGTCTCAATCCAAAACGCTCATCAGAAAACCTATTTATTTATTTGATCGTTTCTTTTTTCAATTAATATGACTATATATATTTTGGCATGCAGGAAGAATAATGAAAAGAACAAAAGAAAGAAAAGGAAATGGAGAAGTTAGAAAGAATAAATACGAAAGAAAGAACGATGATTAGATCAAAACAGATTTCTCCCTGATCTTTTATAGACTTTGTCGCATACAATATTCAATCACGTTTTTTGATGGTAGTAAGACATGAAATTTATAATTTAGGAAGTTCAGTAGTGGTACAAGAACTTGAATTTGCAATAAGGTCTTTTGTGAAGTTTAGGCATAAGAGATACGCACAGCAAACTTGGTACATCTCTCTTCAGCCAAAGGCTGCAGTTCATATGATAGGCTTTTGTACCACCAAGTTCTTGCTGAAGAGTATTTACATAGTGGAGCCGTCAAACAACGTCAAATAAGCCTGCACAAGAACCTGATTTAAAATTCAGAAAATGTCCCGTTTACTTTGTACAGAAGTTACCGGTCAATAATTTTCAATATTGCTTGAAGCCAAGTTCATATTGCCCGTAGATGAGCAGTCTCGTTCACAACAGAGCTATATGTACTGTCAAATTTGTCCATTTCGATACTAAATATCGGCAGCCATCTTGTCGAGCGTATCGACACAAAGAACGTAAAACAAAACGAATATAGACTTGACAAAGTGTGCAAAGTGCGTGACAAAGTGCGTAAAGCACACTACGTAAGACCTACCTGCAATCTGTTTAGATACTCAAAAATTTCTTTCTGAAAATCAAGAGTAATTTGAAAGAAATAAACCGGACACTTCGGAAAAAATAGCATCCAGCGTTGGGAAACTTCAATGTTTTTAATGGTGTCGCATTCACCAACTTTAACGCCATCTTCACTTTGGCGCCAATGGGCGTGGGTTTTCAACGTGTAGGTAGACACTTAACGACCTGCATTATTTTCCATTTCAAATCACTTAATGATGTACAATCTGGTTTTACATTCAGAATTCTATGTCAGGCAATCCTGAATTCTGACAGACAGTCCGAGTTTTGAGTATAATAAAAAGGTTATTGACTTTATATCGTTCATATGGCGTCCTTCTCCATATGAACTCGTGTCGAGTATTTCACAATATAAAGTCAATACCGTATATGTGCAGTAATTACAAAGATTTAAAGAGAGGTTCTGATGACATTTTACACTAAGAGTTACCTTCCTTGCTGTTACCTTCATTGCTGTTTCCTTCCTTGCTGTTACCTTCCCTGCTGGAGTCACCCAGGCTGGGTTTCAACAGAATTTTCATGAACTTTGAACATTAAGTACGTTCTTGACTTGAGGAAAATTCAACGAGGCAATGGTTGCTTTATTCTTTCTTTCTTTCTTTCTACTTATACTGTGATCGGCCACATCAGACCATTACTCGCAGGTGTACTTTACATACACACTAGGTTTGCAGGATGAAAGCCTACGCAGTAGTCATGTTGTTGCGATAGGGGTCTTTAACCTGCACAGGGTAGGGCATGACTCTACGGCCCCCGCCCATAGGGGCTTGAAGAAATATATGGGCTGCATGATGCTTCCACGCAGAGCTGAATCCGGCACGCACACTAGTACTGGTAAACCGCTTAGAGGATCTAAGCCTGTCCAGGAACCACGGTGCGAGGCGGACCACGGTGTCCATGCTAATAAACCCAATTGGTTTCATTGGGCGACAGGGCTTAAGATGTCATTTCATCTCAATGTCGGGTAAAAGTCCCACAAAATTGGAAGCAACGTCTCCAAAATGACCTTTACAGTGTTGACGGGGGCGTTAAACCTCAAATCAAACAAACAAAGCAGGGCATGACTCTCCCTACACATGGGGCCTCCAGTTACATGTAAGGACCGTGCACTTTATGCCATTCATCCCTCCAAATTATGCCAATGGAGCGTGTTCGGATACAGAATTTTTATCGCCGTTGCCGGGGTTCGAACCCGGGACCTCTAGCATCAAAGGCAAGTGCACTAATCACTGAGCTATCACGCTCCTATCTAAATATCTAACTCTCGTCATTCAGATACATGTTTGACCCAAATTGTGCACAGAAACGTGTGTGGTGTTCTCAACATGGTGAAGCAAAGGGGAATAAATTTTCAAAACTGCATGGTGTACATCCTTTCATTCAGATGAGACAATTACGGTCCTCCGTCACCTAATGGGTAAGAGGGCTGACCCTGTGCCCAATGATTAAAATCGCTTATTCTTAATCATAAGGTCTCTCACCGTTGTGGTTCGCGTCTCGCTCGGGCCGCATGTGAGACACCAACTTCTGCAACGGTGGTTTGCTCAAGTGCTTTTTCTACTAGTACTCCGGTTTTCGCCCACCTCTGATAAACGATCGAAATAAGTGAAATGATCTGTAAAGGGCCGTAAAACCAAAACATGAAAGATCAAAACAAGGCAGACAAAAATCTATTTTCGGACATGTGCGGCCAGAAAGACCGAAATCAGCCAGCAGGCACATGACGTAATTGTGACGTGACATCAACGTCGGTACAACGGCATGACGTTTATGCAACTTATGCAACGTCAAATCAACGTCGGTGCAACGTCACGATTTTGCACCGACGTTGATTTATACATTGTAAATTTTACCGCCGAGAAAAGATAAATAAAAATAAGATGAAACATTGTGCTATTTTACTTATTTCTACTCAAAATATAGATTTTGATTTTGGGTACGCGTTAGAGACCCCCCCCCCCCCACACACACACACACACACACACGATAAGGTGGTTCTAACGTGTTTGTTTGTTTGATTTGAGGTTTACCATCCCCGTCAACACTGTTTAGGTCATTTTGGGGATTTTGCTTCCAATTTTGTGGGACTTTTACAAGACATTGAGATGAAATGACATCTCAAGCCCTGTCGCCCAATGAAACCAATAGGGTTTATAAGCATGGACGGTCCGACTCGCACCGCTTTGCCTGGGCAGACTTAGATACTCTGAGCGGTTTACCAGTACTTGTGTGCTGTCGGCTACAGCTCTGCGTGGAAGCATCATGCAGCCCATCTATTTCTTCAAGCCCCAATGGGCGGGGGTCTAGGTTCTAACGTGTACCCACAATCTTCATTTTAGAGCAGAAGTAAGTAAAACAGCATTTACCCCTGTAAACCCCAATTTTACTATATTAGTGGTCTTCCCCTCCCTAGAACAAATTAAACCTCACCACGGTTTGTGTTAAGGGAATGTGTGGTGGCCGTGAAAAGTCTCCCTGTCCTTCACCACTGTGTAGATTTATATTCTAGTTCTTTGGGATCATTGATTACATTTCGGAATAGGGTCATTGTTGAGGCCTAAATTGCCGAAACTAGCTAATCTGGCCAGAAAAATCTTGTATACAGTTTTCAGTTCTGTCTTGTTGTCCTTTCTCTAGAACATATTCAAGGGGGCTCAGAATTATAAAGGGGCGTTTTCGCTCGTAGAACAGTGGAAGTCTTTGTGGATAGTGCTCATCAAAGACTGCACAGTCTGATCCGGGTGATTGCTGAACGCAAATATCCGAGGACACATATTCACATCTTTGGCTTAAACGGTATTCGTGCTCATGTATTATTGAACTTATTAAACTCGCTAAGGAAAATGGACGAAATGCTCGGCAAAGCCTCGTATTCTATCCCTTTTCCTAAACTCGTTTAATAAAATTCAATAATATATGGACACTCATGTAAGATCCTCTCTATATTGTGAAATATTCGGCACTCCTTCATATGGCAGAGACGCATTCGCAAGCTCGTGCGTCTTCCACCATATGAACTCGTGCCGAATATTTCATGACAATAACCTATAATTATTACACGTCGTTATTTCATTCTCAGACGCGACGTCATGTGATAAATTGAATTTCGATATTAATCCACAAATATATTTTACACAAAACACATTTTACTCGATCCTAAAAGGTTTTTGTTTGTTTAATTCGAGTTTAACGTCCCCGTCAACACCGTATAGGTCATTTTGGAGACGCTTCCAATTTTGTGGGACTTTTACCCGACATTGACATCTCAATCCCTGCCGTCCAATGAAACCGAAAGGGTTGATAAGCATGGACGTTACGCCTCGCACCGCTTTGCCTAGGCAGGCTTAGGTCCTCTAAGCGGTTTACCAGTACTCGTGTGCGGTCGGTTTCAGCTCTGCGTGGAAGCATCATGCAACCCATATATTTCTTCAAGCCCTATGGGCGAGGGCTAGATCCGAAAAGGGTACATACATATAAGTTGCAATTATATGCGGTGAAATGAAACATATCTGCTTATTAATAAACCAAATATGCAAAATAAGCATATATACTTATTAATAAACAAAATATGCAAAATAAGCATATCTACTTTTTAATAAACCAAATATGCAAAATAAGCATATCTACTTATTAATAAACCAAATATGCAAAATAAGCATATCTACTTATTAATAAACCCAATATGCAAAATAAACATATCTACTTATTAATGAACCAAATATGCAAAATAAGCATATCTACTTTATAATAAAACAAATATGCAAAATAAACATATCTACTTATTAATAAATCAAATATGCAACAGAATATAAAATAATCTGTAGAATGACAGAGAAGGAAAAATGACATTTATGCAAACTATAATACAAAAACAAAACGGTTTTCGTGTTCATAAACTGTAATGATTGTTTAAGAGTTTTGTTCAACACAATCAAACAATAAAAATATGTATACGATTTACAGTCAAACCAAAGAAAATTCAATCTATATTGCTCAATAGTATCGCTTACAAATGGGGACCAGTCTTACAAAAGATAATTTTCTCCAAAGAAGGGTCGAATTCTTTCCTTTAAAAGTGTTTTTGTTTGGTTGTTTATATTTGAGTTCAACGGCCCAGTCAACACTATTTAGGTCATTTTTGAGCCGGTCAGTTAACCTATCCACACTTTTCCTGGGAAGGTTTATGCATAAGCAGTTAACCAGCACAATTCACATTCTTTCGCCAGAAACTGACAACTGCCCTTCTTGAATCAGCGGAAGGGAAAGAATGACCGTAGAAAAGATTTCATTATTAATCCCCTTGGAAGCATTGCCGACCCCGGCAGGTATCGAACCCGCGTCTTCCTGATCACCAGTCAGAAGCGCATTCGACTGAGCTGCTGAGGCCGGCCCTTTAAAGTGGTACCCGTGATGAAGTGAACTCTACCAGGCCTTTTATGCGTAATGTGCCTGATTTGAGTTATGTTTAAATGCATATTTTGTGACTTCTTCATTTTTTTCATTTGTAATATGAAGGCATCTGCGTGCATGCGTACGTGCGTGTGTGTGTGTGTTCTTGCGTAAATAACTATAAAAGTCATGCAACAAAAGCTTACAAAGACGAACGAAAAGTTAGGCTCTAAGGCACATCTTGCAAATTACGGTTGGTGTAGACAACTGGATCTTTGGCGACCAATATGATAACATACCCATGTGACAAGGTGAATAACATATCCATGTGATAAGATGAATAACATACCATGTGACAAGGTGAATAACATACACATGTGACAAGGTGAATAACATACACATGTGACAAGGTAAATAACATACACATGTGGCAAAATAAATAACATATCCATGTGGTAAGGTGAATAAAGTACCCATATAACAAGGTGAATAACGTACCCATGCGACCAGATGAATAAAATACCCATGTGGTATTGTGAATAACATACCCATGTGGCATGGTGAATAACATACACATGTGACAAGATGATTAACACAAACATGTGGCATGGTGAATAATATACCCATGTGACAAGACGAATGACACCCCCATGTGACAAGATGAATAACATACCCATGTGACAAGGTGAATAACATATCCATGTGACAAGGTGAATCACATACCCATGTGGCAAGATTAATAACATATCCATGTGACAAGGTGAATAAAGAACCCGTGTGACAGGGTGAATAACGTACCCGTGCGACAAGATGAATAACATACCCATGCCACAAGATATATAACATACCCATGTGGTATGGTGAATAGCATACCAATGTGGCATGGTGAATGACATACTCATGTGACAAGATGAATGACATAACCATGTGGCATGGTGAATAATATACCCATGTGACAAGACGAATGACACCCCCATGTGACAAGATGAATAACATAACCATGTGACGAGGTGAATAACATATCCATGTGGCAATGTGAATAACTTACCGATGTGGCCAGGTGAACCACATACGCATGTGACAAGATGAATATAATACCAATGTGACAAGGTGAATAACATATCCATGTGGCAAGGTGAATAACTTACCCATGTGGCTAGGTGAACCACATACGCATGTGACAATATGAATAACATACCAATGTGGCAAGGTGAATAAAATACCCATGTGACAATGTGAATAACATACACATGTGACAAGGTAAATAACATACTCATGTGACAAGATGAATAACACACCCATGTGACAAGGTGTATAACATATCCATGTGACAAGGAGCATAACATGCCAATGTGGCAAGATTAATAACATACCGATTTGGCAAGGTGAACTACATAGGCATGTGACAAGATGATTAACATATCTTTGTGGCATGGCGAATAATATACCAATGTGACAATATGAATAACATACCAATGTTGCAAGGTGAATAACATACCCATGTGACAATGTGAATAACATACACATGTGACAAGGTAAAAAACGTATCCATGTGACAAGATGAATAAAATTTCCATGTGACAAGGTGAATAACATATCCATGTGACAAGGTGAATAACATACCCATGTTGCAAAATAAATAACATATCCATGTGGCAAGGTTAATAACATACCTCTGCGACAAGATGAATTACATGTCCTTGTCACAAGTTGAATAACATACCCATGTGGTATGGTGAATAACATACCCATGTGGCATGGTGAAAAACACACTCATGTGACAAGATGAATAACATAACCATGTGGCATGGTGAATAATATAGTCATGTGACAAGATGAATTACACACCCATTTGACAAGATGAATAACATACCCATGTGACAATGTGAATTACATACACATGTGACAAGGTGAATAACATATTCATGTGACACGATGAATAACACGCCCATGTGACAAGGTGTATAACATATCCATGTGACAAGATGAATAACATACCAATGTGACAAGATGAACAATGTGACAAAGTGAATAACACGCCCATGTGACAATATGAATAACATACACATGTGATAAGGTAAATAACGTACCCGTGTGACAAGATGAATAACATATCCATGTGACAAGGTGAATAAAGTACCCATGTGGCAAGGTGAATAACATACCCCTGCGACAAGATAAATAACATATCCATGTCACAAGATGAATAATCTAACCATGTGGTATGGTGAATAACATACACATGTGGCATGGTGAATAACATACTCATGTGACAAGATGATGAATAATATAACCATTTGGCATGGTGAGTAATATACCAATGTGACAAGACGAATGACACACCAATGTGACAAGATGAATCACATACCCATGTGACAAGGTGAATAACATATCCATGTGGCAATGTGAATAACATACCGATTTGGCAAGGTGAACTATATACGCATGTGAAAAGATGATTAACTTACATTTGTGGCATGGTGAATAATATACCCATTTGACAAGATGAATAACAAACCAATGTTGCAAGGTGAATGGCATACCCATGTGACAATGTGAGTCAAATACACATGTGACAAGGTGAAAACATACTCATGTGACAAGATGAATAACACACCCATGTGACAAGGTGAATAACATATCCATGTGACTAGGTGAATAACATACACATGTGACAAGATTGATAGCATACCAAAGTGGCAAGGTGAACTACATACGCATGTGACAAGATGATAACTAGCATACTGTCGATGGCGCGCCATCGCAAATCCCCACGCTTTCTACAGAAGGGCCAAGTACCGAAAACCCCTAACCCTGGGCCCTAATTTGACCCCATGGTCAAAATATTACCTGTATTATTTTCTACTAATCATGCCCTTCATTTTGATATGCCACATGACTATGTTCCAAAAAAATTGAATTTTGACACTTGACCCCTCCCCCAGGGCCCCAATCTGACCCCAGGGTCAAAATTTTACTTGTAGATTATTCTACTCATTATCCCCTTCGCATAGATATGCAACATGACAATGTTCTGAAAAATTTTAATTTTGACCCCCGACGCCCCCCCCCCCTCCCCCCAAGTCCGACCCCCAGGGCATGACCTAGGAATCACAGCCAAAATCCCGTTCAATATGTTTTACTTTTTTCATAACTAAGTACATGCGCAAAGTTTGGCATCAAAATCTTCAAAATTAACTTTGTAATTGAATTTTATTGATATTTGACCTTTTGACCCCTCCCCAGGGCCCCAGGAGGCGGGGTCAAAAATGAACGTGATCTCGCGCAAGCCATTAATGGAAGCAACTCACATACTGATTTTGGTAGGATTGCGGGCAACGGTTTAGGAGGAGATCGCCGGACAGACGGACGGACGGACGGACAGACGGAGGCGATAACAATATCCCCACTTTTCTTCGAAAAACGTGGGGATAAACATACCTTTGTGGCATGGTGAATAATATATCCATGTGACAAGATGAATAACATACCAATGTGACAAGATAAATAACATACCAATGTGGCAGGGTGAATTACATACCAATGGGAATAACTAGTGTAGGCCGCATTGTAAGTCCCGTGTGCATGACTTGTTCAAATTGTTTTTTTTTTTTTTTTTTTTTTTTTTTTTCTTTTTTTTTTCGTAAATATGACCCATTTAAAGCAAAAATAACGATGTTGACATTTTTTTTAGTTCGTTTTTGGCATTTTATGCCCTTATTCAAAAATGAATCAAAAATGAGCGTTTTTCTGACATTAAAAAGCACAAAAACTGTATATAATTGCCAAAGGTAGTTAACAAACGCTATATTTTGGTGTTTGTGATTATGTGGCGAATATCTAAATCAATCGAGGAGACTTTCTGTCTAATTACCATACACACATAATTTTTTTTTTGCCCCTTTTGGGCTGTTTTTTCTCCATTTTTATATATTTTCTTGTACTCACGAAAATTAAAACAGAACACACAAAACGCTCATTTGATAGAAACATGTTCCTTAATATTCAAGGGATTTTTTAGGATCTTTATATTTCAAACATTTTTTTTAGATAAAAATTAAAAACACATATATTTGCAAAAATGCACCAAATGACCCTAAGTACAATGTACTTTTTAAGCTATAGCTCCAATAATCCAATGAGGCATGGTAGACTCTACACAAAGAATGTACGGTTTTTCGAAATCAAACCCCAATATCTTTGTTTGAATGTATGCCCTGATACAGTTTAAAACAAAATTATAGAGAAAACATACAAAATGTAAAATGCACTCGATGACCTTTCGAGCAATGCTACTTGCACATTATGTAAAATATGACTGATAGGAACAATTTTCAATACGAAGTCCAATACTACAAATACACTTATACTGTTAAGACACGGCTGTGTTTTAAATTTGTATTCAGCTCTCTGCTGTTCCAATGGCTACTTAGTCTTCGTCACCTGATTCGTCAGATGCCACATCATTGATCCCTTCTACTTCTGATAATGGCATTGTATCAGAAGAATTCTGAAAATCGTCAGAACAGCCACATAACTCTGTGCATTTCATTCTAGCATGAATGCAACTGCATTTTGAACCTTTGCAGCTTGATGCCTTGCAATTACATTTTATAAGCATCACGATAGAAAGCGGTGCAGGAAGCCCAGTTGATCTAACGGGGACAAGTCTCTCATTTTCAAACACCCATCCATAATCCGTTGGTGCTGGTAAGCGGGGACATGGTTCATCAGCTGTTACCCAGATCATACTGATAAAGTGGGCCCTGTGTATGTGTTCTCGCAAGGTTGCCCGAGTCGGTGGGAGCTTTTCTCCCTCTGCATGCTTTTGGGAGAACAAGTACCATCTACATTGTGGAATTGTAACAATCCCTGAGCTTTTTGGGCAATACAAGCTGCACAAACTTTTCCAACGCAGTAACCGTTTCTTCAGATGGCAAGGTTATTCCTATACCTAGACACTGGAATGCTCTTAATACATCTTGGGGAGAAGACATAAATATCTTGAAAGCGGTCTTCTTGGTTTTTCCTGCAAAGCGACCTGATGTATCCGCTCCGGTAAAAGCATGGAAACCAAGGAGAGCATCTGCCTTGTCCTTGCCTATACTTTGGTAAATATTCTTCAGCTGTATGTCACGCCTTAAAAATCCACGTCCAGTTACGAAGACAGTATTTGGACAAAGCTGTATCTGTTTACTAACAGAAGAAATACATCCGTGTCTGGTGAGAAGATATGAAGGCTGTCCACTTTCCTACCACAGTTACTGACATCTAACGCATGGAGAACTAGCAATGTGTCTGCTTCTTCGTGACTGTGTATCTTAAGATCCTCAGAGAATTCTTCGTAGTTACTTTCAGTTACAAGGTCATGCACGACAACAAACAGAGTATCAGGTTTGTCCTTGAAATGGCCAAGTGCTGTATCCGGTAAGTATGTAGTCAGTTCTGCTTTTGTGTCAATATGAGACAGAAACTGTTTCAGAGGCACATTGGCAATGCTTGTAGTATCACTTACGCGGTACTTTATTTCCTTGCCAGCTGTCCGTGTTTCTCTAGTTTTCTCCTTCAATGACCCAGCTAAGTACCTATCAAACAGAAGACGGACTTCTGAAAATCCCTCAGATTCCTTCCCGAGTTTTCGGAGGAAAGCATCTGCAAAGTCTTTGCAGGTCTTCATTGCATTTTCATCTTTCTTCTGAACAGTGTTAACCAAAGCAATTCCATCAATAAGCAGCACTTTAACATCCTGAACTGGCTGAGACGATGGATCAGACGCAGATGACGATGCCCCCTGTTCTTCTTGTTGGCATTGCTTCTCTTTTGCTTTGCTTGCCTTATCATATGCTAATAGCATTTCTTCGTCCGTAGAAAATAAAGATCTGGAGACAGCTGAGAATTCATACTCTCCGATGGCTTATTTCATGTCTATTTCAGGCCTGCTTCTCATTACGATAAGAAAGCGTGCAAGCAAATTCCTTTCTTCTCGAAGTTCAGACATCTTATCTCCTACTTTTGTTTTCACAGGTTTCGAGCTGTTTCTGAACAGCTTCAGAGACAATTTTTTCATTGGATCCAAGAACCCTTTCACTTCTGTATTTATTCTTTCCTTCACAAAGTTCTCGAAAGCCTTCTGACCAATCTTGTCTCTATTAATGATGTCAGCCTTAACGTCTTCTTTCATTACCGCCCTTGTCATTACATTCATGACTTCATCTTGTTGTGATGTGAACGGGTTACTATGTGAGAGGATGACATGCTTCATTTTCTCTGCATTTTGAAATACTCTACTCCGGGCAGAACCGGTCAGATCATGGTGTTTCTTGCGCTCTTCCTTGATTTTAACCCCATTCAAATCACCAAACTCATTTACCAGCCTAGCAAGTTCCGGGGCAATTAGGAAAAATTTGTCCAGGGTTGCTTCTTTCTGCGTGATACCAGTTATGCCACCGATAACTTTCATTGCACGATTCTCATGCTCTATATCATGATCTGGACCTATGGAACAGAAAGGTATTTTGCTCTTTGTCACACAGAAGTCACCGTCTTCTAAGGCTTTCCATGTGTCAGGGTCATTCGTTTCCAACTTCCGCATTTCCGCACAATACAGAGGACTAAGTCTTGCATAGGTCAAATGATCGCGCGCAAAGAAGTATTTGCACAGTTCTTCTTGTGCTGTAAGATGTAATTGCCATTCACCCTGTCGTGACGCACGGATGTGCCTAAGGATGCATTCAAATTGGCGCATGTAGTTTCTGAGGAAACAGTGCATCCCACGTAGGTGTTCATCAATACTGTTCAAATTTGTCACAAAATCAACCTTTTCAGGTGTTCCTACCAAACTGACATGCGATTCTTGCAGCAGTGTCCTATCAGTGGCATTTTTTGCACTCAGATTGACCTCTGATGCAGCCTTCTCGACTTCAGTCTTGCCTTCGATACCATTATCCCACAGAGCCGGTAACAACAAACTGTACAATGTAATTAATGTCACCATATGAGCTTCCATTGCCCTGTAAAGGTGTTTGCCTTCAATGTTCTGTCTGACTGTTGTAGGTGAATACATGCCTGCTTCGACCCAAAGCTGATCTATACCACTGCACTCTATGTACCGTCCAATCGCCTTAAGAGCAGAGAAAATAATATGCAGTTCACCTATACGTAAGACGAACTTTCCCTTCATATCATCCCTTGACATAAGTTTCTGTGCTTTCTCATATAATTGTAGATCGAGAGTCACCACCGTTGGCTTACCTTCTCCAACTACAACGACACTAATAGTCTGCGCTCTCATTAACGCAGTGTATAATCCTGGCCAGGAGGTCGGGGAATGACGGATCAATGGAGGAACAACTGGAACATTGGTCTTGGTTCCAGCTTCTGTAATGAGCGAGTTATAGGCACTCCATGTCGGGATGTACTGAGAAAATGTGTCACCATCTTTCTCGAGGAATGTACTACGGTCTGTATCAACATCATATGATCTATTTCCAGCATTTGCCGGTAACACGTCTGATGAGGAAGTGCCTTCTTCAGCGTCTTCATTTTCGTTTGTTTGGCTACCAATGCAACAAGCTATTATCCAAACTAAGTCCCATATTCGGTATACTTCACTGATACCGTGACGTGTACTGATAATATAATCAGGAATTGGTTCTAGCTTTGGTTTTGGAGCCTGGCAGGGTAAAAGGTTGAAAGGCATTGGCTCAGTCTTTTTGCCTATTCCTTCCACCTCCAATGCTGATACTATAGTCTCTTCTGTCGTCATTTCTTTGTGGTACATTACAATAGCCGTACCATGAAGCGTGTCCTTTCCAGTAGGCGTGTCTTCAAGAAAGTCAACATTGTCTATTGCAAAGTATACCGACTTGTTCTTGACAACAAATGGTGGAATGTATAGGCCATTAAAGTCGTTAAGCCTTTTGGCTACGGCATTAGCTAACTGAGCCTAAAGCCTTAATACTCTCGAATACCGTTCACCTATGCCCAAGCGAGATGCAATGTCTACAAATGACTTCTTTCTAGTTTGTTGGTGTAACAGTAGTGATACACCAAGTGAAAAAGCAGTTTCACCAGAAGGTTTGAATTTGTCATCTTCAATTGGTGACATGTATTTAACTTGTCTGTCCGACTTGTATGCAGTGACAATATGTTGGGATATGTTGGACGCACTTTTATGTATCACAGCCTGCTTTCTGTCAGTCTGAACAGCAGCATGAGGGCCCTCAATTACCCATTTTATGAAGGTATATAGCTTTTGTGGTACTGCATAGTCACCAAAGGAACCTTGAAATGCCCATGCTTTACTATCACCTATTTCTTTTCTCAGTACGGTAGCGCTTTTCAGCATTATCTTCATTTCAGAGTCATCTTCAACTGACTTTTCGGCAATATCAAGACATACGCCTAAAGTGGACTTTGAACAAATTTTCTCTGGTTCATTTCTACGTTCGGGTTTTACAATTTCAATATCTGTAATATTTGTCTTAATGAGGTCTTTTAAATGACGTTTGTAATTGTCTGATGGCTCTGTTTCAATATTGTTCTCTTCTAAAATGTTCAGATATGTCGTATTAATGACATTCATATCTAAAACAATTGAGGATGGATCTTTCAATGCATTTTCAACCAGGCTGGCTATCTCAATATCTGCTATGACACGTCCTAGCCTACTTCTATCCTCGGATGCCTGGCTTTTTTCATCTGTTTTTCATTCTACCTTTCCACATTGGTCAAACAGGCTACGTGCCATTTCGTATCATGAGCAACGACATCTAATGGATCAGATAAGAGACTCCCCAGTCTTACTTTAAGTGTGGTTTTTTTTTTTTTTTTTTTTTTTGGTTTGGGTTTTACGGCCCTTTCAAGATTATTTCACTCATATCGAGCCGATCGTTAATCAGAGGTGGGCGAAAACCGGAGTACCCGGAGAAAAACCACCTGACCTTCCGTTGCAGAACTTGGCGTCTCACAAACTTTAAGTGTGATGTCCTGGGAATCCTCTACAGCTGTTTTAACCCTTGAACCTATGTTACGAGAACTGATGTTGTGAGGCTCATTATCAGGGGTTTCCTCTTGTAAAAATATGCACAAATCCATATTTAGTGGTGCTATTGACGATCGATGTACTCGCTCGTCCAATGTCGATGCCATAGGTTCGTCTTCAAGTTTAGGTCTTCCTATTTGTGACCTTGCCACAGCGACTCGACGTTGGCCAGATGTCTTTTCAAATCGATGCTTCGCTCTTTCTAAATGCAATGCACTTGTTAAACTCTGGTAGCAGTCACGGTGATACATTGCTGAATTCTGGGCAAAGTCATCAGCAGACATATTTTCCAGTCTTTCAGAGAGATCAGCATACTGTCGATCTCCATACTCTACCCTTTGACGAGAACAGGCCAGTACATTTTCATAAGAACGTATCTGAGGTTTTCTTGTTAATGACCCTTCACTGGTTGGGTTTTGACAAATTATGCAGCAGCTGTAATCAGTCTCCTGTCGCTTTCGTTTAGTTGGATGTAAAGCTGACATTGTTGCTAAGCAGAAAAAATGAACTTTCAGCCCTCTAAACTTACATGTAGACAAGACAATACGAAACAGAGAAATACATAGAAAGATCAGTTGAAACAATTTTGCATTAACAAGGCGCTAAACTGTCTTTTAAACAACAATACCAATCAAAAATAAGTAAAACGTTCTTATTTGAAACAAAATTTTAAAAAATTCAGAAATACACTTTTATCAGGCAGCAATTGAATCAATAAAATGACGATTACTACTTGTAACCGTTGATTAAAAATGATTTTGCAAACTATAACACAGTCCAGTATCGAGCGATGTTTACTGAACGAACGCAGAAGACGTTACGTTGCACTTGCACACTTTTCGCGCCTTAAAGTTCAACGTCGGGCATCGTAATAAACACAACGTTACGAATTAGACAAGTTTTAGCTTTCATAAAAACGCTAGACATTCAAGAAGACGCCAAAATGAATTTTGGTCCAACACACGAAATAATCTCGATCGCGTATATGACTATCCAAGGCTCAGTCGCGATTACGCATTCACAGTCTCACCATAGCCTTCACTGCTCGCAAAATGCATCAGATTCAGACCAAACAGTAACATCTATCTCCACAAGTTGGATGAGCAAGGGCATTTGAAGACAGGCATGACATGAATTACCAAAAACTCCAGTTTCTTGGCTTATTTTAGCAATAACACGCAAAATCGCATTTCGCGCCCTCCGTAAAAAGGTTTTCATTACAAACGCATGCGCTGCCATCTAGTGAGTCTAGATAATGTATTTAACAGACCTGAACCCACCAGTAGTTTAAAATACCTATGAGCAAATAGCGAGTGATCTGGGTAGACTGCACGTTTGTCCAATAGCGCCTTAGCCTTTGTTGTTCGCATATTCACTTTAATACAATTGGTTACCATGGAAACAGTGCCATTCTATAAAGGGTATGCGGTTGTTATGGGGTTGTTTTTCAAGACAAGTACTTATTTTTCATATATTGCGATCGTGCAAACATCTGACACTACTGCTTTTTAGTCCAGGGAGCGCAGCTGCAAGAGAGTCTGAATAAGGTGCAATCAGTTTGCTTTTATAATACGATTAATGCTCGTTTTTGGATGCTATTTATGATGACGTCATAAAACCCCTAAACCCGACCGAAAAAATGTCAACATCGTTTTTCATGCTCAAAATAGACCAAATTTACAAAATCAACCAAAAAATCAATTTTAACAAGTCATGCACACGGGAGCTCAAAATCCTACAGAGCGACCTACACTAAACATACACATATGACAAGGTGAATAAAGTACCCATGTGACAAGATGAAGAAACATACCACGTGGCAAGGTGAATAACAGACTCATGTGACAAGATGAATAACATACCCTTGTGAAAAGGTGAATAAAGATCCATGTACCAAGGTGAATAGCATACCCAAGTGGCAAGGTTAACAAGATATCCATGTGACAAGGTGAATAAAGTACCCTTGTAACAAGGTGAATAACGTACCCCTGCGACAAGATGAATAACATACCCATGTCACAAGATAAATGAATAACATACCCATGTGGCATGGTGAATAACATACTCATGTGACAAGATGAATAACATAACCATGTGACATGGTCAATAATATAACCATGTGACAAGACGAATGACACCCCCATGTGACAAGGTGAATAACATATCCATGTGGCAAGGTGAATAACATACCGATGTGGCAAGGTGAACTACATTCACAATTGACAAGATGATTAACATACCTTTGTGGCATGGTGAATAGTATACCCATGTGACAAGATGAATAACATACCAATGTGACAAGATGAATAACATACCAATATGGCAAAGTGAATAACATACTCATGTGACAATGTGAATAACATACACATGTGACAAGATGAATAACGTACCCACGTGGCAAGGTGAATAACATACTCATGTGACAAGATGAATAACATACCCATGTGTCAAGGTGAATAACATATCCATGTGGCAAGGTGAATAATATACCGATGTGGCAAGGTGAACTACATACACATGTGACAAGATGATTAACGTACCTTTGTGGCATGGTGAATAATATACCCATGTGACAAGATGAATAACATACCAATGTGACAAGATGAATAACATACCATTATGGCAAAGTGAATAACATACTCATGTGACAATGTGAATAACATACACGTGTGACAAGGTGAATAACATACCCATGTGACAAGATGAATAACATACCCATGTGACATGGTGAATAAATATACCCATGTGACAAGAGGAATGACACACCCAGGTGAAGAGGTGAATAACATACTCAAGTGGCAATGTGTATAGCATACCCATGTGAATAGATGAATAAAATACCCATGTGACAAGATGAATAACATGCACATGTAAAAAGAGGAATTCTTTCATGGCTCACCCATGACACACCCATGTGACAAGGTGAATAACACACTCATGTGGAAATGTATATAGCATACCCATGTGAGAAGATGAATAACATACCAAAGTGACGAGAGGAATAACATACCCATGTGACAAGGTGAATAACATAACCATGTGACAAGGTGAATAACATACCAATGTGACAAGATGAATTACATACCAATGTGACAAGGTGAATAACGTACCCATGTGACAAGATGAATAACATACCCATGTGGCAAGGTGAATAACATACCAATGTGACAAGATGAATAACATACCCATGTGACAAGGTGAATAACATACAAATGTGACAAGATGAATAACATGCACATGTAAAAAGGGGGATTCTTTCATGGCTCATAAAATGAAATTTGATGATGTACGATTGTGATATTTTTCTGGTATCTGATTCAAACATACATTGTGGGTTCTCCTTAGAACACCCTCATTGAGGGCACTTCCCCATCGATGTTCCAAGGCTTGAAGTCCAGTTATGTAGAATTCAGGATCTTTAGAGTCAGTCCACACTGCAACCGCTGTGTTAAGCTCCCCATCACGCCAACGCAAGTCTTTCTTGAAGTTCGGAAACAAAGTAATCACTGGGTGCCGGATCAGGAGAATAGGGTGAATAGGGTAAGGGTTTGAACCCGTTCCGCTTCATTGCGTCCACAGAAACTTTGCAAGTATGAACTCTAGCATTCTCATGTTGCAACAGAACACCTTTTGTATCTTTACACGCATTTTCTGTACTAAAGCTTCACGTAATTGGTCCAAAATATTAGCATTATAGTCCCCATAAATAGTCTGGCCACGAGGTAAATAGTCCAAAGGTACACAGAACCCCCTTGTTATCCCTAAATACAGTTTCCATGACCTTGCCAACTGAAGGCCGAGTCTTGAATTTCTTTGGACGCAGTGAACTGTGACAAGTCCATTTTTACTCTGCTGTTTAGCATCAGGATCAGAGTGATGGATCCAAGTTTCGTCCCCGGTAACAATACTTTCAAGAAAGTCTTCTGGATCAGAATCATATAGTTCCAAAAGTGACTTAGACATGGACACTCGGACAGCTCATTTTTCTTTACTAAGGCATTTTGGCACCCAACCCGCTGAAAGCTTCCTCATGCCCAGCCGTTCATGTAAAATGGTGAAAAGGCTTCCCTCAGCAATCTCCAATCTTCTAGCCATTTCTGAAACGTTCATTCGCCTGTCCTACTTTAATGGTTCTCTTAGATTTTCACTAGTGTCGTCATCAGTAGCCACGACGGTGTTCGTCTTCCAACGTTACCCGACCACGTTTAAAATCAGCCACCTGAATACGGAGAAGCCATTTCTGAAACGTTCATTCGCTTGTCCTGCTTTACTGTCACTAGTGTCGTCATCAGAAGCCACGACGGTGTTCGTCTTCCAACGTTACCCGACAACGTTTAAAATCAGCCACCCAATTTTTAATAGTTGAATACGAAGGATAAGCCATTCCGTAAACTTCACGCAATACCTCATAAATTTCCTTTTTAAAAAAAACAAACAAAAAAAAACAGGTATCAAATCACTGCTCTGTAGTCAATTTGTGAAGAAAGTTCACTGCCATGTTAGACTACAAATACTAGACTGACCAATTTTGTGTAACCATATATAAGACATTGATGTATAATATGTGAAAAGCGTGCACCTCTACCACGGGTCAGTAAGTGGGTTAGGCAAGTTAAATATTAAATGACCCTCGCATCTCTATATCTTGAATATCAACACCCCTGCAAGTGTGTGTGTAGCCGAGTCTTACATACATGTATGTACCTGGTCCCAAAATCCCAGACACAGGTTTTTTCTATGATACGTCTCATATTAGACACTTGTTAACTCATTCAAAAATGAGTTGGGGCACAACATTTCCTACATTAAACATATGCGCCCAGCGAAGAATCAGATCAGCCTGTGGATCCCTACAGTCTGACAAGACACTTCTCTTGCTACATGAAGGAGCATTAGGCCCTTTGATAACTTTGGAGCGCATAACGAAGACTATGATCAGACTGCGCGGATGCGCAGGCTGATCCGAGTCTTCGCTGGGCGCACATGTAAATTGTAGGAAATGCTGTGCCGGCTCAAATAAAAGGTTTTACGAATCATAACAGGGATGACGCTAAACGGGAAGATTGTGCTCCAGACTGTTGCTGTATTTAAGGAAATGCAGTAAAATTCCTATATTAAGACCACATTTGCGACCACTTTTGAACAGTCCCAAAGGTGGTCTCTCAGTGACCAGAGGACACTATATTTAAGGAAATACAGTAAAAGTTCTGTATTAAGACCCAAAGGTGGTCTCTGACCAGAGGACACTATATTTAAGGAAATAAAGTAAAAGTCCTCTATTAAGACCACATTTTCGACCGCATTTGAACAGTCTAAAAGGTGGTCTCTGACCAGAGGACACTGTATTAAAGGAAATACAGTAAAAGTCCTCTATTAAGACCACATTTATGACCACTTTTGAACGTCCAAAAGGTGGTCTCTGACCAGAGGACACTGTATTAAGGGAAATACAGTAAAATTCCTCTATTAAGACCACATTTATGACCACTTTTGAACGTCCAAAAGGTGGTCCATGGGCCGACCACAATAAATTAGTTAAATACAGTAAAATTCCTATATTGAGATCACCTTTTGAGACTGTTCAAAAATGGTCTTCAAGACCTCTCTTGAACGGTCCAAAAGATGGTCCTTGACCAGGGGACAAAGAGTGCAGAAAACACAAAGAAAGAATAACTGCGCCCTTCTAAATAATTATTTTAAAGCAGAATTGGTCTTGCTTTTTGGTGGTTTTAAAAGGGGTTATTATTAATTGATTATCCTGTATTAACCAATATTAACCGGGGGTCAAAAATCATAAAGCATGTATTTTAATTGCGTCAATAAATAAAATTGTCATTAATCAAGTAATTTCGTATTGGCCTAGTTACAGGTCCTCGGTCTGCTGTATTGGCATCGGGCCAATACAGCAGAGCTCGGACCTGTAACTAGGCCAATATGAAATTACTTGATTAATGACAATATATTATTGTTTATCAGGTGTATCAATTAATCTTAAATATTTCCCGGATTTATGAACCGTCGAAGCTCCTCTACATTATGTGAGCCCCGCCAAGCGAATTTGTGTCTTCGAGCATTCCGTCATGACAAATTTTAACTGCGCATGTCCAGGCATTCAGACGGGCCAGGGATATGGCTTTCTGTCTTAAGGTTCCTCTTGATTCACTACTTGTATGAGCGAGCAGCGAAGGTTCTGGCGAGACTGCGCGGATGCGCAGGCTCGCCTGAACCTTCGGTGCTCGCATAGGCGATAAGTACCAAAATCGCTTGACGGGGCCATGTAAAATGTATCAAGATTTCATAACATACAAAAACAACCTTGAAACTGCAATTTCATATGCTTGTATTACAAATTTGAAAGGTTCTTTGTTAAAATAAACGGCAAGACGCCAAGGTTATTTTGTGTGTTCAAATTGATAGTCAAAGCCAAAGAGCTGGGCCACAAATTATCACTATCAATTTGCTAATTTATTTTCTTTATACACGCATCTTTTTATTTGATCATTTCCTTCTTTCGTTATTAAAACACATTGTTTTACATATCAAAATTGTGATAAAGTTTAGAAACACTGAATATCGACAATAAATTGTAAAATATAAAATTGCCGATCCTTGGCCTAAAATTGTTTAAATCGTTGCCTTACAAGATTTTACGTTGTTAGCATGCACAATTTTAAAAACATTTTAAGGTAATCAATCGCAAAAAGTATATGTGCCCCTCTAGGCGATAGTGGGACTTCGAGCTTGTGTGCGCAGTAAGTCTTCACTTTTTGCAGGAAAACGTTCTGGGTGAATGGCTACCTTAATTGATAGATTGATTGTTTAGGGTTTTACGACACGTCAACCCTTGTGGGTCATTTTGTGTCGTCTCACGGAAAGAGGGAGAATAGACAGGCGAGATGGTAGAGGTGAAAGTGAGGAACAGAAGAGAAAAAGGCAACTGAATGGAAGTTTAATTAAAGAATAACAACACCCCCTCTACCCTTACCTGCTGCAAGACAGTAGGCCTTGTCCAACTGTCAGTCAATATTAGTTGTTTGCCCCAGTGACGCAAGATACAGGTCACCTTTGCCCCATCCACCCGACAGCCCGGGATATCTTCATGACATACAGCAAAGACTCAGATCAAACTGCGCATGCTGGCTTAATTACAATCTGCAGACCAACGCATTAAAGTTTGCAAGATTTTATGTCCATGCGTCGGTCTGCAGTTTGTCATGCGTTTGTCTGCAAGCGTTTATTTGATGCGTTTGACGACTTTTAAGTCCTTGCGTTGGTCTGAAAACATTAATGTCAATGCGTTGGTCTGATGGCTTTTATGTCCATGCGTTTGTCTTCAGATTTTAATTTGGATGCATTTGGTCTTCAGATGGTTACGTCCATGCGCTGGCCTGCAAACTTCAATGCCCATGCGATGGTCTGCAGACTTTAAAGTCCATGCGTTGGTCTGCATACTTTATTGTTCGTGCGATGGTCTCCAGTCTTTATTGTCCATGCGTTGGTATGCAAACTTCAAAGTCCATGCGATGGTCTGCAGACTTTAATGTCCATGCCTGTAGCTTTAATGGACATGCGTTGGTCTGCAGACTTTAGTGTCCATGTGTTGGTTAACAGACATTAGTGTCCATGCCTGTAGCTTAAATGGACATGCGTTGGTCAGCAGACATTAGTGTCCATGCGTTGGTCTGCAGACTTTAGTGTCCATGCGTTGGTCTGCAGACTTTAGTGTCCATGCGTTGGTCAGTAGACATTAGTGTCAATGCGTTGGTCAGCAGAAATTAGTGTCCATGCGTTGGTCAGCAGACATAAGTGTCCATGCGTTGGTCTGCAGACATTAGTGTCCATGCCTGTAGCTTTAATGGACATGCGTTGGTCAGCAGACTTTAGTGTCCATGCGTTAGCCTGCAGGCTTTAGTGTCCATGCGTTGGTCAGCAGAAATTAGTGTCCATGCGTTGGTCAGCAGACATTAGTGCCCATGCGTTGGTCTGCAGACATTAGTGTCCATGCCTGTAGCTTTAATGGACATGCGTTTGTCAGCAGACATTAGTGTCCATGTGTTGGTCTGCAGACTTTAGTGTCCATGCGTTAGCCTGCAGGCTTCAGTGTCCATGCGTTTGTCAGCAGACATTAGTGCCCATGCGTTGGTCAGCAGACATTAGTGTCCATGCGTTGGTCTGCAGACATTAGTGTCCATGCCTGTAGCTTTAATGGACATGCGTTGGTCTGCAGACATTAGTGTCCATGCCTGTAGCTTTAATGGACATGCGTTGATCAGCAGACATTAGTGTCCATGCGTTGGTCTGCAGACTTTATTGTCAATGCGTTGGTCGGCAGACATTAGTGTCAATGCGTTGGTCTGCAGACTTTAGTGTACATGCGTTGGTCTGCAGACTTTAGTGTCCGTGCGTTGGTCAACAGACATTAGTGTCCATGCGTTGGTCAGCAGACATTAGTGTCCATGCGTTGGTCTGCAGACATTAGTGTCCATGCCTGTAGCTTTAATGGACATGCGTTGGTCAGCAGACATTAGTGTCAATGCGTTGGTCTGCAGACTTTAGTGTCCATGCGTTGGTCTGCAGACTTAAGTGTCAATGCGTTGGTTAGCAGACATTAGTGTCCATGCGTTGGTCTGCAGACATTAGTGTCCATGCGTTGGTCTGCAGACATTAGTGTCCATTCGTTGGTATGCAAACATTAGTGTCCTTCCGTTTGAGTGCAGACTTCAATGTTCATGCGTCGGTTTGCAGGCTTTATTGTCCATGCGTTGATCTGCAGACTGAAATGTCCACGCATTGGTCTGCAAACGTTAATGGCCATGCGATGGTCTGCAGACGTTAATGTCCATGCGTTGGCCTGCAGACGTTAATGTCCATGCGATTGTCTCCACACTTTGAGGTCCATGCGATGGTCTGTGGAAATTCATGTCCATGCGATGGTCTGCAGACGTTAATGTCCATGCGTTGGCCTACAGACTGAAATGTCCATGCGATGGTCTGCAGACTTTATGGTGTATGGGAATGTGCGGCGGCGGTAAAACGTCTCCCTGCCCTACATCATAGTGTAGATTATATTTTCCTGTCCTTTGGGATCATTGATTCGATTGTGGAATTTTGAAAATATCTGAGGGTCACTGGGGAGGCCTAACTGGCCGAGGCTGGCTGGTCTGGCCCGGGAAGCGTGTGCACTCCATATTTTTCAATTATGTGGTGTATTCCTTGCTTCCAAAGAATAACCCTTTTATAGAACATATTTAACTCCTTTACAGCTGGTGTGTGGGAATGTGTGGCGGCGGTAAAACGTCTCCCTGCCCTACATCATAGTGTAGGTTATATTTTCTTGTCCTTTGGGATCATTGATTCCATTGTGGAATTTTGAAAATATCTGAGTGTCACTGGTGAGACCTAATTGGCCGAGGCTGGCTGGCCTGGCCCGGGAAGCGTGTGCACTCTATAGTTTTCATTTCTGTGGTGTATTTCTTGCTTCCAAAGGATAACCCTTTTATAGAACATATTTAACTCCTTTACAGCTGGTGTGTGGGAATGTGTGGCGGCGGTAAAACGTCTCCCTGCCCTACATCATAGTGTAGATTATATTTTCTTGTCCTTTGGGATCATTGATTCCATTGTGGAATTTTGAAAATATCTGAGGGTCACTGGTGAGGCCTAATTGGCCGATGCTGGCTGGTCTGGCCCGGGAAGCGTGTGCACTCCATATTTTTTCAATTCTGTGGTGTATTCCTTGCTTCCAAAGGATAACCCTTTTATAGAACATATTTATTGTCCATGCGATGGTCTTCAGACTTTATTGCCCATGCGATGGTCTCACTGCATACTAATATACTTTATGTCATGTCAGAAAGTGTGTGAAGCTCTCACCTTTGTACTTGACACTATTTACATAAGATTTGGTACTAAGTTATTTAGAAAAGTTATGGGTATTCCGATGGGTGCTAATGGCGCACCCCTTGTGGCCGATCTGTTTTTGTTTTGTTATGAGAGAGACTTCATGCTGTCCCTTTCTGCTGAAAACCAATCTGAAATCATTGAAGCTTTTAGCTCGACTTCTAGATATTTGAATGATTTATTAAACATTGACAATACCTATTTCGATGGCTTGATCAGTCAAATTTACCCACCCCCACCCCCAGAACTTCAGTTAAATAAAGCAAATTCTTCTGAAACCGAGGCTCCGTGTTTTGATTTTCATCTACATAGTGTAGATGGGTTTGTTTCTTGCAAAATTTATAATAAACGAGATGATTTTGATTTTGAGATTGTAAAGTTTCCTTTTTTGGATGTTGATGTTCCTCGTGCGCCATCTTATGGCGTTTATATATCGCATTCAATTCGATTTGCCAGAGTGTGTAGTCATGTGACTGACTTCAACACTCGTAATAAATTGTTAACTGCTAAACTTCTTAATCAGGGTTATCGGTACCATAAACTATGCAAAGCCTTTTCAAAATGTTATAGACGTCAGTCTGATTTAATTTCAAAATTCAATATTAAACTTAAATTTTTTCTGCAACAAGGTTTATCGGAACCCGAATTTTATGGTGACTTAGTACATAAATTCAGAAAAATATATAACCGCAATGACTTCAGCACCCAATTTCGTAAAATCATTCTTCGGTATAAAAAGATTGGGTACAAAATAAATGTTTAGTATACGACAGACTGCATGCATGGTAGTTTACCCAATCAGGGTTGACAACTTTGCTTCCCACTTTAATTGCACGCCGGTGGGTCAGGCCTCAGATTCTATGACGGTTCCAGGGTAAAGGCTTACTGAGAATTAGAGAGATCTAATTCAATGTAATGTTGGTTGGTGCCCGATGTTCTGTCCCTGGTTGGGCCCATCGGAGTCTAACTGTTGGATTTCTTTCGCTCCGCATTTCAGTGGTTTCTTTCTGTCGAGTTCTCACCGTTGTTTCATCTCTGTGGTTGTTTGATTTTTTGTGTTCACAGAGATGTTGCACTGATGAGTTAGGAGGCCTTCATGCGGACTGAACAAATTATTTGTCTAAATCGCGATGGTAGTAAGGGCGAGGATTGTGGCCACGTAAAATCGATTTAAGCCCCCGAAATGGAATTCGTTTCACTGACCGTTCCAAGGCGGTTCTTCTGTCGCGGTTTATTTTTTGTAATGGTTTGTCTTTGAGTGTTTGTATCGCTTATATTATTTTGTTTTGGATAGCCAATTGGCCATCTTGTGGGAAAGTAACTGTCCTTTTGGCTTTCCGCTATTGATGTTTCCATTTGGGTTTCTTGTTTCTTGTCTGTGTTTCATTCCCTTTGGTATCTCTGATGGGAGCTGTGGGTTAATTGAATCGATTCCTGATCATTGCCTTCACTTCTATTTTTAATTTCCATGCAATAGCCTGCAGAATTTAATGCACATGCGATGGTCTGAAGACTTTAATGTCCATGCGTTGGTCTGCAGACTGTAATACCCGTGATTCAGATCGATTTATGGATATCCACAAATAACAAGGCAACGCAAGCGTAGCATCCCCTCGCAACTGCAAACCATTCATCAATATGAAGGTTTGAAGCTTATACGGTGATAACTGTGTATTCTATCCTGTTCATAAGGTTTTTAAGGTCAAGTCCATTGTTACCTTGACCTCTGACCCTGAAATCAACAGGGTTCATCGTCTCTCTGTGGGGAACATTTGTGGAAGGTTTGAAGCTTCTGCGATGATAATTGAGTTCTATCCTGTTCACAAGGTTTTAAGGTCAAGTTCATTGTGACCTTGACCCTGGACCTTGAAAATCAATAGGGTTCATCATCTTTCCATGGGGAACATTTGTGGAAGGTTTGAAGCTTCTACGAGGATAACTGTGTCTTCTATCCTGTTCACAGGGTTTTTAAGGTCAAGTTCATTGTGACCTTGACCTTTGACCCTGAAAATCAATAGGGTCCATCGTCCTTCCATGGGGAACATTTGAGGAAGGTTTGAAGCTTCTACGAAGATAGCTGTGTATTCTATCTTGTTTACAAGGTTTTTAAGGTCAAGTTCATTGTGACATTGACCTTTTACCCTTGATCTTGAAGATCAATAGGATTCATCGTTTTTCCATGGTGACAATTTGTGGAAGGTTTGAAGATTCTAGGATGATCTGTTTGTCTTCTATCCTGTTCACAAGCTTTTTAATGTTAATGCCACTGTGACCTTGACCTTTGACCCTTGACCTTGAAAATCAATAGGGGTAATCGTCGGTACATGGGGAACATTTATGGAAGGTTTGAATCTTCTACGTTGAAAACTTTTTCTTCTGTCGTGTTCACAAGGTTCCGGACGGACACACACACTAACACACAAACACGGACGCACGACAGCCATGCTATATCCCCGTTACAACGTTGTTGCGAGGGGATAACAATGGATATCCATAATTCGAAATATGGATATCCATAATTCGAATCATGGATATCCACAAATAATTATGGATATCTATAAATAGGGAATAAATAGTAAAACGGCGCCCCATAGAAATCGGTCTATATAATAGAATTTAGACTGATAGCAATATTCGATCAATTGGATTTATTAAATCTTTGACAGGGTTGAAGTTGCATGCATATAACGCCATTAAAATGCAGCGAAATGTATGTTAGCGTTTTTGTAAGCGATGCTGTAACATAAGCAAACAACTACAACAACAACACCAAAACACCGGAAACAACATTCCTTGATCTATTTGCAAACTGTATAAAACGAGAAATAGCATTTCTAAATGTTTAAGAGAATGGCTGCGTTTAAGGGGAATGGGAACACCTGACAGATTTTTCTGCCATTTTTAATGGGAGACAACTTTCGGGACTTCCTGTTCGCTTTTCTATTAGCCCTGTCCCATTGAAAAATGGGTCTCCTCTTAAAGGAAAGAATTTGTTCCTCAGGAGCAAAGTCTTTGATTTAAGAGTTGAACCCTATTGGCATGAAAGATAAAAAATATTTCTGCAGGAGTTGCCTCCTCTGAAGGTGTATCCATTCCCCTTAATCACCATGTAAGAATACCTTCCAAGATCCTAAATGACATTCCGTGACCCTTTCCACCTTGTAACCCCAGACTCGTCCGTACGTCGAAACAATATCTGGATCCCCCATGCCTGGGTTCTGAAATAGCTCCTGTTCTCTTTGTCCGAAACATTCTGGAGTAGACATTCTGTCGCCAGACCGGCGACAAAAAGAAACATCAAAGTACTGAAAGTACTGAAGAAAGTTGATTTATGAGGAATAATTATTATATAACAATGTTAGTCGTCGATCAAGCAGTTCTCTAGATATTTTGTTGACAAGGTCCCAGGGGGTTAAAAAATTCGACGAAGAAAAAAAAAAAAAAAAGATTCATCGATTGTTTTGAGTTTATCGACAGGTCCACCCTTGTGGATCATTTTTGTCTTCTCCAAGAGAAAGAGTAAAAAGAGATAGAAGAAACCGTAGAGGAGATGAAAGTGAGGGACAGGGGAGATACAGGAAAATGAATGGAAGTGTAGAAACAGAAGAAATAACAACACCCCTTCTACTGCTACCTGCTGCAAGGACAGCAGGTGTTGCCCAACTGTAAGTCAATATCAGCTGGACTCTCCAGTGACACAAGATACACGTCACCTTTGCCTCACTCAACTACCCCCACGAAGAAAAAAGGAAGAAAGAAAGGAAAGATAAACGTGTCTGCTAATTTCTTCATGGTCAAACCATAAATTTCTAAATAAGCTGAGTACATTCTCTGCTCGTCCCATCTGCTAATAATCTTACAGAGAAGCTGCCCTAGCGGGCACATGACGTCTTAGCAACGTCGCATTAACACGACAATGCACATACGTTGTGCATCCGCTTGCAGATATGTTCCTTCGGGCGTCGGGACATAAAAAGGAGAATAACTTGACAAAAAGATCATTTTTAAACCATTCGATTCAGACATTATAACCCTGATCAGACGCCACGTTTACCCAAGGCGAATTAAAATACGTTTATTCCAACCAAAAACATATCCCATAAATGCCAATTTTTGTTTCAATACTTTGACATTCGGAAACAGTTAAGATAGATTAGAGGCCACAGACTGTTGCGTCTGGTCTTCACTATTTGCTAAAGTACGGAACTTGATTTAAAACTCACAGCTTACAACACATGTTTCGTAATAAGAGCTCCCGAAAGCAGATGAATAACTGTGTTCGATGTAGGTCAGTAAACATGGTAAAGGGTTGTTTAGTTGGTCACTGGTAAGCTTACCCTTTTAACCCTGTAGACCGGTGTAGACGCCGAGGTAGAAATACACTGTATCTATGCAAACCTTGTAGATTCTGATAAGACCGCACGTAGCTAGCACGTCTTGCCAGAATCTACATGTACACAGTTTGTCATCATGTCGGTGAACTAATCAGAAATCCCTTTCTATAAGAATGCATTTAAAGCGAGAAGAGTTATAATTAGAAACTCAGGGATGAAAGAGTAAACCATAAATATCATCAGAAAGCGCGTAGGAAAATAGTCCCAGAGTATTGTTTTCTTTTCAGAATTCGTCTTTCTATGCCAATTTATATTCAATCCGTATAAAGTCTCGAAAAATGAAATATTTTGATCCATTTATAAATAATAAAACTAAGAAAATTGTGAAGACTTTACTGAAGTTTTTTTTTTTCACATTTATTAGTCTTCTCAAGTCTATTTAGTCAGACCAAGGTTTAAAATTTTATGTCTGGATTTTTTCAACAAGGTATGCATGAACTAGGCATTATACAGTATAAGTCATCGCCATAACATCCTGAAACTCAAGGTGCCCTTGAAAGATTCCATCAAACATTGAAAAACATTATAAGATCTTACTGCTTTGACACAGAGAAGGATGGGGATCAAGGTACTAATTTGCTTTTATTTGCTGTAAGAGAATCTGTACAAGAATCTCTTGGCTCCAGTCCATTTGAGTTAGTATTTGGCCACATTGTCCGTGATCCTTTGAAACTTCTGAAAGAGAATTTTTTCTTCAATGATGACACTTCCTTAACTTACTTCAGTATGTGTCTGACTTCAAAACTATACTTTTGAAAAGTTTGTGAAGCTGCTCGGACCAATCTTCAGACAATCTAAAGAAAAATGAAACAACTGAATAACATAGAGACAAAAGAAAGGAATTTTACCAGTTGATAAGGTACTTGCTCTTTTGCCTATTACTGGAAAATGTTTGCAGGCCAGGTATTATGGTCTATACATTGTAGACAAAAAGACCATTGATATGAATCGCATAATTGACACTCCTGGGAGACGCAAGGTAAAATAGCTTTCTTTCTTTCTCTTTCTTTCTATATATACTGCCTTATCAAATGACGTGGTTGATAAGCAGTGGATAACGTCGTGTAATAAAAATCGTATGACCACACGTGTAATAACGCTTTGGCGGGATTAAGTAACGTCATGACGACGTCCATGTCAACAGTGCATTTTTTGTAGAAAACTTGTCAAATTAAAAGGCGATAAAATCCAATTTAAAGTAGTCATATGATAAAGAGAATCTTACACTCGTGGTCATTTCATATGACATTTATGAAACTCGCCGAAGGCTCGTTTCATAAATTTCATATGAAATGACCTCTCGCGTAAGATCCTCTGTATACGCCCTAGCGGGCATTCTAGGCAGGTGTATATTCAATACACTCCAGTTTTGCAGGATGAAAGCCTACACAGTAATCATGTAATTATGGTAGGGTTCTTTTACCTGCAAAGGGGGTGCTTCTCCCTGCACAGGGGGCCTCCAGTTAACGCCCCGCACTTTATGACATTCATCCCTGCAAATGATGCCAATGGAGCGTGTTAGGACACCGAAATTTTATCGTCGCTGCCGAGGATCGAACCCGGGACCTCTAGCATCAGAGGCAAGTGCACTAACCACTGAGCTATCACGCTCCTGTGTCATATCAACATGCTTAAGGAATACACAGATAAGGACAATTTATCTATAACATTAGTCAATTTTGTCAGCTCTGTTCCACTTGAATCATTTATTAAGATCTGTCGCCTGACAGGATAGCTCACCGGAAGTCATGCTTTGACTGTTGTGCAAAGGCAAATTTTTAGACCCAGAACAGAAACAGGATATCTCATCGGAAGTCACGCTTTGACTTAGTTGCGCAAAGGCAAATTTTCAGACCCATAACAGAAACAAAGTCACAAAGAAAGAAATTATTAGGGACCATGATTCAAGTCTGTTACATTAGTATCATTTTTATTCAATTTAGCGCATGCAGATTTTCCTGGTAATTTTCACATGCTTTTATTTTCAATTTAATTGTGTTGATATGCCTAACATTTAAATTTAAATAGCTATAAAGTATAATTTTTTGGAAGAAAACTAATGTTAGTTATTTTTTAAAATCACTGCTCAAAACACAAACCCTGTAACAATTAGATGATTTTGACTTCAAATTAACTAGAGATGTAGGGAATTGTACATAAATGTTGCTGCTAAAAACTGGAGACCAGTATCTATTACCGAACCAAGTATAAACTAAATCCATCCAAAGGTAAATAAGTAATGAGCTGTTAAAACCTTTAACATCAAAATTCTAAGTCTGTGAACTTGACCCCGAGGTCATGGTTATATGTGCTGATGTTGCTGACAAAACCTTTAAAGAAACATCTGTCACCATACCAAGTATCAAGTAAATTTATCTGAAGGCCACCAATCTTCAGTGCGAAAACTAACATAGAATTTCTTAGTCTGTGACCTTGACCCCAAACTCACGGTCATGTATGATGATGCTGCTGATTAAAACGTTTGACTAGTATCTATCACCATACCAAGAATGAACTAAATCTGTCAAAAGGTGAAGAAGTAATGAGCTCCTTAAAACTTGAGCACAACGAGAAAAACGCCAAATGGCATTATGGACGGGTTTTTGAAAAAAGGTTAACCAAAAGGTAAACCGGGACACGGCCGCCCGCCCGCACGGACATCGCTATTCTAAAGGACGGAATTTTTCCTCGAAAAGCCCGTCCAAAAACTTTAACATAAGAATTCAAAGTTTGTCACCTTGATGCAAGGTTATGGTCATCAGAGCTGATGTTGCTGCTAGACATTTGAGACCAGTATCTATTTATAACCATACCACATATAAACTAAATCCAACTGAAAGTAAATAGGTAATGAGCCCCTAAAAACTAAAAAAAAGAAAAAAAAAAAACTTCCAACATTAAAATTCTATGTCTTTGACATTGACCTCAAGGTCACGGTAATGGGTGCTGATATTGCAGATAAAACGGTGTAAGTGCTTTCAGCGCTTAACAGTTTAAGTGTACAGACCTTATCTCTTAGCCTTTTACAAGGAAAAGCTGTAAATTAAAAGCACTGGGTAGATAAAAAGCCACATTTTATACATTCTGCATAGAACTTACACTCTTATTCTGCAATATCAAGCAGCCGGATTCAATATTTTTGAGGTTTTAAAAAAACTTGGCGCAAAAATGGGATAAGTGCACTTACACTGTTTTTGTGCCATTTTTTTTCAAAAAGTCAGAGCAAAAATGGTGTAACTGACAAAATGTTTTGTAAAAAGCTGTACTACTTATTTGCCAAGTGTATCAAGTCCTGAGGCACACATTTATACACAAGAATATCGGTGAAACCGAAGGTGCAATAGTCGGAACAGGAAACATTATCCTAGTTAAAGAGCGGTATACTGTGTATACTCACTGTACTTCAAAATGGAGTATAACAAAACATGTCGGTGGACAGATTAGCTTGCCTGATGGCACTGTCATACAAACATCAACAACACAAAAGTTGGAATAAATGAAAGGAAGTGTCTTCAGGTACGATACCATACCCCAAGACCCTGGGTGGTAGTTTAGCTGTATTAATTGGGTAAAACTGTTTAATACAAATTATTGAAAACTTACTCTCGTACACAGAGGCAATCCTCATAGGACTGTCTCCAGGTATGGTTCAGTATTGGGTGCCTTTACATGCATATAAAATATCAGACAGGTTCGAAAATGGATCTGATCCTATCCCCTTGATTGTCAAAAAGGGTCATTTTGACCATCTGCCAAGACTAGCTTCTTTCACTTTGATCCAATTTATCTGCAACTCTAATGTAGATGGATGACTTGCGATTTTACATCCTTTTTAGCAGTATTCCAGTCATATAAGAATGATGAGAGGTTGATAATGAAAGGCTGTGTGCAATGGAACTCCGTTAACAGTTGGAAAGATTTCTGCCTCCAGCAAGTTGTTCTAAAAATAGTCGCAGTGACCTTGACCTTAAGCCCAGGACCCTGAAAGTCAAACTTGCTCGAGATATTAGCATACCCAACATTTGTGTAAAGTTACATTAAAATCCATCAGCAAATGACGACGCTAGAGCGATGACAAAGTTTTTTTTTCTAAAAATAGCTGCAGTGACCTTGACATTGAGCCCAGGACCCTGAAAGTCAAACTTTCTCGAGATATTATCATACCCATCATTTGTGTGAAATTATATTAAAATCCATCAATAGATGTAGGCACTAGAGCGATGACAAAGTTTTTTTCAAAAAAAGACACAGTGACCTTTACCTTGAGCCCTGGATCCTGAAAGTCGAACTTGCTCGAAATGTTATTATACCCAACATTTGTGTGAAGCTATATTAAAATCCATCAGCAAATGATTGCGCCTTGAGCGATGACAAAGTTTTCTCTAAAAATCGCTGCAGTGACCTTGACCTTGAGCGCAGGACCCTGAAAGTCAAACTTGCTCGAGATATTATCATACTCAACATTTGTGTGAAATTATATTAAAATCCATCAATAAATGTAGGCACTAGAGCGATGACAAAGTTTTTTTCTAAAAATAACCACAGTGACCTTGACCCCAGGATCCTGAAAGTTGGATATTCTTGAGATATTATTATACCCAACATTTGTGTGAAGCTATATTAAAAGCCATCAGCAAATGATGACGCTAGAGCGATGACAAAGTTTTTTTCTAAAAATAGCCAGTGACCTTGACCTTGAGCCAAGGATCCTGAAAGTCGAACATGCTCAAGATATTATCATACCCAACATTTGTGTGAAGTGATATTAAAATCCATCAATGTATGTAGGCACCAGAGTGATTACAAGTTTTTTATAAGAATAGCCACAGTGACCTTACACTGCAGCTTTAAACAAAGTACCATAACTCTGTGACAAATCATCTAACCAGATAGTACGGATAATATGCGCATCCCCTATTGCTGCTTAAGATTCTATTGAAGTTTCGTTGAATTTCTGCAAGTAGTTGCTGAGAATTCGCGTGAACACGAACAGTACCCTATATATTCATGCAGAATTCATCAAAGGGCCATAACTGTTGGAACAAGAGCTGTGACTATAGGTGACCAATGCCCCCCGTGGGAGCCAATTTCTGGGTTTTGAAAAATTTCAAGGGGAGATAATTCAGCCAAAAATGACAGCAGAGTTATGGCCTTTGGTCAGAATGTAACCATTGTGATGGTGAATAAGTGTGTGAAGTTTCATGGGGCTAGGTCAAATTCTTTTGAAGTTATGATCAAGGTTAAAGTTTTTGTGACGGACAGACAGACAAAAAACAAACAGACATGGACAGACAGACAAACAAACAAACAGACAGACAGGGCAAATACTATATGCCCCCCCCCCCCCCCCCCCACGAATCCACCTTCGATACTTAATATTACCATGAAGTTTCATTGAAATCCGACCATAGTTTCTGAGAATTCGCGTGGACAAAAGCGGGACGGACACATGGACGAAGTGGCGACTATATGCTCCCCCGAAATTCTTCGGGGAGCATAAAAAACTATTTTGGCAAAAATGTCAGTTACACCGTTATTGCAATAAGCAGACGATTTGTTGGACAATGACTTCATTGCACCAAGCCAAAGTGAATGCAGTTCTCCTTGTATTCTGGAACCAAAACCTTATAGGACATGTCATATGTGTACAGACTTTAGGAAAGTTAATTCTTTGACTAAAACGGACATCTTTCCAATACCAAGAATGAATGATTGTATTGATAACATCGGTAATGCCAAATACATAACAAAATTCGACTTTCTAAAACGATTTTGGCAAATTCCTCTCATAGAAAGAGCAATGGAGGTTTCTGCATTTACAACACCAGAGGGATTATTCAACTATAAATTCATGACATTTGGAATAACTCTCCCACCATGTTTCAGCACTCATAAACATGGTTATAGATGGGCTGGAAGACTGTAGTGCTTATATTGATGATGCTATCATATATAGTGACAAGTAGAATCAGCATCTCGGGATTATTAAAGCATTCTTTGACAGATTAAGTAAAGCCAAATTGACAATAAATCTTGCAAAAAGTGAATTCTGTTATGCACGTTTGACATTTCTAGGTCGTTTTGTAGGTCAAGGTCATGTGAAACCCGCATATAAACTTGTCTACAGTATTCAGCGTCTCATATATCTAATGCTGATATGTTTTATGAATTAAAGCCATAATTGGTGAGTTAGTTGATACTAAAAATGACCTCATATATCTAGTAATAGTGGCTGGGCATTCAGTTTTCTTTGATGGTGTCCCCATATTTCAGCTCCAATTTTTGTATTCATTAAAATTTTATATGCATTTTTATACCATATTCCAAATTTTGTCAAGACACCATTTTAGCATAAAAATTATCCACATATCTTAGGAACATGTTGATGAATTTTGATGGAAATTGAGGACCGGTAACAATGTGTTTTAACAGACTGAATACTGATAGTCCTGATTCAGCAAAATGTGAAATTATATGATTATCATGTTTCGGTCTTGCTGTTTAATAATACTTTACTATTGCTTTCAATTTGGATGGCTATAGTATAGTATGGATTGTGTAAGTAGTTCATAGCATAATTATAAGTATTATTTCAAAACATCCATTTCGGTAATTTGGCCCCCTATGGTACAAACTATTTTGTCAACAGAACTATACCGACAAGGTTTTGATGACAAACGTCCAAACGTACCCAAGTAATCATGTACACAGTTTTCTTTCTGTCTTTCTTGTCTAATTCGGTAATGGTGCTAAGGTGATGTTTAGATTTAACATTCAAATCAACAACATACCAGTCACTTTAGATGTTGTTTCAGATTTTGTGAGATTTGTTATCCGACTCGAGATAAATGACTCTCAAGTCAAACTGTTGTTTGTTTATTTAACCCTAACTGTCCATTTATAAAAAGAAAGGTTTACTCTAGGGAAAATCAATAACACTTGAAATTACTTTTCCTGCACATTAAGTTTTCAGAATTTGTCTCTGCATAGGCACTAGCCAATCTATCTTTGTTGTATAACCCCTATGAACGAAATCAAACGGCTTCCTGAAGCTGTATTCCAAAGCCATTTGAATTTGCTTTTAGAATTCACATGGTCGTACATTTGCCAGTGTTCCAAAACTTATATGATAATGATTGTGTTGTCTATATATTTGTATAGGTCTTTCACTTCATTTACCTATCTCAGCAGTTGTTGCAGCAATTACAAAGCACATTATGTAAGATATCAAAAAGCATTTAAACTGTTGATAATAATTATTCAATCTGTGAGTAGTTATCGTATTACTCATAGGATTTTAAATTATTTTCAGTAAATATATTGTGATGCTTTTTTCTGTCCAAACACTGCAATGGTCTTTCTAAGCTGAGAGATACATTGCACAGAAATGTACTGGTAATTATTAATGAACAAAAAGCAAGCAAGAACAGTGCTTAAACAAAAACAGTGAACTTCATTTTTGATTTTTATTTGCATTCAGTAGAAACATTCAAGAAGTGGTTGAAAGTTTTACAACCAGAAAAAAAATACTAAAAGCTTGCTTCCGATAAAATAACCACTATGTTGACAAAGTAAATAGTTAAAATAAGACACTAACGAAACGTCAACAATTACAATACCAATGCGGAAAAGAACATATTTATGCATGTGTACTATAAGGAAGGAAACTGTTTTTCTCCCTGTCTAATAGCAAACTTTCTCTAGGTCATAGAACAGCTGTGTTTACACCAAATATTCTGCGCCCCATCCATCAATAAACTCAATATCAGTGACATTTCGATTTTTCGAAATACTAACCAATAATTACTGTAACTTTTTTGTTAGGATAATAATCCAGCGTTCATAAAGACAGAGTATATCTGTTTATCAACAGAACTATTTTTACTAGTAACAACAAACCACTGACCATTGCGTCCTTGCATACCAGCTTGGTATGGAAATGAAAATAATGGATCTCCTTGCCTAACACCTATTTGAGTAGCATGACTTATGCAAAGTCATTAAATAAAGTTGCACATGTTCACAATAATTTTGCTGCTAATAAAAAAGCAATATATGTTGTCAAGCCTAACTTGTTGATTAGAATACCTTTGATTTAGTGTTTTACTATCTACTATTTTGGATAGATCATAGTGTATAAATGAAAGGAAAATATCAGAAATTCTTGATATTTTAATAGTTTCTAAGCTAGATCAGCTCAATATGTATTCATTTTGATTTGTATAATCTCATTTTTATTACGTACGTGATACAAATTGCCTCTTTGTAAGGTTCTAGGATGATTTAAATAAAATAGTAAATATTGCAGAAACGACGACTTACAATTTCGTAAAATCATTCTTCGATATAAAAAGATTGGGTACAACATGGATATTATACGACAGACTGCATGCATGGTAGTTAACCCAGTCACGGTTTGCAACTTTGCTTCCCTCTTTAATTGCACGCCGGTGGGTCAGGCCTCAGATTCTATGACGGCTCCAACGTAAAGGCTTATTGAAAATTAAAGAGATAATGTTGGTTGGTGCCTGATGCTCTGTCTCTGGTCGGGCTCATCGGAGTCCTGTTGGTTTTCTTTTGCTCCAGCATTTCAGTGGTTTCTTGCTGTCGAGTCCTCACCGTTGTCTCACCTCTGTGGTTCTTTGATTTCTGTGTTCACGGAGATGTTGCACTGATGAGTTAGGAGGCCTTCATGCGGACTGAACAAATTATTTGTCTAAATCGCGACGGAAGTAAGGGTGAGGATTGTGGCCACGTAAAATCGATTTAAGCCCCCCAGTGGAAATCTTCCACTGACCGTTCCAAGGCGGCTCTTCTGTGGCGATTTATTTATGTTGTTGTTTGTTACTTACTGTGTGTATCACTTGTGTCTTTGAATTTTGGATGGCCATATGGCCATTTTGTGGGAAAGTAACTGTCCTTTTGGCCTTCCTTTGTTTAGGTTTCCATTATGGTCTGGTCGCTTAATGTTTGTATTTCTTTCCCTTTGGTGTCTTATATGGATGGAGTAAGTTAATTGTATCAATTCCTGATCTTTGTTTTACTTCTACTTTACATCCATTAAAGGTGTAAAAGTACAGTGTTACCGGTTTCGGATTTTCATGAAATTTGGCATAGCTAAAGAAGATACATATGGCAAGTTTTCCTTGCAAAATTAAATCTTGACAAAGACTAGAACATATTTATCGTAGGGATTGAATTTTGATAATTTTTAAAATTTTAATTAAAAAATGAGATTTTTGATAATTATTTTATCAGAAAATGAAAACTTTAATTAATTCAAAAGGTTTTTTAGTATTAAAGGAATGCCTATGGAGTTCTGCATTCAATCCAGTTCACAGATCTTGAAACTAAATAAAACATAAGCTTTAAGACGCACTTTTTTAGAGACAGACACCAGCTCATGGAGGGAGTCAGTTAGAGTGGTCTCCTGAGTCCTACTACTTTGATTTATATAACTTATTAAATACATTTTTATAGGTTGTATATGCTGAGTTATTAATATACAAAGTTTAAAGAAAAAACAATCATGGGCACAGATGAAAGACCCCCTTTTACAGTATTTGATTTGATGTTCAACGTTCCCATCAATACTATTGAGATAATTTTGGAGACGTTGCTTTCAATTTTGTGGAACTTTGCCCCGGATGTATAGAAATAGTGGTTTTATGGTCTATACCTGTTGGAATAATCAAGTCTGAAAACCAGAAAAATATAGAAGACTACTGTCACAGATTGGGTCAAAGCTTTTGGATTCCAGTATGATAACACATCCGTGTGATATAGTGCATTCTTTTCACACCTCAAAAAAAGTTTTTTTTTCTGATGAAAATTTGTGATATTTTTCTTATTTATACTCAGAACATGGGTTTGGGTGCTTGTTAGAAACGCCTCATTAAAGCGGTTCTAACGAGAACCACAACCTATGTCTTGGAGCAGGAATAAGAAAAATAATGTTTACCCTCTTAAACCCCAGTTTTCTCTATATCAAGTGGGGTTTAGGGGGTCTTTATTTCACGGACTTGTTCACGTGATGGGCGGTGCCATTTCTGAGAGTATCTGCTAAAGAAACATCTGAAAAAAGTATCTTATTAGTCTGCATGTAATATCTGTGATGCTTTTATTTGAGCCAGCGCACGACAAAACCTACAATAAGACATGTGCGTCTAGCGAAGACTCAGATCAGCCTGCACATCCATATAGTTTAACCAGAGACTTCTCTTGCTACTTGATGGAGCATTGGGTCCTTAGCTATCCTTAGAGCGCACAACGAAGGCTGATCAGACTGCATGGATGTGCAGGCTGATCTGAGTCTTCATTGGGCGCACATGTCTTATTGCAGGTTTTGTCATGCGCTAGCTCATTCTATTTTTGGCAGTAAATATCACATTAACAAACCTGTGAGAAAACCCCACTTTTTACAGTGAAAAGTGGGATTTACAGGAGTATACATTTTAGGAATTCTTGTTAAAAAATATTGTGAGGATCATTAGAACCACCTCATTAAGGCGATTCTACCTAGCACATTAATATATGTTTGGTGCTGAAATGAGAAAAAAATTACAAAATTTTGACTGAAAAAAAAAACCCCAAGAGGACCGTAACACATTTAGTACTAGCACTAATCTTCCATGTGGCCCTCTTTTCCTGGGTAGGAATGAGTACTAAGCAATGTTGATAAAGTCTCTTGCTCAAGGAAACTAGAGAAAGTGACCAGTGGGTCACGTATACCCCCGGCCAGCGTCACCCTCTGATATATATTTCGAGCTTGTATGTAATATGAATAAAGTCAAGAAGTTATAAGAATCTATAAATGTGCTTGTAAAAGCTAAACAAAACATAAAATTTCTAAATGGACCAAGGGAGTGAGGGCATCAAATCGAACATACAGGCATCTATAAACTTTGACATAAAACTTTAACCAAATGTAAAATTTCTAAGTCTGTGACCTTGAGTTCAAGGTCACCATGGGTGGGGGAAGGGTCATGCATCATGAAATCATTTATCAAACATGAAGAGAATCTAACATGTGGTTACAGAGATATCAGCCGGGAAAAAGGTTTAACACAAAACTTTGACGTAAAAGTAGATGAACAGACAGACAGACAGCCCACCCAGGCGCTTGACCCAGAGGCTTAGATATTCCATATGAAAGCTAATGCTATAGAGATATCCTTTACCAAACATGAAGAGAATCTAACATGTGGTTACAGAGATATCAGCAATGAAAAAGGTTTAACACAAAACTTTGACGTAAAATTAGTTGAACAGACAGACAGACAGCCCACCCAGGGGCTTCACCCAGGGGCTTAGATATTTCATATGAAAGGTAATGCTATAGAGATATCCTTTACCAAACATGAAGAGAATTTAACGTGTGGTTACAGAGATATCAGCAATGAAAAAGGTTTAACACAAAACTTTGACGTAAAAGTAGATGAACAGACAGACGGACAGACAGACAACCCACCAAGGGGCTTGACCCAGGGGCTTAGATATTCCATATGAAAGGTAATGCTATAGAGATATCCTGTATCAAATATGAAGAGAATCCAACCTGTGGTTACAGAGATATGAGCAATCAAAAAGGTTTAACGCAAAACTTTGACGTTAAGGTTGACGAACAAAAGTACGAACATACAAACAAACGAACGAACGAACAAATGAACATACGGACGAACCAACAAACGGACGAACGGACGGAAAGACGAAAACTATATACCCCTTGACATACTTCGTATGCCGGGGGTATAATAATGTATAAATAGTATGAGGTCATTGAAGGTGTAAAACAGAACGACTATGTAAAGTAAGATGTATTTTAGTGAATGGAGTAAAAGGGAGAAGGCAAAAATCTCAGAACCATGAAATGTAGGTCTTAATGAGCTAAAAATAGTATAAGGTCATTTATCTTGAGTAACTGACACAGTAGTTAAATGATAAATGATAATGTGAATACATTGAACAGTGTTGGAGATTCAAGGGAAAAAAATCACTGTTTTAACGCAAAATGTTGATGTAAAAGTTGTGGAATGAATAGATAAATGAGTGAATGAATGAATGAATGAATGAGCCAAGGAATAGCGGCTGACATACATACTATGCGAGGAGTATAAAAAGGTGTAACACCAAAGTGTGCCATTATCAAAATGGGTAAGTGGTAAATATTGACCGATAGCCTGATAATGTGGCTTGACCGAGAAGCTTAGATATTGCATATAAAAGAACATGCTATAGAGATATCCTGTTGAAAATATGAAAAGAATGTAGCGTGTGGTTACAGAGATATGAGAATGAAAAAGGTTTAACACAAAAGTTTAACGTAAAAGTTCACAAACGGACGGACAGCCCATCGAGGGGCTTGACCCAGGGACTTAGATATTCCATATGAAAGGTAATGGTATAGAGATAACCTTTACCAAATATGAAGAGAATCTTACATGTGGTTACAGAGATATCAGCAATGAAAAAGGTTTAACACAAAATTTGGAAGTAAAAGTAGATGAAAAAACAGACAGACAGACAACCCACCCAGGGGCTTGACCCAGGGGCTTAGATATTCCATATGAAAGATAATGGTATAGAGATATCCTGTACCAAATATGAAGAGAATCCAACCTGTGGTTACAGAGATATTAGCAATCAAAAAGGTTTAACACAAAACTTTGACGTAAAGATTGACGAATAAAAAGGTTTAACACAAAACTTTGACGTAAAGATTGACGAATGAACGTACGAACGAACTAACGAGAATCCAACCTGTGGTTACAGAGATATTAGCAACCAAAAAGGTTTAACACAAAACTTTGACATAAAGATTGACGAACGAACGTACGAACGAACTAACGAACGAACGAACGAACGAACAAACGAATATACTAACGAACCAACGAACGGACGGAAAGACGAAAACTATATACCCCCTGACATACTTCGTATGCCGGGGGTATAATAATCTCTGGCGCTTGTGAGGATCAAACCAGCTTCCTCTCGATCTCAAATCCAATACTTTACCTCTGCACCACAGCGCTCCACATAATCATCATCATCAACAGATTTTTGTTTGATTGATTTGAGGTTTAACGTCCCCGTCAACAGCGTAAAGGTCATCTGGAGACGTTGCTTCCAATTTTGCAGGACTTTTACCCGACATTGAGATGAAATGACATCTCAAGCCCTAACGCCCAATGAAACCAATAGGGTTTATTAGCACCGCGATTCCTGGACAGGCTTAGATCCTCTAAGCGGTTTACCAGTACTAGTGTGCGGGCTGGATTCAGCTCTGCATCATGGAAGCATCATGCAGCCCATATATTTCTTCAAGCCCCTATGGGCGGGGGCCGCAACAGATTTTTGATTTACGTGCAGGTACAGGGGCAACGTCCACATAAGTGGGCCCCCTTCCAGGTAGCTGGCTTGCTGCACGTATGGCAGATCTTACACCAGATCTTCAGGCTTGTCTATCATGAGGATCCATAGCAGACAGCTTCCATTCTCTGCAAACTCTTTCTGTTAGCTGCTTCCAGGTCATCTTGGGCCTTTCAAGGGCTACAATTTGAATAATCTTAGCAGAGGCCTTTTAGATGAAGCTTCATACTAAATATCAAAGACCTGGGCCTTCTGGTTTCAGACAAGACGATTTTTAAAGCTTTTTCCCTATATAGGCCTATGTAAAACCGGTGAGCCCTGGCACTGGGGCAGTTTTGGCCCCAGGGCTATAATTTGAACAATCTTGGTATAGGTCTACTAGATGAAGCTTCAAATATCAAAGACCTGGGCCTTCTGGTTTCAGACAAGAAGATTTTTAAAGCTTTTTCCCTATATAAGCCTATGTAAAACCGATGGGCCTCGTGGTGGGGGCGGTTATGACCCCAGGGCTACAATTTGAACAATCTTGGTAGAGGCCCACTAGATGAAGCTTCATACTAAATATCAAAGACCTGGGCCTTCTGGTTTCAGACAAGAAGATTTTTTAAAGCTTTTTCCCTATATAAGCCTATGTAAAACCGGTGGGCCCCGGCGCGGGGGCAGCTTTGGCCCCAGGGCTATAATTTGAACAATCTTGGTAGAGGTCCACTAGATGAAGCTCATACCAAATATCAAAGACCTGGACCTTCTAGTTTCAGACAAGAAGATTTTTAAAGGTTTTTCTTATTTTCCCCTTTTCTTTGCCATGGCAACCAGAGTTCTGCATGGAATGGAATTCTTTGAACAACTTTGAGAGAGGACCACCCAAAGATCATTTCTGCCACGTTTGGTCAAAATCTGTTCAGTGGTTTAGGAGATGTTGCTTAAAGGAATAATGGACCCACGGACATACGTACGGATGGACGACGACGACGACAACTACGTACGGTGACCGATCACAATAGCTTACCTGGAGCCTTCGGCTCAGGTGAGCTAAAAACAACGAAAAAACCTTGGTTCACTATTCTAATGTACTTGCATATACAATGTGACGTTTGATTGGATAACATCCAAAATTTGTGACAGTATATTCTGCGATATACTGTCGGCAACCTGATGTCACCATGTAACAGGCCTTTTCAATGGTTGGCACTTGGTTTTACACAGCCTGCCGCTTTGTGCAAACAAGTAAAATTTTTAACAAAACAAACAAATAAGTGCATTAGAATGAGAGGTTTTGAGAGGTAAATCATTGGTTTGATTGTCACAAACTCCATTTTATGGCTCTGCTGATGCAGCGCCATAAAATGAAATTTCGAACAATAAAACCACCAACCTACCTCCCAAATACAATTATCGCCTAAATGAAAGCCAACATTATTACACATGGTAATGTTATTGCAATGTATGCCCAATTCTTCATGAATAGGAACACCATCTAGGTGTTTCTGAGGCATGTAGTTTACGGGGAATGGGAACACCTGGCAGATTTTTCCGCCATTTTTCAAAGGGACACAACTTTTGGGACTTCCTGTTCACTTTTCTATAAGCCCTGTCGCACTGAAAAAGGGGTCTACTCTTAAAGGAAGGAATTTGCTCCTCTAGAGCAAATTCTTACCTTTACGAATTGACCCCTATTCACATGGGAGACATAAAAAACTTTAGAGGAGTTGCCTCCCCCGAAGGTGTTCCCATTCCCCTTAAGAGCTCCTGTTCTTTTTTGAAAACTGGAGTGCCAGTTGAAAAACACCAGACCCTCAATCACATAACTTGGTATCTTACATGTGATGAACCCACAGTTATGAGACCTGATGTTTAACCCTTATTCTGCTGCATGACAACTCCATCTGATCTGGTCCAGATCTACACTGTGTCATTCAGTTTGCAAATTTGAATGACTATAATAATACAAAGTACAGTAAAATTTCTATATTAAGACCACCTTTGGGACTGTTCAAAAGTGGTCTTTCAGACCAGACTCTGTATGTAGAAAAGGCAAAGAAAGAATAACCGCAACCTACTAAATAATCTGTTTAAAGCAGAATTAGTCTTAATTTTAGGTGGTCTCAATAGTGGAATTTTACTGTACATGTAATCTGATTGATTGACAGCCAGAAATAGGTGTGGCAAATTTAAATATTCAGCAGGATAAGGGTTAAGAATCAGCACTCTTAACCATAAGACCATGGTGGCCTGTGTGTTCAACAACCCCTGTGCCTTCCGAGTACTCAATTTGTTGCTTATGTAGGCAACAAAGAGAGCGCTCTGCACACCCACGATGTGGAACACACCTCAGTACTTTGGTAACTGCAAGCTAATATCAAGCTTCAACATTCTTGCATAAATATCTATGTGCACGGCTGTTTGAAGCCATTGTCAAATGGACCGAAAGCCGTGCTCAAACAGCAAAAACCATGTTCAAATCATGAAATTCGCGTGCTGTTTGAACAAGGATTTTGAGCTTTTGATATCACAAGACTGGCCTTGCATTGTTTACATTACGTTGTGCGATGTAACGTTATAGCCCTGAATGTGGCGTTTTAGGGTTCTATGATGATGTCAGATGGATACTGCGTAACAACGTCATTGTAATAAATATTCTGAACTGGCCGCCAATTTGGTTTGTCTGTCGCATTTAAAGAGTTTGTATGGAATTTATATGGAGCTTTTGGGCGTTTTCGTCAAAATTTGCGGTCTGATTCTTAAGTTATGCAAGAATAACGATCATCCATGGTTATTTCATTGCATTAACATTTGCCGGATCCCTTGGAAGATATTTGAATATTCGGCCTGGCGGCCTAATGTTCAAACAGCTTCCTCGAGATCCGGCGAATGTTAATGCATGAAAAAACATGGTTGATCCCTATATTCACTCCCAAATTCTGTGTTAATTGTGAAAAATAAAAATACAAGTATTTCTTCTCTTTTATTTCAGGAACTCAATAAAAACTATTTGCTATAATTTGAATTTTTTGGACGAAGTTTGAACTTTTCCATCTTTCTTTCTCTGTTCAGCTTTCTTGGTGCTAATGTGTGCAGTAACCTCATCTTGTAGTTGTGTGAAGAAAGCTTTTGAAGAGGTCAACCCTGTCTTTTGTTTTCTGTCATCCTGAAATACAGATATAAGGATACCATAACTTTGTGAGATAATATGAATCTGATATGAGGTTCTGTTGTAGATAGGTTTTTCCAATCTGAGGGATGACTGTGCTGAGTGGAACCTCAGCTATGCCACTCAGCACGGTCATCCGGAGGTTTTGGAGATGCCCATCTACAACAGAACCTCAGCTATGCCACTCAGAACGGTCATCCCAAGGTTTGCAGATGCCCATCTACAACAGAACCTCGGATATGCCACTCAGCACGGTCATCCCCAGGTTTGCAGATGCCCATCTACAACAGAATCTCAGCTATGCCACTCAGCACGGTCATCCCGAGGTTTGCAGATGCCCATCTACAACAGAACCTCAGCTATGCCACTCAGCACGGTCATCCGGAGGTTTGCAGATGCCCATCTACAACAGAACCTCAGCTATGCCACTCAGCACGGTCATCCCAAGGTTTGCAGATGCCCATCTACAACAGAACCTCAGCTATGCCACTCAGCACGGTCATCCGAGGTTTGCAGATACCCATCTACAACAGAACCTCAGCTATGCCACTCAGCACGGTCATCCCGAGGTTTGCAGATGCCCATCTACAACAGAACCTCAGCTATGCCACTCAGCACGGTCATCCGGAGGTTTGCAGATGCCCATCTACAACAGAACCTCAGCTATGCCACTCAGCACGGTCATCCCAAGGTTTGCAGATGCCCATCTACAACAGAACCTCAGCTATGCCACTCAGCACGGTCATCCCAAGGTTTGCAGATGCCCATCTACAACAGAACCTCAGCTATGCCACTCAGCACGGTCATCCCGAGGTTTGCAGATGCCCATCTACAACAGATCCTCAGCTATGCCACTCAGCACGGTCATCCGGAGGTTTGCAGATGCCCATCTACAACAGAACCTCAGCTATGCCACTCAGCACGGTCATCCCCAGGTTTGCAGATGCCCATCTACAACAGAACCTCAGCTATGCCACTCAGCACGTTCATCCCGAGGTTTGCAGATGCCAATCTACAACAGAACCTCAGCTATGCCACTCAGCCCTGTCATCCCAAGGTTTGGAGATGCCCATCTACAACAGAACCTCAGCTATGCCACTCAGCATGGTCATCCCGCGGTTTGGAGATGCCCATCTACAACAGAACCTCAGTTATGCCACTCAGCACAGTCATCCCGAGGTTTGCAGATGCCCATCTACAACAGAACCCCATATTACATTATTTTTCTTGCACAACACCACCAAAAATTTTCATTTTACTTTATTTAAGCTTTTTTATTTGCACACATCACTGATGTAGTTTGCCTGGGTAAGAACACCAGGGTAAGAACAGAATTTCTATTGCAGGCTAAAACGACAGATTTCCTTATCCGGGGCGCAAGATAAATAGAATCCATCATTATTGTTCATTGGAGACAGAGAAATATGAGGCTTTGCTGAGTTTCACACTTGACAAGTTGACTTCAGGGTTGGAATTTCCTGTCCCCATTTTCAAATCCTAAACAATGACAGAAAAAAAACAACTTTTATCATATTTTTAAATCCCCCCCCCCCCCCCCCCCCCAAAGAAACCAGAGGACCATTGGTCCTGAAGACGCTCACCTGACAGCCTTAGGTCTAAAGGGCTAAGGGACATGCACCCAAGGTCCCTTTAGACCTCTTATGATCTAAGATCCATGTCACCAAACGTGTTTTAATGTTCTGTCTTTGTCCTCTGATAATGATATTTCGGAGATTCGTTATAGTAAACAAAGACAAGGATTGATGATTTCTTTAGCAAAAGTTGCTTATAAATTTCTTGAAACATGTGCCACAAAAATTTTGAAAATCGGTTCACTATTTAAAAAATTATGACCAAAATAAGATTTGAATAGAGATTTTACATTGAAAGGGGAGATAATCCATGATCATAAAGTTTTGATTCTGGAATCTTTTTGGCCTCGATTTAAATGTTTTGAACTTCATGATGTGTTTTGCATCATTTATGATTATTTCAGTTATTTACTAACAGTGTATGAAGAAATTGAAAGTTTGCGGGGAAATATTTACCTCCCTTGCTAGCAATTTAACAAAGGAAATTTCCCTATTCAAATGTGTTTTTGGTTATAAAATCCTTATTTGTCAACAGATTTTCTAAATTATTGCAATGCTAGTTGTTTTAAACCTTGTTCTTTATCCTGATGCAATTTTTATTGAGTTTTTTCTGAAAACCCATTATCAAAAGAGAAAATGTCCACATTAGTATATAGAGAAAGAATATATATGGTTAATGGGTGGGGAAATATTACGCATTTTATTAAATGATGTGGGTAGGGCATGCCCCCAGGGGCCCAAATTAAGGTCCATGTCACTAAATGCATCTGGCTGTATGACCAAGTGGTCCTTAATCACATTCCTGACTCTTGAAGATCAGTTGGAAAACTTTTGAGTTTGAATTTTCAGTTATATTTAGCCAAGATAAAGCTTTAGATGAGCTAAAAGGTCAGGAACAAGAAAATATATGGTTAATGGGTGGAGAGCTTAACCATTTCTAAAGGGGGTGTCGGTCCCCAATTTAACCTAAGGTGTTCAAAGATCCATGTAACTAAATGCCCCTTATCACAAGAAACAAGAAAATATATGATTTATGGGAGGGGATCTGAACAGTTTCTGAGATTTGATGCATTTTATGTAATGCAGGGGTGGGGCATGCCCCCAGGGTCTCAAGATGCATGTCACTTAAAGCCCCTTAGAATATATATTGTTTATGGGTGGGGATCTGGACAGTTTCCAAGATATTGGGCACTTTTTGAAATGAAGGGGGTGGGGCATGTCCCCGGGGGACCCCCTAGACTCCCAAGGTCCATGTCATTTAACATGCTTAATCACAAGGAACAAGAATATACATATGGTTTAGGGGTGGTATTCTCAACCATTTGCAAGATATCAGCCATTTAGACTTTTTCCCATACAAATGCCAATGTGACCAAATTTGACCTTGGCATAAAATAGGTCAAGGTCATCCCAGGGCAATTATTTGAACAAACTATGATGGGCCCCGAGTCCCGAGGCTACATACCAAGTTTGGTGGAAATCGGCCCAGCGGTTCCGGAGAAGAAGATTTTTGAAGTTTTTTTTTTAAGGGACCTGGTGGACCCCATGTCAATAAATGCGCCCTATCTTAAGGAACAAGAATATATATGATTTAGTGGTGGAATATTGAACGGTTTGTTAGATATAATGCATTTTCACTTTTTCCCATACAAATGCATATGTGACTAAATTTTACCCTGGCATAAAATAGGTTAAGGTCATCCGAGGGTCACCATTTTAAGAATTTATGATGGGCCCGCGTCCCAGATGCTACATACCAAGTTTCATGAAAATCCGTCCAGTAGTTTCAGAGAAGAAGATTTTTGAAGGGTTTTAACCATATATGGGCATGGCGGCCATCTTGGTTATGTGACCCAACAGCATCAACTTAATTTACATGTCCTTCTCCCATAAAGCTTGCATATGAAATTTGGTCAAAATTGACCAAGTAGTTTCCCTGAAAAATAAGTTTAAAGTTTGACGTATTAAAAAACTTGACCCAAGGTCACGGAATGACCTTGACCTATATATCTCATATATACTTATTAACTCATTTAGCTGATGTCATCTACCAACTTTCAGGCCAAAGGCTGCAACAGTTTTCGAAAATCCACTGTTTTCACTTTTTGCCATTCAAAAGCCTATATTACCAAATTTGACCTTGGCATAAAATAGGTCAAGGTCATCCAAGGGCCATTATTTGAAGAAACTATGATAGGCCCGAGTACCCAAGGCCACATACCAAGTTTAGTGAAAATCGGACCAGCGGTTCCGGAGAAGAAGATTTTTGAAGGGTTTTTACCATATATGGGCATGGCGGCCATCTTGGTCATGTGACCTGGACCCCGCGAACAAACTTTCGTTCCCCCATCCCACTGAGGCCCCACATGAAATTTGGCTTCAGTCCGCCCAGCGGTTCCAGAGGAGAAGATGTTTGAAAATGTTGACATACATACATACAGACAGCATGACCACCCTATAAGCTCACCAATGAGCCTACAGCTCAGGTGAGCTAAAAATCACCCAGCAGCCTTTTTTATTACAAGAAATTGTTTTTGTTGTTTGTGGGAGCTCTCCCCCATGAATTCTATAAATTAGGACAGCAGAAATTAGCAAAGATCCGGTAAACATTACGAAAAAACACCTATACTAATACATTGTAAATTTTACTGCCAAAAAAACGAAAATTTTCAGATGAAAAATTGTGATATTTTTCTTATTTCTGCTCAAAATATAGATTGTGGGTACTTGTTAGAACTGCAGTTCTAACAAATACCCACAATCTATATTTTAGAGCAGAAATAAGAGAAATAAGGTTTACCCCTGTAAACCCCAGTTTTACAATATAAAAATGAGATTCAAGGGGGTCAAATTTTTTGGGCGTGTTCTCGTGATGATCACTCACCCTAGAATCATCATAAGTAGTAGTTCTAACTGCAGCCTCTACAGCTCAGTTGCAGCACCATTAGAAGAGAAAACCCAATAGTGGTGCATCACGAAAACACGCCTATATAATTGACCCCCCTCGAACCCCACTTTTATATAGTAAAACTGAGGTTTTCAGGGGTAAACCTTATTTTTCTTATTTCTGCTCTAAAATAGAGATTGGGGGTACTCGTTAGAACCGCCTCAATTAAAATATAGATTGTGGGTACTCGTTAGAACCGCCTTGATGAGTACCCACAATCTATATTTTGAGCAGAAATAAGAAAAATATCACAATTTTTCATCTGAAAATTGTCGTTTTTTCGTTGGTAAAATTTACAATATATTTGTATAGGTGTGTTTTCGTAATGAAATATTTTGAAGTCCTGCTTACCAGAAAGCATCTCTGTAGAACATGGTACATGGCAATGTAAAACTTATCAAGGCATTTAATTCCATGAGTTCTGGGCCATAAGCCCTAATTAGGGTTTACATCTGGCCCAGAAAACATGTACACTCCATATTTTCCAGTTTCCAAAGGATAACCCTTTTACAGAACATATTTAACGTCACTACAGCTGATGTGTGGGAATGTGTGGCAGCCGTAAAAAGTCTCCCTGTCCTACATCATAGTGTAGTTTATATTTTCTTGTCCTTTGGGATCATTGATTCCATTGTGAAATTTTGAAAATATTTTGAGGGTCACTGATGAGGCCAAATTGGCCGAAACTAGCTAGTCTGGCCCAGAAAACATGTACACTCCATATTTTCCAGTTTTGTGAAGAATTCCTTGCTGCCAAAGGATAACCCTTTTACAGAACATATTTAACGTCACTACAGCTGATGTGTGGGAATGTGTGGCGGCCGTAAAATGTCTCCCTGTCCTACATCATAGTGTAGTTTATATTTTCTTGTCCTTTGGGATCATTGATTCCATTGTGAAATTTTGAAAATATTTTGAGGGTCACTGATGAGGCCTAATTGGCCGAAAAGAGCTAGTCTGGCCCAGAAAACATGTACACTCCATATTTTCCAGTTTTGTGGTGAATTCCTTGCTTCCAAAGGATAACCCTTTTATAGAACATATTACACAATTCATCAACTGACTGTTCATGTGCGTAACAGATTTAAACTTTGTAATCCTTACAGTTCTTGAGAATAGGTAAAAGCTTGATCGAATAGGACAACATTCATATTTAGTTATTAAGCAAAATGCACTTCAATTTTTTGAAAACCTATCAAGGGACATAACTCAAAGTGTTATGGAGCATTGACTCTTATTCTGCTGTAAACATTACATCCAGTCATTTTCTACGTTTATATGAACTTACAGCTTTCTAGCTTTCATTGTGCCCGAATAATCTGCCGGACTCGGTAGCTCAGTCAAATGCGTGTCTGACTGGTGATCAGGCGGACGCGGGTTCGATACCTGCCGGGTTTTGCAAAATTCTTTCGTTGAGATTGATCATGAAATCTTTTCTACAGTCATTCCTCCCTTCCGCTGATTCAAGAAGGGCAGTTGTCAGTTTCTGGCGAAAGAATGTGCACTGTACTGGTTAACCGCTTACGTAAAAGCCTGCCCAGGAAAAGTATTGATAGGTAAACTGGCCGGCACAAAAATAACCTAAATAGTGTTGACTGGGCCATTAAATTCCAATACAAACAAATCCTGAATAATCTGTCACAAAAATGTTCAAGAATAGCAAAACTTGAAAACCTACATAAATGAGTAACTCCATGAGCCATGGGTCCTTGGCAACTGATCTGACATTACAGAGACCAAGTGTGGTATAAGTTTCACTGAGGTAGGACCACAAACATAAACGTTATTGAACAAAATGTATTTTAATTTTTTGAACACCTACCAAGGGATATTAATCCAGGAGTCATAGACACTTGGTCCATATTAAGGTACAAAGGATACAGCTAGTCACTGTCTATGTTTACAAACTTTCAGCTTTCTAGCTTCCTTAAATCCTGAGAAATCTGATGAACCTATCAAGATTTGTAACTCAAAAAGAGTTATGGACCCTTGACCCATATTCTAGTATAAACAATACATCCAGTCATTGTTCATGTTTATAAAATCTTTTAGCTTCTGGCTTTCATAGTTCCTGATAAATCTGTGTTCTTGTGAATGGCAGAATTTGAAAACCTAACATTGGACATAATGCCAAGAGTTATTGGCCCTTGGTCACTATTCTGCTACTACACCTTTGGAAACCTATCAAGGGATATAACTCCAAGAGTTATCAGCCCTTGAGTCACGATTCTGCTACTTCACCTTTCTTACCTTAGAGACCAAGTGTAGTATAAGTTTCATTGAAGTAGGACCACAAACATTAACTTTATTAAGCAAAATGCATTCTAAAATTTGGAAACCTATCAAGGGATATAACTCCAAGAGTAATGGGCCCTTGGTCACTATTCTGCTACTACACCTTTCTTACCTTAGAGACCAAGTGTAGTATAAGTTTCATTGAAGTAAGACCACAAACATTAAAGTAATTAAGCAAAATGCATTCTAAAGTTTGAAAACCTATCAAGGGATATAATTCCAAGAGTTATTGGCCCTTGGTCACTATTCTGCTACTACACCTTTGGAAACCTATCAAGGGATATAACTCTTAGAGTTATGGGCCCTTGGTCACTATTCTGCTACTACACCTTTGGAAACCTATCAAGGGATATAACTTCAAGAGTTATTGGCCCTTGGTCACTGTTCTGCTACAACATCTTTGGAAACCTATCAAGGGATATAACTCCAAGAGTTATTGGCTCTTAGTCACTATTCTGCTACTACACCTTTGGAAACCTATCAAGGGATATATAACTTCAAGAGTTATGGGCCCTTGGTCAGTGTGGAGAAGCCCAAATATGGGCTGGTGATGCGGGTAAGACTGGCACGATAAATCTGAAAATCGATTAATCGATCGATAAATTCCACAAGAATGATTATCAGCACTGATTTGCTTGTAATCAATTATTTGATAAGTGCAATTTACTACCGAAAGTTGTGCCTAAAATAGCTGGATCAGTGGCAAACAGTGCAGACCCTGATAGGACACCCCATTTAGCGGCGTCTCATCTGGGTCTACACTGTTTGCTCAGGCCTGCCTGTTCAAATGTATTTATGGTAAAGTACAACATATGCTGAGAGTCAGGCTCAGACAAAGCCAGACAGGTAAAATTATTATCAAATCTTCAGTGATCACTAATCAATTATCGATCACAATGTCAGGACTGATAATGGATAAGCTTTTCAGCTCCGATTAGCCAGCCCCAGTGGGGGGTGGGAGGTTGAATTTTACCTTTACAAATGTGACTCCTCTCCCAGATTTGCTCTCCTTCTCGAGCTGTCTCAATGCTTTCTCTTTACTATACTTATTCCCTAGTCCTGGGTTTAACTTCTCAATAAGCTTCTGTCTCTTCTCTTTCTCTTTTTGTCTCTCCCTCTTCTCAGCTTTCTTCTTCTTTCTCTCCCTCAGCTTATCTGTCTTAGATTTCTCTGTGGCTCCCTTTAACTCTCCCTTCTGCTTCTCCTGTAAAACATTGGAAGCCATCATGTTAACCCTTGACCTGCTGAATATTTACATATGCCGCACCCACTTCTGATTAGTAACCAATCAGATTACTTGATGCAAATTATTGCAACAAATTCATGAGCTGAATGACAAGTAATGAAGATCCTGATCAGATGGCTTCCTCAGAAGCCATCTGATCCGGATCTTCATTGTTTGAAAGATAAGACATATCAGGGCTCAGCAGGACAAGGGTTAACCTATTGTATACTTGTGGACTCTTCCATTGCCATATGTTGGACAAGTCCATTTCTCATATAAGGGGTGTTAGGCTTATTTTTTCGTTTTTATTCTATTTTTGATGGAACATTGTGTTTATAACAAATAGTGCAGGCCCTGATCAGACTGATCTTGGCCTGCACTGTTTGCCAAGGTACCCAAAACGAGGTTTCCTGCATGCAATGGGTTAATATATATACAGAATACCAGGTTTGTGTCATTTAATAACAAGTTTATCAAGCAAGGCTTGAGAACGCTTGTACAGTAAAAAAATCTCAATCCTGAAAACTTGCTATTTGAATCCGGAAGTGACCCTAATGTTATCTTGAAATCAAAAATAAATGGGTTAACCCTTCCAATATCAATAAGGATTAGTTGCTTCATGCTTAGTTGCAGCTAACCATTTAACCCTTTTTGTACCAAATGGAATCTTCCTCCTTATATATTGCATGATTCCATTTCAAAATTTCGGGGTGTCAGGTTGTGTTTTCTTCAAAATTGATTAGGAAAATGGCTGCAAACAGTTGAGGCCCAAATCAGACGCCGCGTTCTGCGGCGTCTGATCTGGGCCTACACTGTTTGCCAGGGTACCCTTTTAGGGGTTTCCTGCCTGAAATGGGTTAATTAAGAGATGTTAAAACTTAAATTGACAATAATAAATGACAATTTATATGCATCATGCCCAAGCTCTCAATCTTGAAATTTTGATTAATCCTGAACTTTCTCACCTCTGCTTGTAGAATCGCCGAGCGATTTTAAACGCCTCGGCGATTCTACACGCCGAGGGATTCTACATGCCCTCAAGAAAGCTGAGCCTGATAAAGTTGATTTGAAATGACACGAATATGGTACATGTATTCTATTTATCAGTTAATCCGCTTATACACTCCAACAGTTTTGCCATTTTTCCAGTAGTCAAGTTCATAGAAGTGCAAAATCAGGTTGACCTGATAAAGCTCACTTGTCCTGAGATAGCATATATTTATCAGGCCAGTATGTTAGAATGCAATTAATATGGGGGATAACTGATAAATCTGAATAACAGGGACTTTTATCGACTGAAAAGCAGGGTTTACTAAGCTGTAAATTATTATATTATTTTTTTTGTTTTTTGTTCAGCTCAAAAACATAGATTGTTGGACCTCATTGAGGCAGTTCTAACAGAACTGGCACTTCCAATAATCACCCACAATATATGTTTGTAGTTAAATTAAGGAAAGTATCACACATACTCTGAAATGGCCATTTAGAGCTACGAAAAAGACACTATCTCATGTGGTCATGTAATTAACCCATTTCAGGCCGGAAACCCCTAAAGGGGTACCCTGGCAAACAGTGCAGGCCCAGATCAGACGCCGCATTCTGCGGCGTCTGATCAGGGCCTCCACCGTTTGCAAAAAGTTCAGCCATTTTCCTAATCAATTTTGAAGAAAACACAACCTGACACCCCTAAATTTTGAAATGGACTCATGCAATATACAAGCAGGAAGATTACATTTGGTACAAAAAGGGTTAAATGAAGCAGAAACCTAAAAATTTACAATATGAGCCCCGCCAAGCGAATCTTCGGCATTCCGTCATGAAAAATTTTAACTGCGCATGCCCAGCCATTCAGAGGGGCGAGGGATATGGCTTTCTGTCTGAAGGTTACTCTTGATTCACTGCTTGTATGAGCGAGCAGTGAAGGTACTGGCGTGACTGCCCGGATGCGCAGGCTCGCCTGAACCATCGCTACTCGCATAGGCGATAAGTACCAAAATCGCTTGACGGGGCCCATATGTAAGATACCAGACTTTTTCAGCTCTCATAAAACAAGAGGCTCAATGAGCCTAACCGCTCACCTGAGGAACATTTTAGTTAGCTGTTTGTCTCATGGTCTTTGAGCATAATTTTTTTTGAAATTCTTCCTAATGGAACACGGCATTGTCAATTTGGACCCTAGGGGCATGTTTGGTAGGATTAATGTAGGGGACCACTTAGAATTGCCAGTTGCTTGTAAGCTATGGGCCTAGTGGTTTCAGAGAAGAAGATTTTTGAAGTTTTTTTTGTTTTTTTGTTTTCATTATAAGTCTATTGGGGCTAAGGGGCCCCAGGGCATGGCCAGTTTAAAGCTCAGGGACATGATTGGCACAATTAATGTAGGGGACCACTTGACATTGCTACATGCTTAATATGTAAGCTTAATATGTAAGCTTTTGGCCTAGTGGTTTCAGAGAAGAATTTTTTTTTTAAGTTTTTCCCATTGTAAGTCTATGGGAGCTATATGTTGCCATGGCAACACCAGTTTCAATCTGAACTGCCCCAAAACATAGTGCATCTTCTCCCCCAACCGGATAATGCTTCTCATGAAATTTAACCATAATTGGCCAAGTGGCTATAAAGACTTACCGGTACTTATTTGAAAATGTGAACAGACGCCGGACCATTGGCATACTAATACCTCACATGAGCCTTCGGCTCAAGTGAGCTAATAATACTAGCTGTTTCAGAGAAGAAGATTTTTTAAGCTTTTTTCCATTATAAGTCCATGGGGGCTAAAGGGCCCCACGGCGTGGCCAGTTTAGAGCCCAGGGGCATGATTGGCACAATTTATGTAGGGAATCACTTGACATTGCTACATGCTTAATATGTAAGCTCTGGGCCTAGTGGTTTCGGGGAAGAAGATTGTTTAAGCTTTTTTTCCATTATAAGTCTATGGGGGCTAAAGGGCCCTGGGGCGTGGCCAGTTTAGACCCAAGGGCATGATTGGCACAATTTATGTAGAGGACCACTTGACATTGCTACATGCTTAATTTGTAAGCTCTGTGCCTAGAGGTTTCAGAGAAAAAGACTTTTTAAGCTTTTATTTCCATTATAAGTCAGTGGGGGTAAAGGGACCCCGGGGCGTGGCCAGTTTAGACCCCAGGGGCATGATTGGCACAATTTATGTAGGGGATCACTTGACATTACTACATGCTTCACATGTAAACTCTGGGTCTAGTGGTTTCAGAGAAAAAAAATTTTTTTAGCTTTTTTTCCATTATAAGTCTATGGGGGCTAAGGGGCCCCGGGGCGTGGCCAGTTTAGACCCCAGGGGCATGATTGGCACAATTTATGTAGAGGACCACTTGACATTGCTACATACTTTATATGTGAGCTCTGTGCCTAGTGGTTTCAGAGAAAAAGACTTTTTAAGCTTTTTTTCTATTATAAGTCTATGGGGGCTAAGGGGCCCTGGGGCGTGGCCAGTTTAGACCCAAGGGCATGATTGGCACAATTTATGTAGAGGACCACTTGACATTGCTACATGCTTAATTTGTAAGCTCTGTGCCTAGAGGTTTCAGAGAAGAAGATTTTTTAAGCTTTTATTTCCATTATAAGTCAGTGGGGGTAAAGGGACCCCGGGACGTGGCCAGTTTAGACCCCAGGGGCATGATTGGCACAATTTATGTAGAGGACCACTTGACATTGCTACATACTTTATATGTGAGCTCTGTGCCTAGAGGTTTCAGAGAAAAAGACTTTTTAAGCTTTTATTCCATTATAAGTCTATGGGGGGGCTAAGGGGCCCTAGGGTGTGGCCAGTTGAGATCCCAGGGGCATGATTGGCACAATTTATGTAGGGGACCACTTGACATTGCTTCATGCTTAATATGTAAGCTCTGGGCCAAGTGGTTTCAGAGAAGAAGATTTTTTAAGCTTTTTTTCCATTATGGGAAAATGGGAGCTAGGGGGGCCCCGGGGCGTTGCAAGTTTAGACCCCAGGGGCATGATTGGCATAATTTATGTAGAGGACCACTTGACCTTGCTACATGCTTAATATGTAAGCTCTGTGCCTAGCGGTTTCAGAGAAGAAGATATTTTAAGCTTTTATTTCCATTTTAAATCAATGGGGTTAAGGGACCCGAGGCATGGCCAGTTTAGACCCCAGGGGCATGATTTGTACAATTTATGTAGGGGACCACTTTACATTGCTACATGCTTCATATGTAAGCTCTGGGCCTAGTGGTTTCAGAGAATAAGATTTTTTTAGCTTTTTTCAAATATAAGTCTATCGGGGCTAAGGGGCACCGGGGCATGGCCAGTTTAGACCCCAGGGGCATGATTGGCATAATTTATGTAGAGGACAACTTGACATTGCTACATGCTTAATATGTAAGCTCTGTGCCTAGCAGTTTCAGAGAAGAAGATTTTTTAAGCTTTTATTTCCATTATAAGTCTATGGGAGTAAAGGGACCCTGGGGCGTGGCCAGTTTAGACCCCAGGGGCATGATTGGCACAATTTATGAAGGGGACCACTTGATATTGCTACATGCTTCAAATGTAAACTCTGGGTCTAGTGGTTTCAGAGAAGAAGGTTTTTTTAGCTTTTTTTTTCCATTATAAGTCTATGGGGGCTAAGGGGCGTCAGGGCATGGCCAGTTTAGACCCCAGGGGCATGATTGGCACAATTTATGTAGTGGACCACTTGACATTGCTACATGCTTAATATGTAAGCTCTGTGCCTAGCGGTTTCAGAGAAGAAGATTTTTAAAGCATTTTTTTTCATTATAAGTCTATGGGAGCTAAGGGGCCCCCGGGCGTGGCCAGTTTAGACCCCAGGGGCATGATTGGCACAATTTATGTAGAGGACCACTTGACGTTGCTACATGCTAAAAATGAAAGCTCCGTGTCTAGCAGTTTCAGAGAAGAAGATTTTTTAAGCTTTTATTTCCATTATAAGTCTATGGGGGTTAAGGGACCCCGGGGCATGGCCAGTTTAGACCCCAGGGGCATGATTGGCACAATTTATGTAGGGGACCACTTGACAATGCTACATGCTTCATATGTAAGCTCTTGGCCTAGTGGTTTCGGAGAAGAAGATTTTTTAAGCTTTTATTTCTATGGGGGGTTAAGGGACCCCGGGGCGTGGCCAGTTTAGACCCCAGGGGCATGATTGGCACAATTTATGTAGGGGACCACTTGACATTGCTACATGCTTAATATGTAAGCTCTGGGCCTATTGGTTTCAGAGAAGAAGATTTTTTAAGATTTTCCCATTGTAAGTCTATGGGAGCTATATGTTGCCATGGCAACAAGAGTTTCCATCTGATCTGCCCCAAAACATAATGCATCTTTTCCCCCAACCTGATAATGCTTCTCATAAAATTTAATCATGATTGGCCAACTGGCTTTAAAGATATACTTAGTTGAAAATGTGAAGGGACAACGGACGACGGACAACGGACGCTGGATCATTGGCATACTAATACCTCACATGAGCCTTCGGCTCAGGTGAGCTAATAATATGGATGTGCCTGTATGATATGAATGTGCCAGTATTAACCCATTTGGTACCAGAAACCCCAAAACGGGTACCCTTGCAAACAGTGCAGGCCCAGATCAGACGCCGCATTCTGCGGCGTCTGATCAGGGCCTCCACTGTTTGCAAAAAGTTCAGTCATTTTTCTAATAAATTTTGATGAAAACGCAACCTGACACCCCTAAATTTTGAAATGGGCTCATGCAATATACAAGCAGGAAGATTCCATTTGGTACAAAAAGGGTTAAATGAAGCTGAAACTTAAAAATTTAAAATATGAGTCCCGCCAAGCGAATCTTCGGGCATTCCGTCATGAAAAATTTTAACTGCTCATGCCCAGCCATTCAGAGGGGTGAGGGATATGGCTTTCTGTCTGAAGGTTCCTCTTGATTCACTGCTTGTATGAGCCAGCAGCGAAGGTTCTGGCGAGACTGCGCTGATGCGCAGGCTCGCCTGAACCTTCGCTACTTGCATAGGTGATAAGTACCAAAATCGCTTGACGGGGCCCATATGTAAGATACCAGACTTTTTCAGTTCTCATAAAAGGCAAAAATATGGGTGTGCCTGTATAATATGAATGTGCCTGTATTAACCCATTTAGTACCAGGAACCCCAAGACGGGTACCCTTGCAAACAGTGAAGGCCAAGATCAGACGCCGCAGAATGCGGCGTCTGATCAGGGCCTACAATGTTTGCAAAAAGTTAAGCCATTTCCCAGATAAATTTTGAAGAAAACACTACCCGACACCCCTCAATTTTGAAATGGACTCCTGCTATATATAAGGAGGAAGATTCCATTTCAATTTGGTACAAAAAGGGTTAAACAAGCACTTAAGATTTTTCACCCGCATTTCATGCTTTCCCCTAAATTGCTTGTTTTATAGAGGCTTGTTTAGCTTGTTTACTCCAAAACTATCGTTGTATATCAGTTTTAAACAATGTTCTTTATTGAATCTTTCATTCTTTCCAACAAGCCCCCGCCCATAGTGGCTTGAAGAAATATATGGGCTGCATGATGCTTCCACGCAGAGCTGAATCTGGCCCGCACACTAGTACTGGTAAATCGCTTAGAGGATCTAAGCCTGTCCAGGAACCGCGGTGCGAGGCGGACCGTCCATGCTAATAAACCCTATTGGTTTCATTGGGTGACAGGGCTTGAGATGTCATTTCATCTCAATGTCGGGTAAAAATCCCACAAAATTGGAAGCAACCTCTCCAAAATGACCTTTACAGTGTTGGCGTGGACGTTAAACCCCAAATCAAACAAACATTCTTTCCAACCTGTTTTTGTGGTATCTGTTCAAATATAGGACAGTAAAAAATGTTTTATTATGTGGTCCACATTATGAACATACCATCTGCACAGTCTGATCAGCAGCTTAATTAAAATTAATTAAAATTACAGTAACTTCTTCAGGAGCATTAGACTGAAGATTTCCTTCACTTTTTCTGGAGTATAAAACTGTACATGACCTATACTTCTTTGGGAGTATAAGACTGCAGATAAATGTCACTTCTTCCTCTATAAAATAAGACTGCAGATTACCTTCTTTTCTTCAGGAATATAAGACTTAAGATTACCTTCTTTTCTTCAGGAATATAAGACTTAAGATTACCTTCACTTCTTCAGGAATATAAGACTTAAGATTACCTTCACTTCTTCAGGAATATAAGACTTAAGATTACCTTCACTTCTTCAGGAATATAAGACTTAAAATTACCTTCATTTCCTTGGGAATATAAGAATTAAGATTACCTTCACTTCTTCAGAAATATTGGACTGAAGATTATCGTCACTTCTTCAGGAATATAAGACTTAAGATTACCTTCTTTTCTTCAGGAATTTAAGTCTTAAGATTACCTTCACTTCTTAAGGAATTTAAGACTTAAGATTACCTTCACTTCTTCAGGAATACAAGACTTAAGATTACCTTCATTTCTTTGGGAATATAAGACTTGAAGATTAACTTCACTTCTTCAGAAATATAAGACTCAAGATTACCTTCACTTCTTCAGGAGCCAAGAGTTTGTTATCACTAAAACTGACAGGTGCAACTTCTTCCATACTGATGGATGGCTGGTTTGATACTATCTTCACTTCTGGTGCTGCCTGCAACAATAATAAAACACTAGTGATGCATGTAGGTTCATACAATAATACCTCCAGTAATAGTCACTCACCTCTATTAAGTAGGGACCTCTCTTAGGCAGCTATACTAATTACTCAGAAAGCATTTGCAATATATTTAACCTCTGCTCTGCAGAAAAATCTATCCTCCAGCCAGCAGCCATGTTACTAAATCTAAATTTCCTCTATTTTAACAGAGTTAACTGTCAAAAATTGGAAGTAGATATAGGAATGATTTCTTTTTTGATGTGTTAATTTTGCTTAAAATCACTGTTCTGATATCATTTCAACCCTTATCTTGCTGACTATTCATCTAAGCCACACCCATTTCTGTCTATCATCCAATCAAATTACTTGATGTAATTTATTGCTACAAATTTATAAACTGAATGCCAAACAGTGTATATCCTGATCAGATGGCTTCTTCAGAAGCCATCTGATCTGTATCTACACTGTTTTCAAAGATAGGGGTTGTCGTGAACAGCAAGATAAGGGTTAAACTAGAATGCAGTCGATGGCACGCCATCGCAAATCCCCACGGTTTTTCCACAGGGGACCAAGTACCAAATAACAACATGTACATGTATTGGCAATTGAATTTGACTGACATGTGACCTTTGACCCCTCCCCCAGGGCCAAAATCTGACCCCAGGGTAAAAGGTTTACTTGTATTATATTCTACTAATCATCCCCTTTGATTTGATTTGCCACATGACTATGTTCTGAAAAACTTTAATTTTGACCTTTTGACCTCCAACCCCAGGGCACCAATCTGACCCCAAGGTCAAAATTTTACTTGTACATGTATTATATTCTACTAATCATCCCCTTTGATTTGATATGCCACATGACTATGTTCCAAAAAACTTTAATTTAGCATTAATTCTAATTCATTAGTGACTTTGGGTCGAGTTACACTCTACCCAAAAAGTCAATAATTACCTGTTTTGGTGTGTAATGGAAATTAGAGAGAGCATCCAGTTTTATGAACAATGACTGCATCATCTTTTTAATCTCCTCGTGGTCAGGGTCAGACTTCTCTTCTTCTTGTTGCTGTCACAGGAAAAATATAAACAGAACAACAGTGAAATACAGTAGAACTTTGATGGCTCGAACACCGATGGCTCGTTTACCATGGTTGTGTCGAACCCATTCTTGAGCCCCTAGCGAAATCCTCTACATAAGAAATAGTGGGAGATAATTAAGGAGATTTTAGTCCTTTATCTTGCAAATGTATGCTGTGTGTACTCATTAGAATCGCCTCGATGAGGCGATTCTAATGAGTACACACAGCATACATTTTCATTATAGAACGCCGAAAAGATGTCTAAAAGTATCTCGTTATGCCTCCTGGCAGTAACCATCAGTGGCTTGAACTACCCTTGTCTCGAACAGATTTTCGTGGTCCCAAAGGTGTTCGAGCCATTGAAGTTTGACTGTAGAAGTGATGGCAATGATCAGGAATCAACACAATTTACCCACAGCTCCCATCTGAGACACCAAAGGGAAAGTTTGTTTGATTTGAGGTTTAACGTCCCCGTCAACACTGTAAAGGTCATTTTGGAGACGTTGCTTCCAATTTTGTGGGACTTTTACCCGACCTTGAGATGAAATGACATCTCAAGCCCTGTCGCCCAATGAAACCAATAGGGTTTATTAGCATGGACGGTCCGCCTCGCACCGCGGTTCCTGGACAGGCTTAGATCCTCTAAGCGTTTTACCAGTACTAGTGTTCGGGCCGGATTCAGCTCTGCGTGGAAGCATCATGCAGTCCATATATTTCTTCAAGCCCCTATGGACGGGGGCTTACCAAAGGGAAAGACACACAAACATGAAACAACAGACCCTTATGGAAACATCAATAGCGGAAAGCCAAAAGGCCAGTTACTTTCCCACAAAATGGCCAATTGGCTATCCAAAACAAAATAATATAAATATAATATAATAATATAATAAAATACATTGTATAATATAATATAATATAATATAATAATATTAACCCTGTCCTGCTGAATATTTTAATCTAGCCACACCAATTTCTGTCTTTCTATGAATCAGATAAGTTTGATGTTACACCACAACCTCATTATAACACTATTCATTATATCATGGTTTTGGGTATAACATGATTTCAAGATGGATCCCAAAAATGTATGGATTATACAGAATAATGACCATAAATGATCATTTTTCTATATAATCTACACATTTTTGTTTGGATATAACGGTTGTTTAAGTAACACGGTTTCTGCTTTTGACCCCATTAATAGTATTATAAACAGGTTGTGGTGTATTTGTTGCTACAAATTCACAAACTGAATGTCAAACGATGTAGATACTGATCAGATGACTTTTGAGAAGCCATCTGATCTGTAGCTACACTGTTTGAAAAACGTAGTTCATATTCTGACTCAAGAGGACATGGTTTAACCCATGAGCTGCCAATCACGACAATTGTCACCTGTATTGTCGTCTGCCAGTTACTTTGAAAGTCATTTTTACAAACAGTATGGACCCAGATCAGACTGCTCCTCTAGGACATGGGTTAACCCATGAGATGCCAATCACAACAATTGTCACCTGTATTGTCGTCTGCCAGTTACTTTAAAAGTCATTTTTGCAAACAGTGTGGGCCCGGATCAGACTGCTCCTCAAGGAGCAGTCTGATCTGGGCCCACACCGTTTGCCTGTATACAAAAAACAAAAATATTTTCAAAAAGTTTGCAAAAAGATTCAGCAGACGACATTTTCAGATGTAGTTTTTCTAAGGCATCTTATGGGTTAAATGAAAGGGTTATGATTACTTTAAATAAAGGGGAATAGAAACAATTGACATACCTTATTCACCCTAATTACCGCACATGCTCCTTTAAGCACACACCAAAGCTATTTTTGAAAAGGAAATACATAAGCGTACACTTTACAGTAACCTCCCCCCTACACACTCTCACAGTAAATCTATAAACAAGAGGGCCATGATGGCCCTGGATCGCTCACCTGATCCATAGAGTAACAAGTGGGCCCTGGGGAGGGCCATTATTGACCCCAAGGTTATAATGTGCATAATGTTGAGGGATGTCTAAAAAGGTGAAGCTTCATACCAAATATCAATAAAGGCTTGATTGTCCACTAGATGAAGCTCCATACCAAATATCAAAGACATGGGTCTTGCAGTTTCAGAGAAGAAGATTTTTAAAGATTTTCCTATATAAGTCTATGTAAAACCAAAGGGTCTTGGGGCGGGGGCATTTTGGGCCCAAGGGCTATAATTTGAATAATCTTGATAGAGGTCCACTAGATGAAATTTCACACCAAATATCGAAGACCTAGGCCTTGTGGTTTCACAGAAGAAAATTTTTAAAGATTTTCCCAATATAAGTCCATGTTAAACCAAAGGGCCCCGAGGCGGGGGCATTTTTGGCCTCAGGGTTATAATTTGAACAATCTTGGTAAAGGTCCACTAGCTGAAGCTCCATACCAAATATCAAAGACCTAGGCCTTGTGGTTTCAGAGAAGAAGATTTTTCAAGATTTTCCCTTTATAAGTCTATGTAAAACCGAAGGGCCCCGGAGGGGGTTGGGGGGGGGGGGGGGGGGGCGGCATTTTGGTCCCAGGGCTATAATTTGAACAATCTTGGTAGAGGTCCACCAGATGAAGCTTCATACCAAATATTAAAGACCTAGGTCCTGTGACCTAGATGTGCAACAGACCGGAACCATCTGAACAACTTTGAAAGGGGACCACCTAAGGATCATTCCTGTGAAGTTTGGTCAAAATCCGATCAGTGGTTTAGGAGGAGATGTTGTTTGAAGAAAAAGTTTACGCACACACGCACGCACGCACGACGGACGACGGACAAAAAGTGATCACAAAAGCTCACCTCGTCACTACGTGACAGGTGAGCTAAAAAAAACCTAATGTTATTTCTTCAACAGTGAAGGCAATGCTTTAGTATCCTTTTCCGTCCCATTAAATATCAGTATGCATCATCTTGAAAGCTAGTGTTTTCACATCGAAAGTGTGCTAATTAGGTAGATTTTTCACCGTGATTTGTTGACACGATTTTGAAAAAACTAAGCGCACGGTGTGGTAATTAGGGTGAATAGGGTATATGTTGCCCTTTTCTGGAAGGGGTGCAATATTTGTGGGACTTTTGTTTTGCTTTCCGTTTATCTGAGGCCTTAAGCAAAAGTGGTCTTTTCACAGATAGAATTTGTCCACAGAAGCGAATTCCCTGCAGATAGGCAACATTGACTAAATGATGAAACAAACATTTCATGTATGCATGTTATTATTAAGGGAAATGGGAACAACTGGCAGATTTGTCCGCCATTTTTCAAAGGGAGACAGCTTTCGGGACTTTAGTTCGCTTTTCTATATTCCCTGTCCAACTGAAAAAGGGGTCTACTCTTAAAGGAAAGAATTTGCTCCTCAGGAGCAAATTCTTTCCTTTAAGAGTTGACCCCTATTGACATGGGAGACAAAAATACTTTTGCAGGAGTTGCCTCCCCTGAAGGTGTATTCATTCCCCTTAAGATATTAATGACATCAGTTTTAGTGCCAACCTGATGTAATGCATTTTAAAATGTTTTAGCAGAACAACTGACACTCTCTTCTTATCAGACCAGGTACATCGAGAATACCAGGTTCGTGTCTTTTGATATCAAGTTTATCAGGCAAGGCTTCGAGAACGCTTGTAGAATCGCGAGGCTGGCCGGGGGATTCTACAAGCATTCTCGAAGCCGAGCCTGATAAACTTGATATCAAATGACGCAAATCTGGTATTCTATTTATCAGTTGATTCCATTGTACACTCTTAAATTTTTTGTCTATTTTTCCCGCAGTCCAGTCCATCGGGGCTTGAAGAAATAGATGGGCTGCATGATGCTTCCACGCAGAGCTGAAACCGACCGCACACAAGTACTGGTAAACCGCTTAGAGGATCTAAGCCTGCCCAGGCAAAGTGGTGCCAGTCCATGCTTATAAACACTATAGGTTTCATTGGACAACAAGGCTTGAGATGTCATTTCATCTCAATGTCGGGTAAAAGTCCCACAAAGTTGGAAGCAACGTCTCCAAAATGACCTATTCAGTGTTGATGGGGACATTAAACCTCAAATCAAACAAACAAACAAAAGCCACATTGACCTGATAAAGCTCACTTGTCCTGAGATAGCATATATTTATCAGCTCATGGTGCTTCAATGCAATTAATATAGGGTGTAACTGATAAATCACCTCATCAGTTTGTATTTGAATTATTATGAGCATTACAAAGTTCACACTCAGCTCAGTTGTGCATGAATAAAGTTTCAAAAATCTAGGCCCCTGAGTTGGTCTTGGCAAAGCACAAACGAAAGTCCTACCTTCTGTTGTTTGAGATATTCCTGTTCATAGATTTCACCTAGGCTCATTTTACTCTTTTCCTGGTCCAATGTGATCCTCTTCTTGTACTCAAATGGATTATCCTTGGGTTTAATCTTCCTCTCAACATCATCAAATGCCTAGAGATATAGAGGAGCTTACATCAGTGCTTATGTTTTATTGAATTTATTAAACAAGTTGAGGAAAAGGGATAAAATGCGAGGCTTTGCCGAGCATTTTATCCCTTTTCCTGAACGAGTTTAATAAATTCAATTTTACATGAGCACGAATGCAAGATTCTATTTATCATATGACATTTAAAACGCATTTTATTCACGTTTGTTTACAAAAATATCAATATTCCACCATTAGTAAACACGACGTCGTTAAGGACGTCATACATGTAACGTAACGGGACATATCTACCTAATTTGCATATTTAATCCGCTAGTGGATAATCAAAAATATTACACGGCGTTATTACATTTTCAGACGTAACATCATATGATAAAAAAGTGTAAAGTATAAAGGGTAAAGTTTTGTTTGAGTTGAGGTTTTACATCCCTGTCAACACTATTAGGTAATTTTGGAGATGTTACTGCTGATTTTGTGGGGCTTTTACCTGGCACTAAGATGAAATGACATCTCAAGCCCTAACACTCCCCCCCCCCCCCACCAAAAAAAAAAAAACATGCTAGGGTTTAAGGAGAGGTCTGACTTGCATCATTTATCTTAGGCAGGCCGAGATCTATGTGGTTTAAAAGTACTCAAAATTTCAGAAATCTCCATCTGATTACTGCTTTGCTCATATAAATTAGGGGCATAGGACCTTTTTGAGAAGTTGGCGGAGCTTCTCCTGTACAACTTTCCCACTGGATGTGTTGATCAAAAATCAAAAATAAAGAAGTTATCACTGAAAAATGAGGCAAAAAAGGTAAAAAATCAACTTTAGCTTTCATATTTCCTGAGAAATCTAACAAGAAAAAATTTCAAGAATGGCAAACTTTGAGAACCTATCAAGGGATGCAACTCAATGAGTTATAGACCCTTGATACACAACACATCCAGTCATTGTTTATGTTTACAGGGGAGAAAGATGAAAGTAAATGGATTTGTTTGTTTGTCTGATTTGAGGTTTAACGTCCCCGTCAACACTGTGAAGGTCATTTTGGAGACGTTGCTTCCAATTTTGTGAGACTTTTACCCGACATTGAGATGAAATGACATCTAAAGCCCTGTCGCCCAATGAAACCAATAGGGTTTATTAGCATGGAAAGTCCGCCTCGCACCGCGGTTCCTGGACAGGCTTAGATCCTCTAAGCGGTTTACCAGTACTAGTGTGCGGGCCGGATTCAGCTCTGCGTGGAAGCATCATGCAGCCCGTATATTTCTTCAAGCCCCTATGGGCGGGGGCTGTGAAAGTAAATGGAAGTGAAGAAACAGAAGAAATAATGACATTCCCCATATCTGTGATAATTTTTTTAACTGTGAAGAAACAGAAGAAATAATGACATTCCCCATATCTGTGATAATTTTTTTAACTGTGAAGAAACAGAAGAAATAATGACATTCCCCATACCTGTGATAATTTATTTAACTGTGAAGAAACAGAAGAAATAATGACATTCCCCATACCTGTGATAATTTATTTAACTGTGAAGAAACAGAAGAAATAATGACATTCCCCATATCTGTGATAATTTATTTAACTGTGAAGAAACAGAAGAAATAATAACATTCCCCATATCTGTGATAATTTTTTTAACTGTATGAGGGAGATTTGCCATTGTGATGAGGGAGATGTAAAGAATATACAGTCAAACTTCAATGGCTCGAACACCTTTGGGACCTCGAAAATCTGTTTGAGACAGGGATAGTTCGAGCCACTGGGGGATACTGCCAGGAGGTATACGATATACTTTTGGAGATCTTTTCGGTGTTATATAATGAAAATGTATGCTGTGTGTACTCATAAGAATCGCCTCATCGAGTCGATTCTAATGAGTACACACAGCATAAATTTGCAAGTAAAAAAGGCGAAAATCACTTAAATTAAACTAAACTAAATTATCCCCACTATTTCTTATGTACAGGAGTTCTATTGTATAGGGAAATTCTCAGTTCATATGAGGAAGACTCCAAAATTTTACTAAAATTTAGCATAAATTAGGTAAATATTAGTATCAAAATGAGGGAGTCTCCCTCCTGATGAGGGAGATAACACAGGTAGGATTCCTACTCTAACTGTACCTGCTGCAAGAACAGCAGGTCTCGCAAAACTGTAAGCCAGTATCATCTGGAAGCCCTAGAGATGCAAGATATACAACACCTTTGCCTCACCCAACCACCCAAAATTATTGGTCCAATTTGTGCTATAAGGTAAACAAATGAAACAGCCACAATGTTTACCCTTAACCCTTTTTGTACCAAATGGAATCTTCCACCTTATATAGAGCAGGAGTCCATTCCTAAGTTTAGGGGTGTCAGGCTGTGTTTTCATAAAAAAACTACTTGGAAATTGGCTGAAAATTTTGCAAACAGTGTAGGCCCCGATCAGACACTGCATTCTGCATTGTCAACTACTCGTTTAGGGATTTCCGGTACTAAATGGGTTAAGCTGTTTTTGACGTCTGCTGAATCTTCTTGGAAACTTTTCAAACATATTTTAGCATAGAGGCAAACAGTGTGGACCCAGATCAGACTGCTCCTAGAGGAGCAGTCTGATCTGGGTTCACACTGTTTGCAACATGACTTTCAAAGTGACCAGCAGACGACAAAGCAGCCAACAATTGTTGTGACTGGCAGGTTAAGTGTTAAGCTTCATCGCACCACACAAAATGTCAAAACAATTGAATTTTTAATCACTTTTCAGACATAATCAGACTCGACATCTTATTTGAATCAATGGCCATGAAATGTCAAGCCTCATTTTCTCTTACAAAAAAAACAAAACAAACTTTTTTTGTTCGAAATGTTGTCTGCTAACAGTCATGATTGGAGCTTGAAGTGTTATCCCATTTTGTACCAGAAACCTCTAAATGGGATAATGGCAAACACTGCAGCCCCAGATCAGGGCGACATTGTTTGCAAAAAGTTCAGCCATTTTCCGAATTAATTTAAAGATATTCATCTCAATGTCGGGTAGAAGTCCCACAAAATTGGAAGCAACGTCTCTAAAATGACCTGTACAGAGTTGACGGGGATGTTAAACCTCAAATCAAACACAAACAAACACAACCTGTCACACCTAATTTTTGAAATGGACTCATGCTATATATAAAGACGAAAATTTCATTTGGTACGAAAGAGGTTAAATATGGTGCTGAAGAAGCTGAATCCTATCAATGCCTGGCCCCAAGATTATAAACCTTTTTTCATGCTCAACTCAGCTGAGAATGAAACTTGTGGTGCTCATAAAAATTAAAATACTAAGAAGTTGAGCGATTTTTCTTTCTCACATAGCAGAGAATATTATTTGTCCTGCTCACAAATTTTAAAATGCCAACAATTGTTGGCATTTCCAAATTTGTGAGAAGGACAAATTTCATGCTCAAGTGAGTTGAGCATGAAAAAAGTTTTATAACCTCGGGGCCTGACCCCAAGTATATAAAACTTTTTTTTTACTCTCACCTTATATCAGCCAGACATTTGTCCAGTTACTGTTCATAATGTTTTTGTGGCTTGGGTGGGGTGGGGTTTTAAGGTTGCTAATCACAGGTGGGTAAAAACTAGAGTACCTAGAGAACAGCCACTTGACTTAGTTTATAATAATTTATTTTAGTTTGATTGCGATGAAAGCTGCAAGCTTATTGAATCGCTCTCGAACACTCATTCCGGGTGTTTTCACGTGCGCGAGAGAGAGGCAGTGGCTTTTACACCGCTGCTACCCATTTACACCTGGGTGGAGTGCAGCAGTGTCATGATGTACCTTGCCCAAGGACACACCTCGATACAGGTGGCCAGTTCGAACACACAACATCTCGATCATAAGTCGAACGCGTTAACCACTGCGCTATCGAGGCTGACACTTGACTTGCCCTTGCAGAAATTAGCATCTTGCATGTGACCAGAGAAAGACTTGAACTCATGGCAGTTAGCGGCCTAGGGTTAAGAAGTCATCACTGTGAACCCCTAATTCATACAAATTTGACGGCCCCCGCCCATCGGGGCTTGAAGAAATAGATGGGCTGCATGATGCTTCCATGCATGATGCTTCCATGCAGAGCTGAATCCGAAACGCACACCAGTACTGGTAAACCACTTAGAGGATATAAGCCTGCCCAGGCAAAGCAGTATGAGTGTCGGACCGTCCATGCTTATAAACCCTATTGGTTTCATTGGGCGACAGGGTCTGAGATGTCATTTCATCTCAATGTCGGGTAAAAGTCCCACAAAATTGGAAGCAACGTCTCCAAAATGACCTTTACAGTGTTGATGGGGACATTAAACCTCAAATCAAACAAACAAACAAACAAACAATAATTATGAGTATTTGAGATTTCATGCTCAATGCTCAAGTGAATTGAGCATGAAAAAAGTTTGTTAAGCCTTGGGCCCTGATTTTACAATATTTTGGTTTAACCCTTTAGTACAAAATGGAATCTTTCTTTTTATATAAGGCAGGAGTCCATTTCAAGATTTAGCGGTGTCAGGTTGTGTTTTCTTCAAAATGTATTTGGAAAATAGCTAAACATTATCCAAACAGTGAAGGTCCTGATCAGATGCCGCATTCTGCGGCATCTGATCTGGGCCTGCACTGTTTACCAATTACCTGTTTTAGGGTTTCCGGTACAAATAGTATTAACAGGCAGCCATCTTGGGATTTCTGTGAGTTTGCATTAGCTATCCTTGAATACATCATCCATGCTTTTTTTAAAGATCCTATACTTACCTTATCTTTGATTCTCTGCAAGATCAACTCCTCCAAGGTTTTTGTCGTCTCTTCAGTTATTTCTGGGGCTGAAAGAGGCCAAGACATACATGTACACCAAAAACATCAGTCACAACTGCACAAGATTGCATTTTTTATTATTTTTTTGTTACTTTTCATAGCCTTTTCAAGTGACTTGTCTGCTGGGACTTACATCAAATACAAGGGCTAGAGCTGGATTCAAAGTCTATGACAGAACAAACATCTATGAGAAATTTTGCCGTCTCAATTGGAGATTTATGTACAGTTCAGTACTAAAACTACATGTATATTTCTGCCTGAAATGCTTCCTCCCATTTTACAAATTTGGGTGCAATTTTTAGCAAACATTAGAGCAGAATTCTCAAAATATCACTAGAAAATAATCCCTGCAAATAAAACCAATCTAAAAAACCCCGAAAAGTTGGAATGAATCTGTCCAACGCATTTTTGAAGATGATTCTATAAGTTACTTTAAACAAATCATTTATTACTCCTCACCATGCCCAATGTTTCACTATACTACACCCGATTTTCAGCTATCTGGGTTGCATAATTTCAATATACAGCAACCTCGTTATAACACTGTTCGTTATAACACAGTTGTGGATATAACACAGTTTCAAGATGAATCCCCAAAAAATGTATAGATTATATAGAAAAATGACCATAAATGGTCATTTTTCTATATAATCTATACATTTTTGTTTGGATATAACACAGTTGTTTAACTAACACAGTTTCTGCTTTGGACCCCATGAACAGTGTTATAAAGAGGTTGTGGTGTCTTTACCATGGATTCAGAAGCAAAATGTGAAGCAGTATACAAGTAGATCCTGATCCGCTGGCTTCAAAGAAACCAACTGATCAGGATCTACTGTGTATATTCTATTTTAAGAACTAACAAGATGTGTTTATGAAACACGAACATGTCTGCGGGCATGGTCATCTTTTTTCAAAGTTGGTCACAAAAAATTTCGCATGAAAGTAAAGCTCTTGTCACAAGGAACCTACATGCAAAATATGAAGGCTCTATCTTAAACGGTTCAAAATTATGAACAATTTTATTTTTTCTTTTAAGAAGGTCAAAGGTCAAGATCATGGTAAAAAAAATTTGCATGAATGTAAAGCTCTTTTCAAAGGGAACCTATATGCCAAATATCAAGGCTGTATCTCAAACGGTTCAAAAGTTATGACCAATATTAACTTTTTCTTTAATGTGGGTCAAAGGTCAAGGTCACAGGTCAAAAGTTTTGTATGAATGTAAATCTCTTGTCACAAGGAATCTACATGCAAAATATGAAGGCTCTATCTCAAACAGTTCAAAAGTTATGACCAAAATGTTTGTTTTTTTATTTTAAGTAGGTCAAGGGTAAAATTTTTTTGCATGAATGTAAAGCTTTAGTCACAAGCAACATACATGCCAAATGTGAAGGCTGGATCTCAAGCGGTTCAAAAGTTATGACCAATGTTATCTTTTTCTTTTAAGTAGGTCAAAGGTCAAGGTCATAGGTCAATTTTTTTACACGAATGTGAAGCTCTTGTCACAAGGAACCTTCATGCCAAATATGAAAGCTCTTATCTCAAACGGTTCAAAAGTTATGACCAATGTTAAAGTTGTCCACATACAAACCAACAAACAAACCAACAAACAGACAGGGCAAAAACAATATTTCCCCGCTATCGGGGACAAAAAAAAAATATATATATATATATATGGGTGCGCTATGGTGAGGGTTAACTTTTAGCATGCTGAGTTTTATTCAATACTCGTTGTTTAGAAGGGGATATCCTTATTTCAGCAGCCATAATTTCCTTAAACCTGAACCGATTCTGCTCATACTTTGATATATTGCAGGCAAGACATCTTCCACCATTTCTACCAGAAGTATTATGGGTCACGTGATTTCCAAATATGGTGTTCGTGTGATCTGACCAGGAACCGTTTGAGGCACTTAAACAAAAAAAAAGAACAAGACAATAGCGCTCAGTGTGTGCTTTGTAGGATAAAAACGATAGCATGTGTAGCTACCTATATTATGGCTACATATTTATCACCAGTAGTTGTTTAGATGGATTGGGTCTTGTATGCATAAAATTGTGATAAAACAGGTAAGGGAGACCCATCCATCCTGTGTAGGAGAACCTCATCCGATGGAATGTACTTGCTTTCTAATAAGTGTGATATGTTGCTCAAATTGGACTACCCTCTTGGGTGAATAAATGAGCACTCCTAAATGAAGGTTTATTTGGTATTTATCGTTTGGATAACACATCCGGGCAGCATAGCACATTCTTTAAATCTCCAAAATGGTAAATTTTCTGATAAAAATTAGTGGTACTTTCTTATTTTTACTCAAAACCTAGGTTCTATGTGCACTTTAGAACCACCTCAATAAGGCGGGTCTAATGAGTACCCAAAACATGTGTCTTGGAGCAGAAAACCAAAGTTTTTTTTATATATAAAGTGTGGTTTATGGAGGGAGGGGTGTTCATTAAACAGACTTGTTTGCATGATGATGTTATCATTTACTGTGTACCCTTCTCAGGACAAACCAGCCACACTTACGTAGTCTAGTTGTATGTTCAAATTCTACATTTTCCTGTAGCAGACTATTTTCTGGCCTGCTAGTTGCCGTTATCTCCCCTGACAGTTGCCACGGTTTCTCAGCCACAGCTTCAGTTTCCATCTCAGAGATCTTCTTCTTCAGCTGTGAAGAGAACACAGATGAATAAACATGACATAACCTACAAGAACTCAATGATGATTTGTTTGGTTTCTTTGTTTGTAGTTTAACAGTCCAGTCAACACCAATTAGATCATATCAATCTGGTCAGTTTACCTAGATTGTAACAGAGCCTGACAAATCCATTGACCAGCTGCCCGGGAAAGTCCAATTTTGCCTGCACAAGTTATTTTATATTATGAACAACATACACAGTAAGATAAGGGCATGAGAAAATGATTAAGCAACTTCAATATGGAAAACATGGTAGTTTAAAATTAATCTAAAAGAATTATGACATCACAGAATATTGCACTGTGACTGTGGGTCTAAATCAAAGGCAGTTCAAGGGAGGTTACTCTAAGAGGAACAAGATGTGTTTGTGAAACACTGATGCCCCCAGACAGCGCATGTTAAATATGAAAGCAGTATCACTAAGCAGTCGAAAGGTATGGCCAATGTTCAAGTCTTAAAAAGTAGGTCAAGGTCAAAAAGTCAAAAATTATGGGATCGTTTGAAAGGTCTTGTGACACAGAATGCACATGTGAAATATGAAAGCCCTAACACTTATCAATCGAAAGTTATGGCCAATGTTAAAGTTTTTAAAAAGTAGGTCAAAGGTCAAGGTCACGAGGTCAAAAATTATGGTACCATGTGAAAGGTCTTGTGAAAAAGAATGCATATGTGAAATATGAAAGCCCTATCACTTACCAATTGAAAGTTATAGACTATGTTAAAGTTTTTAAAAAGTAGGTCAAACGTCAAGGTCACGAGGTCAAAATTAGAAGGGGATATCCTTATTTCAGCAGCCATAATTTCCTTAAACCTGAACCGATTCTGCTCATACTTTGATATATTGCAGGCAAGACATCTTCCACCATTTCTACCAGAAGTATTATAGGTCACGTGATTTCCAAATATGTGACAAGGAATGCACATGTGAAATATGAAAGCCCTACCAATTACCAATCGAAAGTTATGGCCAATGTTAAAGTTTTTAAAAAGTAGGTCAAATGTCAAGGTCAAGGTCACGAGGTCGAAAATTATGGTACCGCTAGAAAGGTCTTGTGACAAGGAATGCACATGTGTAATATGAAAGCTCTATTACCAATCAACAAATATGGCCAATGTTAAAGTTTCTAAAAAATTTGAAAAAAGTAGGCGAAATGTCAAGGCCAAGGTCACGAGGTCAAAAAATTATGGTACCACTAGAAAGGTCTTGTGACAAGAAATGCACATGAAATATGAAAGCCCTACCACTTACCAATCGAAAGTTATGGCCAATGTTAAAGTTTTTAAAAAGTAGTTCAAACGTCAAGGTCAAGGTCACGAGGTCAAAAATTATGGTACCACTAGAAAGGCCTTGTGACAAGGAGTGCACATGTGAAATATGAAAGCCCTATCACTTAACAATCGAAAGTTATGGCCAATGTTAATGTTTTTAAAAATTTTGAAAAAAGTAGGTCAAAGGTCAAGGTCACAAGATCAAAAATTATGGTACCACTGGAAAGGTCTTGTGATAAGGTATACACATGTGAAATATCCATGAAATTTTTCCAGAGAACAACTTCAAATTGGTTTTATTTATTTATTAGCACAATGTTTCGGCCATTATTGGCCTTTATCAAGTGTAATATGAAAGCTCTATCTATTACCATTCAAAAGTTATGTCCAATGTTAAGGTTTTTGTAGACAGACAAATGGACAAACAGACAAATAGATAGACAGACCAAAAACTATATGCCCCCGAATCTCTTAGATTCCGGAGGCATAAAAATAGGTGGATATCAAATATAAGACCTGTCTCCAGACAGGATAGCTCACCGAAAGTTGTGCTTTGACTCAGTTGCGGAAAAGCAAATTTTCAGACCCATAACAGAAACAAAGTCACAAAGAAAGAATCCAGTCTTATATCAATATAGTTATATTAAAATCTATCACTAGAGCAAAGACAAAGTTTTTCTAAAATAGCCACAGTGATCTTGATTTGACCTGAGGACCCTGAAAGTCAAACTCCCTTAAGATATTATCATACCAAACATTTGTATGAAGTTATAGAGTGATGAAAAAGTTTTTCTAAAAATAGCCACACTGTCACTAACCTTGAGGTCATGACCTTGAAAGTCGAACTCGCTCGAGATATTATCATAAGCAACATTTGTGTAAAGTTATGGCAAAATTCATCAACAAATGTAATCCATACAGCCATGACAAAGTTATTCTGAAAATAGCCAGTGACCGTGACTTCTCCCACTGGACCCTGAAAGACAAACTTGCTCCAGATACTATCATACCCAACATTTGTGTGAAGTTATATTAAAATCTATCAATAAATATAGGTGTTAGAGTGATGACAAAGTTTTTCTAACAATAGCCACAGTGACCTTGACCTTGAGGTCATGACCTTGAAAGTTGAACTCGCTAGAGATATTATCATATGCAACATTTGTGTGAATTTATATAAAAATCCGTCAATAATGTAGGCCCTGGAGTGATGACAAAGTTTTTCTAAAACAAGCCACAGTGACCTTGACAATGAGGTCATGACCTTGAAAGTCAAACTTGCTGGCGATATTATCATAAGCAACATTTGTGTGAAGTTATATTAAAATCTGTCAATAAATGTATGCGCTAGAGCGATGACAAAGTTTTTCTTAAGATAGCCACAGTGACCTTGACCTTGAGGTCATGACCTTGAAAGTCGAACTCACTCGAGAAATTTAAAGCAGTATCTATCACCATTCTAAGTCTCTAGTAAATTCGTCTGAAGGCAACCAAGTAATGATCTTAAATCTTCAGTGCAAATACATAAAAGTCCTTAGTCTGTGACCTTGACCCAAAGGTCACGGTATAATGATGCTGCTGATAAAAACTTTTGACTAGTATCTATCACTAGCCCAAGTATGAACTAAAACTATCAAAAGGTAAATAAGTAATGAGCTCCAAAAAACTTTAACACAAAAACTTTAACAAAAGAATTCTCTAAGTCAGTGACCTTGACCCCAAGGTTATGGTCATGAGTGCTGATGCTGCTGCTAAAAATTTGAGACAAGTATCTATAACCATACCGGGTATAAACTAAATCCATTCAAAGATAAAGAAGTAATGAGCTCCTCAAAACTTTATCATAAAAACTTTAACATTAAAATTCTAAGTCTGTGACCTTGACCTTAAGGTCACGGTCTTGGGTGCTGATACTGCAGATAAAAACTATAGCCCAGTATCTATCACAATACCAAATATGAACTTAATCCATGTTCAAATAAAGAAGTTATGAGCAACTAAAAGCTTTAACGCAAAAACTTTAACTTTTGTGGACGCCAACGCCGACGTCACACTGGGGGTAGTAGAATAGCTTACCGGAACTTCGTTCCGGTGAGCTAATAAATGAGAATAACTTTAGAAAGAATGGGAATTTTTTATGCAATTTCAAAAAATAGCCCCCTTTGTGTCTGCTTTCACCCTGCTTAATATTAAGAATATTAAAAATTTATTCATGATTTGCTCTTTAGAGAAGATTTTTAAAGCTTTTTGTTAAGATTTATGAGTGAATGAGTGTTTGTGTTTAATGTCTCAACAACTGCTAAGGTCATACAGAGATGGGACCTCGTTTTAAAAGACTCATCTGAAAGTCAGAATAAGCCTGGGATCGATCCTGTGAACTCTGGTTTACAAGGCCAGTAGCATAACCACTATAGCACGGAGGCTTCTAACAAAAGCTTTAAAAATCTTTTCTTGAAGTCATTTGGCGGTTGGAAACGAGAAATTAATTACTTTCCTATCCAGTAATTGCGAAATGCATCCAGTTAACTCAAGGTGCTTACTAGTATAGCACTTTGCTGGAAACAAGGATCCTTATAATTGACTGTAACAAGAGCACCGCATGCGGGTGCCAACGCTCGGCTGCAGTTTCTTTTAGTTAAACAAAAATTAGAAGTCGAAAAAGGGGCATAACTCTGCCAAAAATATTTTGAGGGTTACCTCACCTATTGGTATGAGTTCCCTTTTTCATAATGAACAACTAGTCCGAGTTTCAAGTAAATATGTTCAGTAATGACAGAGATATTACAAAATGTCCAAGTTTTTGCAAAAATTTTAAGTCGAAAAAGGGGCATAACTGTGCCAAAAATATTTTGAGGGTAACCTCACCTATTGGTATGAGTTCCCCTTTTCATAATGAACCACTAGTCCGAGTTTCAAGTAAATATGTTCAGTAATGACAGAGATATTACAAAATGTCCAAGTTTTTGCACGACGCAGACGACGCCAGAGCTATGACAATACCTCGTCGTTTTCTTCCAAAAGAGCCGAGCAAAAAATCATAAAAATTCAGACACCTAGTTGAGGACATGCTATACTTCTAAAATTCAAAATACAACTGTTTCACGATCCAGCAAGGAGTCCAAAAGGGGAAGAATGGCAAACAGTGTAGACCCTGATCAGACTGCTCCTTCAGAAGCAGTCTGATCTGTGTCTGCACTGATTGCTTAGACCTATTTGTCCCAATACACAGGATCATTTTGGTACCAATTTTCCCAATGCATTTTCCATTAATGGGTACCTGTGTTTGGTATTTCCGACTTCCATACTCTTTTTCAGTTTAAAAGTACCTGAATTGATATGAAATTTATATTATTTCCGAGTTATTTTCTTTTTGAGTTAAATGGGTTTTTGTTTGTATTGGAGTTTAACGGCCCTGTCAACACTATTTAAGGTCATTTTTGAGCCAGTCAGTTTACCTATCCACACTTTTCTTGGGCAAGCTTATACTTAAGCGGTTAACCAGTACAGTGCACATTCTTCCGCCAGAAACTGACAACTGCTCTTCTTGAATCAGTGGAAGGGAGAGAATGACCGTATAATAGATTTCATGATCAATCTCCACGAAAGAATGTTGCCGACCGGTATCGAACCCCCCTCCTCCTAATCATCAGTCAGACGCGGATCCAACTGAGCTATAGAGGTTGGGGAGTTTAATGGGTACCTGAATTAACCCTTATCTTGCTGTTCACGACAACCCCTATCTTTGCAAACAGTGCAGATCCAGACCAGATGTCTTCTGAAGAAGCCATCCGATCAGGATCTACTCTGTTTGGCATTCGGTTTATGAAGTTGTAGCAATAAATTACATCAAGTAATCTGATTGGTTGATAGACATAAATGGGTGTGGCTTAAATGAATATTCAGCAAGATAAGGGTTAATATGAAATTTAAATTATTTCCAACTTCATTTTCTTTTTCAGCTTCATTGTATTGATACCAAATTTAACCCTTATCTTGCTGAATATTCATTTAAGCCACACCCATTTCTGTCTATCAACCAATCAAATTACTTGATGTAATTTATTGCTACAAATTCATAAAGTTAATGCCAAACAGTGTAGATCCTGATCAGATGGCTTCTTCAGAAGCCGTCTGCTCTGGATCTATACTGTTTGCAAAGATAGGGGTTGTCGAGAACAGCAAGATAAGGGTTAAATTATTTTCGAAATCATTTTCTTTGTTGAGCTTAAAATGACATCTTCATAAATGAGTAACAAAAAAATCTTATGTTTTTCTAACCAAATTGTATTTGAAATTATTTTGTAGTGCATGAAAAATGGGGAATTTTATAAAAGTTACTAGGCATTATTAATGAAAAAGGCCGAAGTACATGACATCTGCTGGCATCTGCCCAGAAGACAATTCACATTATTTTAATATCAAGTCTAATTTTTACTGAAAAATGAGAAAAAAAAAGTACTTCGAAAATGCTGTCTGCTATTAAAGCATGCTTTGTATTTAGTTTATACTAATTTATTTAAGTTCGAATGCGATGAAAGCTCCAAGCTAATTGAATTGCTCTCCAACACTCATTCAGGATGTTATCATGTGCGCGAGAGAAAGGCGGGGACTCTTACAACACTGCTACCCATTTACACCTGGGTCGAGTGGGGCATTGTCATAAAGTGTCTTGACCAAGGACACAGCGCAGTTCTGATGGCCGGATTCGAACCCACAACCTCTCGATGATAAGTCGAACGCGATAACCACTGAGCTATCGAGGCTGACATTTGTATTTGTATTTGAAGGGTTTACTCCGAGCATGCCCCTTTGATATATCAATACATGATTGAATCTTACTTTCTCTTGTCTCTGTTCAAACGATGATTTCTGGTTTCTCTTTCGACCCCCTAGAATATCAGTAACATCTTCTCCCTCACTGTCACTCTCGCCCAGAAGGTCCACGGGTTTCCTAAGTTTCAAACTGGTATCTTCTTCTCTGAAATTTGGGTATATCATGATATTCATTTAATTGCTCAAAATTTCATGTCAAGCATATACTGTACACCGCAAAAATCCTGAAAAATTCAGACGCCTTGAGGAGGACTTGTTGTAATTCTCCTGAAATTTTAATGAATTTGTGTAGCGATCCTGCAAGGATTCTAAAAGGTATAAACGGAATGGCAAACAGTGTAGACCCTGATCAGACTGCTCCTTCAGGAGCAGTCTGATCTGGGTCTGCACTGTTTGGTTAGGCCTATCTGTCCCAATTCTTAGGATCATTACGGTATGTGTATGTCATGACATGCATTTATTTGCTCAAAATTTAATTTATCATATGATGTCGCGTCTGAGAATGTAATAACAACATGTAACTAGACAAAGTTCCCAGTGGGGCATGTATACCCCGGCCAGTGCCATCGCCTTTAAGTGGAAATTTGTCTGTGGCATTGAACCTTTCCAAATAAACTTTCCATTTAGTCCACTGAGAATAACTATTGAATTCCAACAAATAAAGTATGATTTATCTTATCAAAAGTTTGTGTCAATTTGGAACAATTTTACCTGGAAACAACAAGCATAAAATAGGCTGTCATAGAACATTTGCTGAATTAAAGTAGGTATATAATGCCATAATAAGCCAATACATTTTTTTTATTATTACTTGCATTTATTACTGTCTACATTTCAAGAGGAAATAATATGCAAAATTTAACAGTTCTAGTCACTGTAGTTTCTAATATCACAAGGGACAATTTATAAGCTGACAAATCTGACAAGGGTCACAGCATAAAGAAAGAACAAACTAACTATGTACAAACAGATGGAAAGACAAAAACTATAACCTTTGATATACGTTGTATGCCAGGAGTATAATGAAAACAGATAACGCAAAATTTTGACGTAATCAAATGTCTAAGTCTTAATTATTGACCCCTAGCCGAACCCAGGGTCTGGACCCAAGAGCTTAGATATTCCATATGAAAGTTAATGCTATAGAGATATTCTGTACCAAATATGAAGAGAATCTAACGTGAAGTTAAAGAGATATGAGCAATCAAAAAGGTTTAACGGAAAACTTTGACATAAAAGTTGATGAACGGACGGACAGACGACCCAGGGGCTTGACCCGGGAGCTTAGATATTAACAAATATGAAGACAATCTAACATGTGGTTACAGAGACATGAGCAATCAAAAAGGTTTAACACAATAAAAGTTGACAAACGGACAGACAGCCCACCCAGGGGCTTAGATATTCCATATGAAAGGTAATGCTATTATTAAGAGAATCTAACATATGAGCAATCAGAAAGGTTTAACACAAAACTTTGACGTAAACGTTGACGAAAGGACGGACGGACAGCCCACCAAGGGGCTTGACCCGCGAGTTTAGAGTTTAGATATTCCAAATGAAAGGTTATGCTATAGAGATATCCTGTACCAAATATGAAGAGAATCCAACATGTGGTTACAGAGGTATGAGCAATCAAAAAGGTTTAACGCAAAACTTTGATGTAAAAGTTGACGAACGGCAGGACAGACGGAAGTACGAACGAACCAATGAACCAACAAACCAACGAACAGACGAACGGATGGAAAGACGAAAACTATATATCTCCGACATACGTCATATGCCGGGGGTATAATAAATTTGATAATCCACTAGTGGATGAAATATGCAAATTAGCTAGATACGTCCCATAACGTTACATGTACGAAGTCCTTAATGACGTCACGTTTAACAATGACAGAATATTGAATTTTTTGTAAACAATCCAGATCAAATGCGTTCAAGATGCCATATGATAAATAGAATCTTGCATTCGTGCTCATGTATAATTGAATTTATTTTTAAAACTTGAGGAAAAAGGATAAAATGATCAGCAAAGCCTCACATTTTATTCCTTTTCCACAACTCGTTTAATAAATTCAATAATACATGAACACTCATGTAAGAACCTCTATGTTAAGCATGTTAAATTCATCACACAAGAGTGAGTGTTTGAGTTTGAGTCCCACCAACAGCTAAGGTCATACAGAGATGGGACATCGGTTTAAAGACTCATCCGAAAGTCTGGAGAAGCCCAGGATTGATCCTGCGACCCCAGGCCCCTAGGTTATAAAACATTTTTTCATGCTCAACTCACTTGAGCAGAGAATTTGTCCTGCAAACAAATTTTAAAATGCCAACAATTGTTGGCATTTTAAAATTTGTGAGCAGGACAAATAACATTTTCTGCTGAGAAAGAAAAATCGCCTAACTTCTTAGTATTTTAATTTTTATGAGCACCACAAGTTTCATGCTCAGCTGAGTTGATCATGAAAAAAGTTTTATAACCTCGGGGCCTGGTTAACAAGGCAAGTAGCCTAACCACTACACCACGGAGGCTTCTATCATCACACAAGGACATAAATGTTTTAAAATACCAAATTCTACCTACCAGTGCACTTGTACTATTGAGCAGTGACGTCAGCGGGAATATAACAGGGGGACATGATGTTTTGTTGCCCTGCGTGTGGCATTCTCTCGACCAATCAGAATTCTTAAATAGCTCATGAATATTAAAGAGGTATAATAATATACTTTTTCGCCCTGCACAGGGCATGTTCTCAACCAATCAGAATTCTTGAATAGCTCATGAATATTAATGAGGTATAATAATTTAACTCAACCATCAACCAAACAGAATTCTTGAATAGCTCATGAATATTAATGAGGTAAAATAAGATGTTTTGTCACCTTGCATTTGGCATTCTCTCGACCAATCAGAATTCTTAAATAGCTCATGAATATTAAAGAGGTATAATAATATACTTTTTCGCCCTGCACAGGGCATGTTCTCAACCAATCAGAATTCTTGAATAGCTCATGAATATTAATGAGGTATAATAATTTATCTCAACCATCAACCAAACAGAATTCTTGAATAGGTCATGAATATTAATGAGGTAAAGTAAGATGTTTTGTCACCTTGCATTTGTCATGCTCTCAACCAATCAGAATTCTTGAATAGCTCATGAATATTAATGAGGTATAATAATTTAGATTAATAAGGGATATCTTTTTGATCTTCTATAAATTAAAAGTATGCTGTGTGTAGGCACTTCTAGAATGATTTCTGAATAACTTTCTATGGTACTAATGAGTGCACACAACATTCATTGCCAAGATAAAAGAAGAAAATTCTCCTTAAATTATCGCAACTATACTTATGTCTAAGAGATGTTGAGAAATTTTCCTGAGGATGCAAGAATGGGTTCTACTCAGTCACGGCAAAGGAGCCGTCGGGTTTTCTAGCATCGATGTTTGACCGATCATCTTCCCAATAAATATACACACAAACATTAAAGGATCTGATGTTGGCTCAACCTATTCATCCTCTCTTTAGTCTTGTAAATACTTACTTATGTAACTTATGTATGTATTGTAATTCATCTTTGATCTAGTTTTCAAAAAGAAAAATAAACAAGAAAGCAGTCTGAAGGATAGCCAAATCACCCGCCGCACTTTGTATCAAGGCTCAATCTTGTGACCTTCACCTATGACCTTCACCTTATGTTGGCATGGTTTATTTATGGTTCTGCACATCAGCTCACTGTGAGGTACATTTCACAAAAGTTTAATGAAAATCATTCCAGGGGTATGAAAATCATTCCAGGGGTAAAGGAAATATGGAACGGACACAAAATTCAGTTTCAAACTCGTGACCTTCAACCGTGACCTTGACCTTAAGTCGAAATGGTTCAATTTATGGGTTCTGCACACCAGCTCACTGAGACAAAGAATTGACCAAAGTTTAATGAAAATCTATCAAAGGGTTCAGGAGATATGGAGTGGACAAGAAAGTGTTATGGACAGACAGACAGACAGACGGACATGGGTTCTGCACATCAGCTCACTGAGAAGAATATTTGACCAAACTTTAATGAAAATCCTTCCAAGTGTAAAGGAAATATGGAATGGACACAAAATTCCAATTTTCAAACTCATGACCTTCAATCGTGACCTTGACCTTGAGTCGGCATGGTTCATTTATGGGTTCTGCACACCAGCTCATTGAGACGAATAATGACCAAAGTTTAATAACCAGAGGACCAGTGGTCCTGAACCGCTCACCTGTCTGGTGACAATTTTCCTACTTAGATCAGCAGAAAATGTCATTTACCCTGCTCATAAATTTTAAAATGCCATCTCAATATTTGTTGGCATTTTAAAACTTATGAGCAGGGTAAATTTCATGCTGAAGTGAGTTGAGCGTGAAAAAAGTTTTATAACCTCGGTGCCTGTGCTTCAGACTGGTCCCCTTTTTGTCTATTTTCAAGTAGAAAATAATAAAAAAAAAAACAATAACAAACAACGCTTAAAACTATAAACAGCCTTTATTTATTTATTTTTATTAAACTCTGCACAAAATCAAATAGTTATAAGAAAAATATATAAATATATAGTAGTGGTGGCTATCTTGGTCATGTGACCTAGACCATATTGGCAACTTTTCATCTTGGTCATGTGATCTAGACCGTATTGGCATTTTTTCATTTGTTCAACTCACAAAGGCTCCATATTAAATTTCACTTAAATTGGCTCAGCAGTTTTGGAGAAAAAAATATCTGAAATATGGATCCTGAATGACCTTGGTCTAAGGCCAATGAATGACCTTGACCTTTCTCACCCATAGATCTTCATGTATTCAGTTACTTTACCTGATCTACAAATTTTGGTGACACTGTCTTCAATGGTTTCCTATAAATCTATTATTTTCACTTTGACCCATGCAAAAGCCTAAGTCGGCAAATTTGACATTGTTGTAAAATAGGTCAAGGTCAACCCAGGGTCACCAGTTGTACAAACCATGATGGGCCTGAGTACCATATGCTACATGCCAAGTTTCAAGGCCACTGGCGTTATGGTTCTGGAGAATAAGATTTTTGAAGGCTTTTTACCATATATGGGCATGGCGGCCATCTTGGGTCTAAGGCCAATGAATGACCTTGACCTTTCTTACCCACAGATCTTCATGTATTCAGTTACTTTACCTGATCTACCAATTTTGGTGACACTGTCTTCAATGGTTTCCTATAAATCCATTATTTTCACTTTGCCCCATGCAAAAGCCTAAGTCGGCAAATTTGACATTGCTGTAAAATAGGTCAAGGTCAACCCAGGGTCACCATTTGTACAAACCATGATGGGCCCGAGTACCATATGCTACATGCCAAGTTTCAAGGCCAATGGCCTTATGGTTCTGGAGTAGAAGATTTTTTAAGGTTTTTTACCATATATGGGCATGGCGGCCATCTTGGGTCTAAGGCCAATGAATGACCTTGACCTTTATCACCCATAGATCTTCATGTATTCAGTTACTTTACCTGATCTACAAATTTTTGTGACACTGTCTTCAATGGTTTCCTATAAATCCACCCATGCAAAAGCCTAAGTCGGCAAATTTGACATTGCTGTAAAATAGGTCAAGGTCAACCCAAGGTCACCATTTGTACAAACCATGATGGGCCTGAGTACCATATGCTACATGCCAAGTTTCAAGGCCACTGGCCTTATGGTTCTGGAGAAGAAGATTTTTGAAGGCTTTTTACCATATATGGGCATGGCGGCCATCTTGGTCATGTGATCCAGACCCCGCGAACAAACTTTCGTTCCCCCATCCCACTGAGGCTCCATATGAAATTTGGCTTTGATTGGCCCTGCAGTATAGGAGAAGAAGATCTTTGAAAATGGTGGACGGACGGACGGACGGACGACAGACCATGGCTATACTATAAGCTCACCTATGAGCCTAAAGGCTCAGGTGAACTTAAAATCTATCAAAGGGTTCAGGAGATATGGAGCGGACAAGAAAGTGTTACAGACAGACAGACTGATGTTCTCACAAATGGATAGTTATGTGGCTATTTTTGGCAGGATCAATACTTAAGTGGCTACTTTTAGCCACAGAAAAGAAGTATTTTCGGTGTCTAACGGAATAAATCGCATTGACTTACATTGATTCTGTCCACTTACATAGCCACCTATCCATTTGTTGGTGCGGACAGACGGACAGACGAAGGCCATTCCTATAATCCCCGCTCCGCTTCGCTGCGGTGGATTAAAAAAAAACAATCATAATATGACTATTATGAGGCTTATGAACCGGGCTACAGCAAATCTCCAATGTGATCTGAGAACAGTGATAACTGAACTCAGCCTGCATACACTCAGAATCTGTTATATCCTGGCTTGCTAATATTTGTAATGCAAACATCTAACTTACATATATCTACCGTAAAAATCCTAAAAAATTCAGACATCTTGAGTACTTGCTGTAATTCTCCTAAAATTTGAACAAATTTGTTTCACGATCAAGCAAAGAAGCCCATAAAGAGCAGATGGAATGGCAAAAAGTGTAGACCCTGATCAGACTGCTTCTTCAGAAGCAGTCTGATCTGGGTCTGCAATGTTTGCTTAGGCCTGTCTGTCCCAATACTTAGGATCATTATGATAACTTACATTAACTCTTAAACTGCCAGTCATGGCATTTCCAGGTGTCATTTTCAACTTTTTATTTTTCGGACATTTTCAGAGAAAATATGGCTTGCCATTACATGTGAATCGTCTGCTCAGCAGACAATAATAATAAATAATAATAATAATAATAATAATAATAATAATAATAATAATCGACCTTATTTATAGAGGGTAACACATTTAGTAAACTAGTACTAATCTTCCATGTGGCCCTCTATTCCTGTGTAGAAACCAGTACTAAGCAATGTGGATAAAGTTTCTTGCTCAAGGAAACTACACTTGCCGCTCGTGGGGTTCGAACCCGGTACCTCTCGATCCCGAGGCCGATACTTTACCACTGCACCACAGCGCTCCACATGTAATGTCAAGCCTTACTTTCTCGGTGCATATGCAGCTGCCAAGGTAAATGCAATAGCTCTACCTGTGCCTCAAAAGACCATCGCCAGGCTGTAGGATGTCAAGGAAAGTGGGGTTTATAACAGTACCGTAATGATCCTAAATATTGGGACAGATAGGCCTAAGCAAACAGTGCAGATCCAGATCAGACTGCTCCTGAAAGAGCAGTCTGATCAGTCTACACTGTTTGTCATTTCATCTACACCTTTTGGACTTCTTGATGAATCATGTAACAAATTTGTTAAAATTTTTTGGAGAATTACAGCAATTTCTCAAGGTGTCAGATTTTTTAGGATTTTTACGGTATATACTGGCCTGATGATGTAGAGACAAGAGCATCGGTGAAACCGAGGGATGCTCCCCGAAGATGCGCAGAAGTAGGAGGGTTATTTTAGTGAAATAATCCTATACACTTTGAAGTTTGATAAGATTTGTTTGAAGACAAAGGTTATGGGTACTTGTTACAATCGTCTGAATGAGGAGGTTCTAATGAGTACCCTCAGCTGAATTTGGAGTACAAATAAAGAAACTAGGTAGTGACTTTCAACAAAGAATGCAAAAAAAAAGGAGAAATGTAAGGCCCCTTCCCTGCAAGGACCTGTAAATCTTAAACCATAAGGCTAAGAAACTCAGTTTTGGGTTCCCTAGTAAGTGATTTTCAATGGAAAATGTCACCAGGAATACACATGTGAAACATGAAAGCCCTATTACCCATGGTTATGAAAAAACAGGAGATATTTTTTTTTGAAAAAGGGGAGATAATTCAGTGAAAATAAGCAATATAGTTATGGCCCTTTGTCAGAATGTAGGTTTTTGAGATGTAAGTAAGTGTGTGAAGTTTCATGAGAGTAGGACAAATACTTTTAAAATTTTGACTGGAGTTTAAATTGTTTGGGTATGGCCTGACAAACATACACCCAAAAGCAATTTGTCAGCATGTAGGTCTTGGGATGGTAATTATGTGTGTGATGTTTCATGAGAGTAGACAAAATACTTTTGAAGTTATCACTGAGGTTAAGGTTTTTGGTTTAGGTGTGACAAACACACAAGTTATTCTCCTTTGTCAGAATGTAGGTCTTGTGATGGTAAGTATGTGTGTGAAGTTTCATAAGAAAAACTTGCCAATTCTTTTGAAGTTATGACCAAGGTTAAGTTTTTTGGTTAATGCGTGACAAACACGCATTCCGTGGCGTCTGATCTGGGCATGCACTGTTTGCCACTTACCCCTTTTGGGCTTTCCGGTACCAAATGGGTTTAACCAAAAGTCTAAGAATTCCCTAGTTAGTGATTTTCAACAAAGACTGCAGAAATAAGGACGAATGTAAGGCCCCTTCCGTGCAAGGGCATGTAAATCTTTAACCATAAGACAAAAAAACTCAGTTTTGTGTTCCCTAGTAAGTGATTTTCCATGAAGAATGTCACAAGGAATACATATGTGAAATATGAAAGCCCTGTTACCCATGGTTATGAAACAACAGGAGATATTTTTTGAAAAAGGGGAGATAATTCAGTGAAAATAAGCAATATAATTATGGCCCTTTGTCAGAATATAGGTTTTGTGATGGTAAGTATGCATGTGAAGTTTCATGAGAGTAGTATAAATACCGTATTCGACCTATTTACCGCACCGTGCGCTTAGTTTTTTCAAAATTGTATGAAAATATTGTGGTGAAAAATCTACCTAATAAGCGCACACTCAATACGAAAAAAATACGAAAAAAAGCTTCTGATATGATTGTTTTATACAGTTGAATTTCAGCATAGGGGTTCACCATGTTCACCATATATACATAAGATTGTCCAGGTCAAAGATGCAGCAAAACTCAATATGAATTTGTCGGGAGGTTACTGTAAAGTGTGCGCTTGTGTATTTTTTCCAGAAAAAGCTTTGGTGTGCGCTTATTGGAGCATGTGCGGTAAATAGGTCGAATACGGTACTTTTAAAATTTTGACGAGTTTAAGTTGTTTGGTTATGGCCTGACAAACACACACCGAAAAGCAATACAGTTATGGTCCTTTGTCAGAATGTAGGTCTTGTGGTAGTAAGTAAGTGTGTGCAGTTTCATGAGAGTAGGGCAAATACTTTTGAATTTATGACCGATGTTACGTTTTTTGGTTAAGGCGTGACAAACACACGGACAAAAGGAATATGGTTTGTCAAAATATAGGTCTTTTGGATAAGGCGTGACAAACACCCATTCCGTGGCGTCTTATCTGGGCCTGCACTGATTGCCACTTACCCCTTTTGGGGTTTCCGGTACCAAATGGGTTTAACCAAAAGTCTAAGAATTCCCTAGTTAGTGATTTTCAACAAAGACTGCAGAAATAAGGAGAAATGTAAGGCCCCTTCCGTGCAAGGGCATGTAAATCTTAAACCATAAGACAAAGAAACTCAGTTTTGTGTTCCCTAGTAAGTGATTTTCAATGAAGAATGTCACAAGGAATACATATGTGAAATATGAAAGCCCTATTACCCATGGTTATGAAACAACAGGAGACATTTTTTGAAAAAGGGGAGATAATTCAGTGAAAATAAGCAATAAAATTATGGCCCTTTGTCAGAATGTAGGTTTTGTGATGGTTAGTATGCATGTGAAGTTTCATGAGAGTAGGATAAATACTTTTAAAATTTTGACCGAGTTTAAGTTGTTTGGTTATGGCCTGACAAACACACACCGAAAAGCAATATAGTTATGGCCCTTTGTCAGAATGTAGGTCTTGTGGTAGTAAGTAAGTGTGTGCAGTTTCATGAGAGTAGGGCAAATACTTTTGAATTTATGACCGAGGTTAAGTTTTTTGGTTAAGGCGTGACAAACACACGGACAAAAGCAATATGGATTGCCAGAATATAGGTCTTGTGATTGTTAGTATGAGTGTGAAGTTTCATGGGAGTAGGGATAATACTTTTGAAGTTATAACCGGTTAAATGTTTTGGTTTAGATTTGAAACTGACTGACAAGGAGATTACTATAGGGCACCCAAAATACTGTGTGGGGCCCTAATTAAGAAGGGAAGTAACTCCCTAAATACTGTTGGCAGGGTTATGCTTCTTGCATTCTGCAATTTCTCTCATAGCCCCCTATCGGTGTATCAAGTTTCACTAAATTACCATTAAAACTTTTAGAGATATGCTCCGGACAAGCTTAATATAGCAAAAACTAAAAAGGGAAATAACTCTGTAATTACTTGTGATAGAGTTACAGTTCTTGCACTCTGCACTTCCTCTGATGGCCATCTATCAATGTATCAAGTTTCACTTAAATCCCTTTTACACTTTCAGAGATATGCTCCGGACAATCTTTGCATTGAAAAAGTTAAGAAGGGAAGTAACTCCATAAATACTGGTGACAGGGTTATGGTTCTTGTATTCTACGATTCCCCTCATCGCCCTCTATCAGTATATCAAGTTTCACTTAAATACCTCTAATACTTTTAGAGGTATAGAGTGTGACGGACAGATGGACGGACGGACAGACAGACAAAGCGGCGACTATATTGCTCCCCCTTCGGGGAGCATAAAAAGTGGGGTTTGTCGCAGTATGGTGCACATAATTCAAGCTCGACCATAGATATTGGCCACTTGTCACATATATAGATTGAGATTTAACTAATCATAACCCAAAATCCAAGAAAACCAAGAAAAATATATAGGAACATTCAAGATCATATTGGATCAAAAAGAAGCTTTTGCTGATATTATATTAAGCCTTTTACTGCTGAATAATTAAGTTAGCCACACCCATTTCTGACTTGAACCAATCAGATATTATATAATGTTATTTATTCCTACAAATTCACAAACTGAATGTAAAACAGTGTAGATCCTGATCAGATGGCCATCTGATCTGGATCTACACTGTTTGCAAAGGTAGGGGTTGTTGTGAATAGTGGGATATGGTTTAATGCCAATATTTATTCAAACCTAACAAAAACCACCTACTCTGAGCTGCTTTCATCATCATCACCTCCAACTTCTTCTTCCACCTCCTCTCCAACTTCTTCAACCTCCTCCTCTTCCTCTTCATCATCATCTTCATCTCCACTATCAGCATCACCTTCCCCATTGCGTTGGTTTTCCTCATTTCCTCTGACTTTGTCTTTTCCTTTGTTAGACTGTGGCATATCAGGTGGGTCAAAGAAATCTTCGTAATGGAGATCCTGTAAGGAAAGCGAAAATTAAGATAGAAATTTACATGTTATACTATAATGTTATTAACCAAGTACAGCCCCCGACCATCGGGGCTAGAAGAAATAGATGGGCTGCACAATGCTTGAATTGCTTCCATGCATAGCTGAAACCAACCACACTTGAGTCCTGGTAAACCTCTTAGAGGATCTAAGCCTGCCCAGGCAAAGGGGTGCGAGTCGGACCACCCAAGCCTTTAAACCCTATCGGTTTCATTAGGCAACAGGGCTAGAGATGGCATTTCATCTCAATGTTGGGTAAAAGTCCCGCAAAATTGGAAGCAACGTCTCCAAAATGCCCCTTTTTAGTGTTGACGGGGACGTTAATCCTCAAATCAAACAAACAAACAAATTGACCAAGTAATTTTGTATTGGCTCTCTTACAGGTCCGAGGTTTGCTGTATTGGGCTGAGGCCAAAGTCCAATACAGCAGTCCAAGGACCTATCTCGAGCCAATTTGAAATTGCTTGGTTAATGACAATTTTATTAATTAACTTCAATAAAAGGCTGTAATGGTGTGCTGATTGACCCATTTTGTACTGAATAGAATTATCTCCCTGGGCCCAGTTGTTCAAAGCATTGTTAGCTTAACAAGCTTGTTAATGGTTGAAATGTTAACTGCTCTAGTATGAGCAATATCGACTACTGTCCCATCTTTGTTAAAAAAAATGTGAGTAGGGCTACTCACATTTTCTCAACAAAAATATTAGCATATTAAATGATCAAAGTTTTAATGATATGTTAACTAACTGTATCATTTGTTTTGAACATCTGGCCCCTGATATAAAGCAGGAATTCATTTGAAAATTTAGGAACTTGGGTTGAGCTATATTTAGAAAATATGTATTTAGAAAAAAGGCTTATGAAAACATTTAACAAACAGGGAAGTCCTGACCTGACCAGTCAGCGTGTTTTGTGGCATCTGATCTGGGTCTGCATTGTTTGCCACTGTTCCATTTTTGGAAAAATGACAGCCCCCACCTAGATTGGCTGCATGGTGCTTCTACACAGAGCTGAAACCGACTGCACATGAGTACTGGTACACTGCTTAGAGGATCTAAGCCTGCCCAGGCAAAGCGGTGCGACTTGGACCATCCATGCTTATAAACCCTATTGGTTTCAATGGGCGACAGGGCTTGAGATGTCATTTTATTTCAGTGTTGGGTAAAAGTTAATCCATTCTAACACAGCATGTCTATTTTGCATAGTAACAGATAAGTATTTTGTGATAAATGAAGGCTGGTTTTTTGCCAACTTTCCATAAAAACCTACATTGTATGTTGTGGGTATTCATTAGAATGCCGAGGCGGCTCTAATGAGTGCCCACAACATAGGTTTATTTTGAGAAATAATGACAACTATACTTCAATAGAAAGGGTCAGTGATTAAGTGTGCAAACAATCACTGGGCGGAATAGCCTGATAAGTGACGGGGCTTGAAGAAATAGATTGGCTGCATGATGCTTCCACACAGAGCTGAAACCTACTGTACATGAGTACTGATAACTGCTTAGAGGATCTAAGCCTGACCAGGCAAAGCGGTGCGAGTTGGACCGTCCATGCTTATAAACCATACTGGTTTCAATGGGCGACAGGGCTTGAAATGTCATTTTATCTCAGTATCTCAGTGAAAGTTTATCCATTCTAACACAGCATGTCTATTTTGCACAGCAACAGGTAAGTATTTTGTGATAATTGAAGGCTAGTTCTTTGTTAATTTTCCATAAAAACCTATATTGTATGTTGTGGGTTATGTCAGAACGTTCAGTGAACAAACAAAGTCTGCAAACAATCACTGGGCGGACTAGCGTGATAAATGATGTCATAAAAAATGTCATTATGGCGTCACTTGTAGGTTCTTTGACATTGGACAATGGAACATTTTTTTCACATCCAAAACATTACAAAAGGGCATGTATGTGTGTGATAGAGTCAATTATTTTGGCTGGATTACTTCGAAGACTGGTACAGTCGAACTTCAATGGCTCGAACACCTTTGGGACCTCAAAAATCTGTTCGAAACAGGGGTAGTTCGAGCCACTGAGGTTACTCTCATGAGGCATAACAAGATAATTTTAGACATCTTTTCGGTGTTCTATAATGATAATGTATACTGTGTGAACTCATTAGAATCGCCTCATCGATGCGATTCTTATGAACACACACAGCATTCATTTGCAAGATAAAAGACTAAAATCTCCTTAATTAATCCCCCACTATTTCTTATGTAGAGGATTTCGCTAGGGACTCAAGAATGGGATCAACACATCCATGGTAAACGAGCCATTGCTGTTCGAGCCATCGAAGTTCTACTGTATAAGGTTGGGAGAATGTGAAGGAAACGACAAAATTTTGGTTGATTTTTAGTGTGTCAGAACAGAAATACATGTTGATCAGCTCTAGTGTGTGATTTGTTGAGCCACAAATCACAGTCTGCTGGTCAGCTCTAAGTCTAAGAAGACAAATCACTTGCATTACATGCTCATGATTTGATTTACTTTACAAAATGACCTCCAAACAGTGATTTGTTACTCAACAAATCACTGCTACAGCTGATCTATTCTTTATCCTTCTCTCGTTGAATATTCAGTTTAGCCACACCCATTTCTGACTTTGAACCAATCAGATTACTTGATGTAATTTATTCTTACAAAGCTATAAACTTAATGTCAAACAGTGTAGATCCTGATTAGATGGCTTCTTCAGAAGCCGTCTGATCCGGATTTACACTGTTTTCAAAGATAGGGGTTGTCGTGAACAGCATGATAAGAATTAAGAAACAGCAAACTGATTTTATCTGAATTCATTGGATGGTTTAGGCGTTCACAAGTTTAGAGCAAACCGTTAATTTTGTACCTCATTGCCAGAATCCAGCTCAGCAAATACATCAATATCCTCCTCCACATCATCATCATCGTCACTATCTGATTCAATGTTTCCCAACTTTTCTCGTCTCTGTCGTTTTTCTTCTCGCTTATCTTCCTGGTCAAGAAATGCTTCCAGATCAGCCAGCTTAAAGAATGCATCATCTACCACACTTCCTTTCTTGTTTGAATTACTGACCTCTTTTTTCTTCTTACTTTTATCTTTTGGAGTATCATTTACTGCCCCCTTTCTTGAAACATTAGTTTCTTTTTTCATTTTACCTTTGTTTATTTCAGTGTCTTCTGTTTCTTTAAATCTCACAGATTTGTTTGACTTCTGTTTGGTCACACCCTTAAACTCCTCAATGTCCCTACCTTCAATGCCACCAGCATCATCGTTTTCTTCAGAATCATCATCACTTTCATTCATTCCTCCCTTACCCAAGGGACCAAAGTCAAAGTTTAAATCGTCATCAGAATCCCCCGTAAAGTCAAAGAATTTGTCATCTTCTTCCTCAGCCTTTCCTGCACGAGATTTTATTTTTGAAAGTTCTTCATCTGATACTTCTCCAACATCACTGTGATCAGAATCTGTATCTTTCACACTGCTGTCATTTTCCTCCTCATCCAAGTCCCCATCGCCACTAGCTTCATTTTTGGGCTTAAGTTTGCCAAGTAATTTTCTCTTTTCAGTTAGTTTCTGCTTCCTATTTGTGTCTTTTTCTCTGTTAGGTTTTGAATGAAATGACAGCTTTTTCTTATCTGCCAGTAATCTGGCAACACCTGTGACTAGTTTAGATATGGTTATATCATTATGTAACTCCAACTGTTGCCATATTTGTTCATCATCAAAACCTTTCACTATAAGTTCTGGAAGAGCACTAACTGAGGTTTTGGCTTCAGGTTCTGTTCTTTTAGTATTGTCATATATAGTTTTAAGGGTGGCTGTAAATTTCTTTGCTGAGGCTTTCTGGGCTCTGTAATAGACATGAAACATTATCAAGCTCTTAACCCAATAACCATCAAGCAAAATCACAGCTGATCAGCATTCTAAAGTTTTCAGGGAAAATTAACCTAATTTTTACTGACCGTTCCAAGGCATTTCTTCTGTTGTGGTTTGTTGTTGTTGTAGTTTTCTTTGCATGTTATTGCTAATATCTTTTTATTTTGGATAGCAGTTTGGCAATTTCATGGGAAAGTAAATGTCCGTTTGGCTTTCCGCTTGTGACGTTTTCATTATGGTGTAGTTGGTTTATTTATGTGCTTCTTTCCCTTTGGTGTCTTGGATTGGAGGTGCGAGCTACATGTAATTGTATTGATTTCTGACGATTGCCTTCACTTCTATTTTGACATTTTATATGAATCATCTCCTCTGCTTAGCAGACAATTAACATAAAATGTCAAACATTATTTTCTGTGAAAATAATGTAGACTGACTTCTATAGCAATGGGGTTGAGTATTTGGTTAAAACTCTAGCAACTCAAATTAAATCCCTGCCAGAGTCATCTAAATCTAAAATATTTGTGACAATAACAAGAAAAACAAGAGGGCCATGATGGCCCTGAATTGCTCACCTGAATCCAAGATGTTTCAAAGCTTATGGAAATGACGGATTCGCTGCTTTAAGGAGATGTGGAGCAAAGACTTTTATCTTTGGAGGCTATTTTTCATTGTAGTGCAATTTGAAGGTTTTTATCCCCACGCTTTTCGAAGAAAAAGTGGGGATATTGTAATTGTCTCCGTCGTCCGTCCGTCTTACCGGACGACTCCTCCCACACTTTTACAGCTAGAAACTTAAAACTTTGGGAACTGATAGGTCTTTGGTCTGAGGAGTGCATGACACTTTTGGAATTTTGATCCTACCCCTAGGGGCCAGGTCAGGGATCGGGGTGCCCCGGGGGTAAAAAATCAAAGTTTTCAGAACCTGGTCGTGTGACATATCAAATCGAACGGCATAATGAGTAGAATACATAACAATCAAAATTTGACCCCTAGGGTGAGTAGGGTCAGGTTTCAGGTCACCAGAGGTCAAAAACTTGGATTTTCACCCCCATAACCCCCTTTTTAACGATTACCGGATAACTCCTCCTACGCCGTTTCAGATAGAAACATGAAACTTTAGGAACTAATAGGTCTTTGGTCTGAGGAGTGCACGACACTTTCAGAATTTTGATCCTACCCCTAGGGGCCAGGCCAGGGATGGGGTGCCCCGGGGGTAAAAAATCAAAGTTTTCAGAACCTGGTTGTGTGACATATCAAATCAAACGGCATAATGAGTAGAATACATAACAATCAAAATTTGACCCCTTGGGTCAGGTTTGAGGTCACCAGAGGTCAAAAACTTAGATTTTCACCCCCATAACCCCCTTTTTAACGATTACCGGATAACTCCTCCTACGCCGTTTCAGATAGAAACATGAAACTTTGGGAACTGATAGGTCTTTGGTCTGAGGAGTGCATGACACTTTTGGAATCTTGATCTTACCCCTAGGGGCCAGGCCAGGGGTGGGGTGCCCCGGGGGTAAAAAATCAAAGTTTTCAGAATATGGTCGTGTGACATATCAAATCGAACGGCATCATGAGTAAAATACATAACAATCAAAATTTGACCCCTAGGGTCAGGTTTCAGGTCACCAGAGGTCAAAAACTTGGATTTTCACCCCAATAACCCCCTTACTAACGATTACTGGATAACTCCTCCTACGCCATTTCAGATAGAAACATGAAACTTTGGGAACTGATAGGTCTTCGGTCTGAGGAGTGCATGACACTTTCGGAATTTTGATCTTAAGATTGGGTGGGAGTTGCAATTGAGAACTTATATAGTGGCGTATCTTTAAAAAAGCGTGGGGATATGCGATGGCGTGCCATTGACTGCGCGATTCTAGTTATTTTTAGCTCTGGTGTCCATTTTGTTTAACAGAGCGGAACAGTTTAGGCAATTTTGAAAGAGGGTCACTCATGGAACATTCCTGGGAAATTATTTTCAAATCGGGCCATTTGCCTAGGAGGAAATGTCATTTAAAGGTTTTTCTATTTTTAGCTCTGGTGGCCATTTTGTTTAACTAAGCGGAACCATTTAGGCAATTTTGAAAGAGGGTCACTCAAGGAACATTCCTGTGAAATAATTTTCAAATCAGGTCAGGCCATTTGCCTAGAAGATGTCATTTAAAGGTTTTTCTATTTATAGCTCTGGCAGCCGATTTGTTTACCGGAGCGATCCATTTTGGCAATTTTGAAAGAGGGTCACCAAAGGAACATTCCTGTGAAATTCCTTTTCAAATTGGGCCATTTGCCTAGGAGGAGATGTCATTTAAAGGTTTTTCTATTTTTAGCTCTTGCGGACATTTTATTTAAAGCAGCGTAACGATTTAGGCAATTTTGAAAGAGGGTCACTCAAAGAACATTCCTTTGAAATTATTTTCAAACTGGGCCATTTGCCTAGGAGGAGATGTCATTGAAAGGTTTTTCTATTTTTAGCTCTGGTGGCCATTTTGTATAACGGAGCAGAAAGATTAAGGCAATTTTGAAAGAGGGTCACTCTAGGAACATTCCTGTGAAATTCTTTTCAAATCGGGCCATTTGCCTAGGAGGAGAGGTCATTTAAAGGTTTTTCTATTTTTAGCTCTGGTGGCCATTTTGTTTAATGGAGAGGAATGATGTAGGCAAATTTAAAAGAGGGTCACTCAAGGAACATTCCTGTGATATTATTTTCAAATCGGGCCATTTGCCTAGGAGGAGATGTCATTTAAAGGTTTTTCTACTTTTAGCTCTGGCGGCCAGTTTATTTAACGGAGCGGAACGATTTAAACAATTTTGAAAGAGGGTCACTCAAGGAACATTCCTGTGAAATTATTTCAAATAGGGCAATTTGCCTAGGAGGAGATGTCATTTAAAGGTTTTTCTATTTTCAGCTCTGGTGGCCATTTTATTTAACGGAGCGGAACAATTTAGGCAATTTTGAAAGAGGGTCACTCAAGGAACATTCCTGGGAAATTATTTTCAAATCGGGCCATTTGCCTAGGAGGAGTTGTCATTGAAAGGTTTTTCTTTTTTTTTAGCTCTGGTGGCCATTTTGTTATTTGAGCAGAACGATTAAGGCAATTTTGAAAGAGGGTCACTCAAGGAACATTCCTGTGAAATTCTTTTCAAATTGGGCCATTTGCCTAGGAGGAGATGTCATTAAAAGTTTTTCTATTTTTAGCTCTGGTGGCCATTTTGTTTAACGGAGAAGAAAGATTTAGTCAATACTGAAAGAGGGTCATTCAAGGAACATTCCTGTGACATTATTTTCAAATCGGACCATTTGCCTAGGAGGAGATGTCATTTAAAGGTTTATCTATTTTGAGCTCAGGTGGCCATTTTGTTTAACGGAGTGGAACGATTTAGGCAATTTTGAAAGAGTGTCATCCAAGGAACATTCCTGTGAAATTATTTTCAAATCGGGCCATTTGCCTAGGAGGAGATGTCATTTAAAGGTTTTTCTATTTTTAGCTCTGGTGGCCATTTTGTTTAACGGAGAGGAATGATTTAGGCAATTTTGAAAGAGGGTCATCCAAGGAACATTCCTGTGAAATTATAACAAAATCCATTCACTGGTTTAGGAGGAGATGTCGTGTGAAGAAAAAGTTTACGCACGCCCGCCCGCACGCACGATGGAGAACGGACAAAAAGTGGTCCCAAAAGCTCACCTCGTCACTACGTGACAGATGAGCTAACAAGAGCACTGCATGCAGGTGCCAACGCTCGGCTGCAAAAATTCTAAGTCGAAAAAGGGGCATAACTTGCCAAAAATATTTTGAGGGTTACCTCACCTATTGGTATGAGTTCCCCTTTTCATAATGAACAACTAGTCCGAGTTTCAAGTAAATATGTTCAGTAATGACAGAGATATTATAAAATATCCAAGTTTTTGCACGACGCAGACATCGCCAGAGCTATGACAATACCTCGTTGTTTTCTTCGAAAACAGGCGAGCTAAAAATGTCACGTGCCAATTCACACTTGCAATTTCTTGATGATGTTGCCATGAAAAGTAAGAAAACTTTCACACGGACTGAACAAATGGTTTGTCTAAACCATGGCAGAACCAAGGGTAAGCGCCCACCCCCGAAACTTTTTTTACTGACCGTTCCAAGGCACTGCTTAGGTTGTGATTTATAATTGTTGTTGTGCGTCTTTCTTATGCCTGTGCAGCTGAAGTTCTTTTTTTTCATTTTGGATAGACGTTTGGCCATTTTATAGGAAAGTACTGGTAACTGTCCTTATGACTCTCTGCTTGTGATGTACACGACGTTCACATTGCTTTATGTTGGTGTTTCTTTCCCTTTGGTATCTTGGATGAAAGGTGCAAGGTAATTGTCTTGATTGCTAATCACTGCTTTCACTTCTATTTTTATATGTCTCAAAACCATGAGACAATATTCAATATGTTACTGTATTCTGAGGATAAGAAGAAAGTGAGGACATAGATGGTAATTGTTATTAAACATGGCCTATTTACATTGATTACATAGGCATGGGTGGGGGTATTGCCAAATAAACATTTGGACCTGTATCTATCATCATAGCATATATAAGCCAAATCCATAATATGGTTTGGAAAATTTGAGCTCTTTAAAATGTTTAACATTAAAATTGTCTAAGTCTGTGACCTTGACCTTGAAGTCATAGGCATGGGTGGGGGTATTGCTGAATAAAACATTTTACCTATATCTATCATCATATTAACCAAAGCCATCATAAAAGTTCAGTTTCTACCAGGTACAAATACCTTAACTGGAGTCTTTAACATGGAAAATTTCTAAGCCCATGACCTTGAGGTCATGGGTGGGGGTATCGCTGAATAAAACTTTGGACCTATATCTATAATCATACCAAATATGAACCAATTCCATCAAATGGTTTGGAAAATATGAGTTCTAAAATGTTCAGGTCTACATTTTACAAAAACCTTAACCTGAGTCTTTAACATCGAAAATTTCTAAGTCTGTGACCTTGACCTTGAGGTCATAGACATGGGTGGGGGTATTGCTTAATAAAACTTTGGACCTATATCTATCATCATACCAAATATGAACCAATTCCATCAAATGGTTTGGAAAATATGCGTTCTAAAATGTTCAGGTCTACCTGTTACAAAAATCTTAACCTGGGTCTTTAACATTGAAAATTTCTAAGTCTGTGACCTTGACCTTGAGGTCATAGGCATGGGTGTGGGTATCGCTTAATAAAACTTTGGACCTACATCTATCATCATACCAAAGATGAACCAGTTCCATCAAATGGTTAGGAAAATATGAGTTCTAAAAGTCCAGGCTCTACATGTTACAAAAACCTTAACCTGAGGTTATAGGATCACGTAAGTACGTACACACACACACATACAGATGGACGTACACATGTACGCACATACAGAAAACCGAACAAGAGCTGTCGCCAGACAGCATAGCTCGCCTGTTTCGCGCCTTCAAAATATAAGGTAAAATTACAGAACCACTTAATATAGGTCACACACACCTAGATACATTTTGAGGTCAGTGATCAGGTCACATGGAACATATATGCCAGATATTACATTTCAGAATCACAATGTGGATGAATTATAAGGCAAAATCAATGAACCATGAAAATAGGTCACACTGACCTACATATATTTCTATGTCAATCATAGACATAGATTATGATCTATGGAACTTATAATTCAGGACTGAAGTTTCTAAAAAAAAAAAAATAGTATTCAATTTGGCGGAGTCACTGAATCATGAAATTTAGGTCATACTGACCAAGATATAATTTTGAGGTCAATCATGGGGTCACATGGATAAAATAATCCAGGCATGATGTTTCTTCATGAAAAAGTATTCAAGATAATAGGCAAATCACTGAACCATGAAATATAGGTCACAGTGACCTAGATATATTTTGAGGTAAATCATGGGGTCACATGGAACCAATAACCCAGGTGTGACAATTCTCCATCAAATAGTAATAACAGTGCCCCAGCTAGCTACCTTCAGAGGGGCGGGCCGACCCTCGTGCCCTCCTGGGCCGCCCCTCGTGCCCTCCCGGGCCGCCCCTCATGCCCTCCGGGCCGCCCCTCGTGCCCGGCCCTCCCGCCCCCCCCCCTGTCCTCTCCAATCTCCCCGCTGCCTTTTCTTATGACATTCCCTGTTTCAAATCCATTCATAAATGCCACTTAGCATCCTCGTAAGTGTAATTTAAGACGTTAATAAGACGGATGGGTAGATGTAATTATTTTATAATACTGGATTAATTATGCGACACGCACCGAAGTAATCATGCTGTTAACGGATGGTAAACGCCATGGCGTACAGTATGACTCGATGAGCGGTATTGTCGGTATTTTTATGACTCTGCCAGAAATACTGGCTAGAACCTGCATCAGTTAACTTTTAATCGGTGTCTTTAAATCTTATTGCAAAAAATAAAATGTGCAATGATTTGTAGGCCCTATCATTATTAAAACGGCCATGATCGGTAAATCAAAATTATTCTCAACTGACTCGTCACTCGTTACGGTTAAAATGCCGACAAAGAGAAAGTTAAAAAGAGAAAGTTAAAAAGATTAAAAAAAAAATCTCCGTTTTTCGGTGGTTGGTCAACGCGAACATGTTAGAAAAAAAACAACAAAAAAACATTCCGATGAAGATTCTGAATAATTATGACTTATTAGCCCTTGCCATGTTCGGGCACATGCAACAGTCGCTCGAGCTCCAATATTTGGAAAAAACGTGAAATTTTCATAACAGTGCAGCGACTGAACGCACGTGAAATAAATGACGTGTGTAATAAAAGGCGGGAAATTCTCTAACGGGAAAATTATGCATTCATATTTCAAGGAATCAAGTTTTTTGGGGGTTGGAGTTACGGTCCTTTCAAGATTCTATCACATATAGAGCTGATCCGATCGTTAATCAGGAGGGCGTAAACCGGAGTAATCTGAACTACATTAAGACGAGCGAGCAAGTGAAGTCTCGGATCAGTCAGCGCATGCGCACAAGCCTTCATTAGCCATAATGATTGGATGAGCAGGTCATTGCTCAACAGTTTCGTCTTGCATCAGTCTGCGCATCGCTGATTTTACAAGCTGGGTTATCCAAACAAACTTGCATAGTTGATGCGCATGTTGTTCTGACTTACATAGCCCAGTAGTTGCGCATGCTGGTCTGAGTCTTTGAGTATCGTGCGACCAGTGAAGACTCGCCACTCGGAGTAGCCTGCGCATCCTTACAAACTACTCTGTCTCAAGAGCCTTTAGCGAAAGGTGAGAAAAGAGCTTGCGCATGTTGATCTGGGTCTTTGCAAGGTGTTGCGCGACGAAGCTCGGTATACACGCTGTTTAATGTGTAATAGGCCTACTGTCGCAGAGTGATCAAGCAGCGGGGATATTGCAAACACTATATGCGCATTTTGATCAGAGTCTTTGCAGATCAGTGAAGACGGAGATCAGCCTTCGCACCCGTTCAGTCTGAGTTCTGCAGCCTGAGTATGACATTCATTCACCAGGAAGGATAATTATTGAGTAGTTTCCCTTGAACAGATTACTTATTCAGTCATGGGTTATTTTTTGTATTGCTTTAATAACACGCTTTCAGATGAATCAAACACTTTATTTTTTTTTTAAATATTATAAATCTATATTTTAAGATACCTAGAAGTTAAATGTTCAAATGTTCTTTAAATAATAAACGTTGCTATTGCTGCGACCCAGTACACCACTTACTTGTGAAATGCATGTAAATATACATAATGCAGTAGAGACATCATTATCAGTAGCTCACTATCCTATTCCAGATCATAACGATTTTGATGGCATTTCAAAGACCAAAAATGTTGCCCTTTTTTTGGCATGCAAAAGTGCCCTACCTAGCCCAGCGCCCCTCTGCCCTGAAATCCTAGCTGGAGCACTGAATAAAGATAATAGGGAAAATCACTGAACCATGAAATATATGTCACAATGACCTGGATTTATTTTGTGGTAAATAATCAGGTCACATGGAATAAATAATCCAGCTGTAACATTTCTTCATCAAATAGTATTTAAGCTAATAGACAAAATCATTGAACCATGAAATATAGGTCACAGTGACCTAGATATATTTTGAGGTCAAGCATGGGACTAATTACCCAGGTATGACATTTCTCCATCAAATAATATTCAAGATAATAGGCAAAATCACTGAACCATGAAATATAGGTCACACTGACCTAGCTATATTTTGAGGTCAATCATGGGGTCACATGGAATTAATAACCCAAGTATGACATTTCTCCATCAAAAAGTATTTGAGATAAAAGACAAAATCACTGAACCATGAAATATAGGTCACACTGACCTACTTATATTTTGGGGTCAATTATCGGGTCACATGGAACTTATAATCCAGGTATGACATTTCTGCATCAAATAGTATCCGAGATAATAGGCAAAATCACTGAGCCATGAAATATGGGTCACACTGACCTAGATACATTTTGCGGTCAATTATCGGGTCACATATAACTAATAATTCAGGTATGACATTTCTCCATCAAATAGTATTCGAGATAATAGTCAAAATCACTGAACCATGAAATATAGGTCAAAGTGACCTAGATATATAATTTTGATGTCAATCATGGGGTCACATGGAACTAATATCCCAGGTATGACATTTCTCCAACAAATAGTCTTCAAGATAAAAGGTAAAATCACTGGACCGTGAAATATAGGTCACCATGACCTTCACCCTTTTACACTTGAACCAATGTCACTTGGTTGGCTGATGTATAACCAATTCTGTCTTTAACTTGTTACCATAAGGGAAAGGTATACAACAAATTACAAAGCTGTCCCAGATTTTGACCCCTAGCCCCACCCCATCCCCACTCCCAGGCATGAACCCAGGGGTGTGTTGTCTTGGAATCTCAGAAGACACTGAGATATAAGCATTTCAAAAACTTTAACACAGTATTAGTAATTTACATAGGTGTCCTAGATTTTGACCCCAAGTCCCACCCTGGGGCATGACCCCAGGGGTCTGTTCTCTTTGAACATCAGAAGACCCTCCCAGGTACTAAAGTTCCAAATATGAGTGCTCTGTGATGAGTGACTGTTGAGATATAAGCATTTGAAAAACTTTTAACACCGTGTGACGGGAACGCACACGCGCACGCCATCCGAGGTGACAACAATAGCTCTCCATGTACTTCGTACAGGCGAGTTAAAAACTATATGCCCCTGGCATCATGCCAATGTGGGGGCATAAAAAGATCCTTCTCTTACCCGTTGTCTTCAATGCTAAATCATATTTTATGCTAAGTGAAGAGATACATGTCATATTCACCATTGGTGACATGAAATTTAATTTATTATATGACATCGTTGATAATCAGTGGATAACGTGTGTAATAAAAATGGTATGACCACACGTGTAATAACACTTTGGAGGGATTAAGTAACGTCATAACGCCGTCCATGTCAACAATGCATTTTTCGTGGAAAAATTGTCAAATTCAAAGGCGATAAAATCCAATTTAAAGTGGTCATATGATAAACAGAATCTTACACTCATGGTCATTTCATATGAAATTTATGAAACTCGCCAGAGGCTCGTTTCAAAAATTTCATATGAAATGACCACATTAAGATTCTCTATTTTTGTAAGCAAGCCGATCACTAATACAAACAAGTTAAGTTTGGTTTTTGTTTGTTTGTTTGATTTGACACTGTAAAGGTCATTTTGGAGACGTTGCTTCCAATTTTGTGGGACTTTTACCCAACATTGAGATGAAATGACATCTCAAGCCCTGCCGCCCAATGAAACCAATAGGGTTTATAAGCTTGGACGGACCGACTCGCACCACTTTGCCTGGGCAGGCGTAGATCCTCTAAGCGGTTCACCAGTACTCGTGTGCGGGTCGGTTTCAGCTCTGCGTGGAAGCATCATGCAGCCCATCTATTTCTTCAAGCCCCGATGGGCGGGGACAGAAGTTAAGTTTGGTACATATACGTGTTTGGGCACAGCTCCCATTCTCTAATACACACAAAAACTGACATCATACTGGTCAGGCACACTTTCACACTTCAATCGTTCAATTTGTGTCACTTACACTTGTTATCAAAACAGTTATGACATCTAAAGGTGAGTTAATTAATTATAATAAACAGGGAGATTAGCAGTCAGCCATATTTTAAAATGGGCAACAATTTATTGCTTAAAAGTGTCTATTAAATACATGTAGTCCTTATTTAAACAGGCATTACTTTGCTATTTTTTGGTCAGTTTCAGTGATTTTTGTGCCGAAATGTAGGGCAACATCTACTGTATTTATAGACAGCCTGACTAACACAAGGAAGATCATGAAAATGATGAAGCTTGGAAAAATCGCATACTCATACACAGTCTCAGTCTCCTTCTCATTAAAAAATAATGCGCTGCTGCAGACTGCATGCATTTAATTGTCTGTAAATACCTTTTTTTAAAATATAAAATAATTCAGAAACAAAAAAAACAACACAGTTCCTTCCCTTTGACCACAAATGCGGTGAAACTCTGCAGAAAGAAAGGGAGGAAATATCTGTCAAAGGTCGAACAGGAGATGAGTTTCATACTGACGTCATTTCATTTTTGGACATTTTACTGTTGTAGGCAGTATGAAACTTTCATCAATTTTAGTTCGAAAACACACCTATACAAATGTATTGGAAGATTTTATCACCCAAAAAGGAAATTTTCCAGATAAAAAATCCGATATTTTTCATATTTTGCTCAAAACATAGATTGTGGGTACTCTATAGAACCGTCTCATCGAGGCAGTTCTATCGAGTACCCACAATCTAAGTTTTTGAGAAGAAATAAGAAAAATAATGTTTACCCCTGAAAACCCCAGTTTTACTGTATAAAAGTGGGGTTAAAAGGGGTCAAAATTATATACATGTAGGCGTGTTTTCGTGATGAACGGTCAGTATGTTGACAAAATGAAAAAAGCATTATAAACTTTCACTCCTTAGCTCATTTTACATATGAATCTTATTATAAGTCTGTTTTTCTGAGAAATCTTCAATTATGGTTGAAGGAATTTTATTTAGTAAAGGAAACTATATAATTTCAGTTACATACGTTTAAACATTCTATATATATGGATAACGACCAAATTACGATAAATAGCAAAGTGTGATTTTTCTCTTTTACACCATTTTCATAATTATCTTTGTGTCATTCTTTAAATTTACAGACTAAAAAGTCTTTCAATTTACAGACTATCTTTAAATAAAACACCTCGATAGCGCAGTGGTTAACATGTTTGATCGAGAGGTTGTGCGATCGAATCCGGCACCCGGTATTGAGGTGTGTCCTTGGGCAAGACACGTGATGACACTGCCTCACTCCACCCAGGTGTAAATGGGTAGCAATGACGTAATAGTCACTGCCTCTCACTCGTGCGCGTGAAAACATCCAGAATGAGTGTTCGAGAGCGATTAAATAAGCTTGAAGCTTCCCTTGCAATTGAACTAAAATAAATTAGTATAAACTAAAACAACTTACTTTCTACTGATACTGCGATTGGTCACATTTGACCACTACTCGCAGGTGTACATTATATATACTCCAGGATTGCAGGATGAAAGCCTACACAGTATTCGGTCGAATACAACGTTTGGTCGTAAAATATATTAAAATGGGACGATTGGTCAAATATTTTGTTAAGAAATGCGACACTTGGTTGAATTGATTGTTATAAAAAAATCGAGCCGAGCTCGGATTATTGGATTCACGAACGGTCATTTTATAAGAATTTTTTTAAACGAGCCTTTGGCGAAATTCATGAATTTGATATGAAATGATCAAAAGCATACCAGTGATAATTGTTTTAACTGTGTGAGCTGGTGAGGGAGATTTGCCATTGTGACGAGGAGGTGTAAAGAATATATAGAGAAATTCTCTGTTCAAATGAGGGAGACTCCAAATTTTTAATAAAATTAAGCGGGTCTTCATTTCATGGACTTGTATACCTGATGAATAGGAGCTTTTTTCGTGACGTACTTCCGGTTCTAAAAATAGAACGGGAAAAGCCCTGGCCGTCAACTGTCGTATTGCTTCAAGGCAGTGGGACAGATAAAATGTTAATTACAGTGTAAAACAGTGAGATTATTTCAAACTTTTGACGATTTCTAATGTAAGATAATGAGAGAAAAACTGATATGCTGCCAGGTGTGAAATTTCGCATTACTAAAACATGCCTATTAAAAATACATTATCAATTTTTCGGCCAAAAAATGGAAATTTTAAGATAAAAAAATTGCGATAATTTTCTTATTTTTGCTCAAAACATAGATTGCGGGGACTCGATAGAACCGCCTCGACGAGGCGGTTCTATGGAGTACCTACAATCTACCTTTTTGAACAGAAATAAAAAAAATAATGTTTATCCCTGTAAACCACAGTTTTACTATATAAAAGTGGGGTTTTAGAGGGTCAAATTAGCATAGGCGTGTTTTCATGATGGCAAATCCCAAGTGTTATTTTCTGTTATTTTCTTAGTTAACTGCTCTTAAAGACATATATATTGTTCGCACAACCCGACAGGGTCCTCTCTCTCTCTCTCTCTTTGATGGTGTCATGGTCTACATGTTGCTTTCTCTTTCTCTCCCTCTCTCTCTTTCTCTTAGCGTACCAGCAATTAGCGAGTGTAGGTTAATGTAAATTACAGTTTGTCATTAAATAACTCATGTCTGACATGTAACGTGTCAACAACGTCGTGCCTACAGCAAACCAACATCAAAGCGATGCATTGAATTTGACTTTTCCATCGTTGATGAAACGTCCGAGCACTGCATTAGCGATAATACGGCGCTAAATAAAATGTCATTTGCCCAATGCTCGGACCCATTAAGACTCAGTGGGACTGGAACATTAAATTCAAAACAAACGAAACACTCATTCGCAAGTGCAAGATTTTACAGTAAACTAGAGCTGTCAGTGAAACTGACTAGGGCCCCGGCAGCGCTATCAGAGGAGTAGAAAAAATTTGTGGACGGACAGACGGACAGACAGACGGATGGACAGAGTGATTACTATAGGGCACCCACACTTTCAGTGCGCGCCCTAATAAAATATGGTAGATTTCGTCAACCTTCCCAGCCCTTACATTTACCCATTTGGTACCGGAAACCCCAAAAGAGGTAAGTGACAAACAGTGCAGGCCCAGATCAGATGCAGCAGAATGCAGCGTCTGAACAGGGCCTACACTATTTGCAAAAAGTTTAGCCATTTTCGAAATAAATTTTGAAGAAAAAAAACCCTGGAATTTTCAATTTATCAAAATTGCAAATATACATGTAGACAGATCGCTGGACATTTTTACCTGCACTTCTAGACAGAGCGTTGAATTGTTTCTCAATAGAGAGAGAGACGACAATTAAAAACGGATCCAGGATAAATGAATTTCAGTAATAAAAGCAAAATATCATTCTTTCCTTCTCGAAGAATTATTTCAATGTAACGGGTATATTTCCTTTCAAAATGTCTGAATATTGTTAGCATTTTAAGTTCCGCCAATACATTTTGAATAGCGATGGCCGTTTCAATTGACGGCCAGTGCTTTGCGCAAAAATGACGTCATAAACGGAATTCCTAAAACCTCCTATATGAAATTACACGAAGCTTTCTGAAGCATATTTATAAGTTTGAAACAGGAATAGGAAGTTTTAGGAATTCCGTTTATGACGTCATTCTTGCGCATGCGCAAAGCACTGGCCGTCAATTGAAACGGCCATCGCTATTCAAATGTAAATCAGAAGTCCATTTCAAAATTTTGGGGTTGTCAGGTTGTGTGTGTGTGTGTGTGTGTGTGTGAGTGTGTGAATTCGGGTTTAATGTCGCTTTCAACAATTTTTCAGTTATATCACGACGGTGTCTGGTTGCGACAGGGAGCTCAATGCTCACGTTTATAGTGCTGCCTCACTGAAGTATCATGTCCCAGACACATGACATGATACCACACCCAGTCACATTATCCTGACACTGGATCGACCAGTCCTAGCTCTACCCCGTAAATCTGAGTGCCAAGCAAGGAGCAGCTAGTACCATTTTTAACGACTTGTGTATGTCGCGGCCTGGGATCGAACCCGAGACCTCCCGTTCCCCGGACCGGACACTCTACCAACTGAGCTATCGGGGCCGGTGTTGTCAGGTTGTGTTTCCTTGAAAATTTATTTGGGAAATGGCCGAACTTTTTGCAAACAGTGTAGGCCCTGATCAGACGCCGCGTTCTGTGGCGTCTGATCTGGGCCTGCACTGTTTGCCACTTACCCCTTTTGGGGTTTCCGGTACCAAATGGGTTAATGTAGGCCATGGACAGGTTGAACCGATCTGCAAATCTACCAGATTTTACTGTTAAATCTTGCCCTGGCGAAGGAGTATTTCGTTCTCGTGCACTGAAAGGGTGTTCTACGTTTGTTTTGAATTTAATGTTCCAATCCCACTGAGTCTTGATGGGTCCGAGCACTGGGCAAATGACATTTTATTACGCAACGCCGTATTATCGCCAACGCAACGTTCTGACGTTTCATCAACGTTGCAAAGTCAAATTCAGTGCATCGCTTTGAAGTTGGTTTGATGTAGACACGACGTTGTTGACACGCTACATGTCGTTTGACATGGCGTTTTTAACGGCAAACTGTAATTTTCATTTATCTGCGCTCGCTAATTGTTGGTGCGCTGAGAGAGAGAGAGAGAGAGAGAGAGAGCCCTGTTTGGTCGTATGTACAATATATCGTTTTCGTAATGCGAAATTTCACATCTGGCAGCATATCGGTGATTCTCCCATTATCTTACATTAGATTTCGCCAAAAGTTTAAAAGAATTCCACTGTTTTACGCTGTAATTAACACTTTATCTGTCTCACTACCTTTGAAGCAATACGACAGATGACGGCCAGGGCTTTTCCCGTTCTATTTTTAGAACCGGAAGTACGTCACGAAAAAAGCTCCTATATGGCAGAAAATTCGCCATTTCCAAAATCTTAGAGTTTTGAGGTTATTCAATTTCGTTTTTGCGTATATCAGTTTTCGATGAAAATTCGACGATTTTTCAACAAAATGTCAATTCGACGAAGTTTTTCGACGAAAATTCGACCAAACATTGGTTCGACGAAAAGTACCTTTAGACGGATAATACAATCGATCAAGTGGTTTTCAACGAAATGTCATGGTAGCAGGGCCGTCAGTTAATGTCCCGATCCGAAGGTCAGTGCACAGAATCAGAATTGTTTACTGGTGACACGTCTTTAGACAAGCCTTCACCAGGATTTGTCCCTGCAAATGATGCCAGTGGAGCATGTTTGGACACCGCAAAATAACCTCTGCCAGAAATCGAACCGGGGCCTCTAGCATCAATGGAGCACTAACCACTGAGCTACCACGCTCCACAGACCTGATAAACAGACAAAAGTGTCTACATGTACCCCACCCACATTTTATTTCCATATTTACTGGATTAAAACATCTGAAAATGCCTTAAGTTTTAAATTGTGTGTGAATTTTAAGCTTTAAACTGTCCCTCATACATTAGAAAATCTTCAGGATTTTGTGTCAGCGAAGAAACTGAATTTAATGCTCGTTCAATATCGTTCTTCATAGGCGCAGCCATTTTGTAGTCTGGAAAACGTCTGAAGCCAAAATTACCTAAATATTTGAGTGATTTTTCGAGATGCAGTCTATCGCTATTGACGGGTTTCCGTCTGCTTCGCAAAATAAAGCGGATTTGAGTGAAAATCGCTTGAACAAGTCTACTCTGTTTACAACCACAGAGAAAACACGTGTTGCATATTTGTTATTTATTTTACTCCATTTCGAGAGAAGATGAAAAGAAAAAGACAAGCTGACAAAAGAAAGGTACAAGGTTTATACGATAAATAAACGTGCCATAGAGAAAGCATCATGGTTGAATAGAAATTACATTTATGGCATATGTTTTCATGACAGAATTGCCACCCCCGCCCATCGGTGCTTGGAGAAATATAGATTGGTGTGCATGATGGTCGGGTATAAAAGCCAAGGCCGGGCCAGGCCAAGCCAAAAATTCCGATCCGAAGATTTTATATTTCGTCCCTTGTTATAATTGCGATAAATATTGTAGTCAGTTGGGTATCAAATTATTATAAATATAATATTTGATAACTGCACGTAGGTTTATCTCTCTACTTTGTTTAATTTTCTTGTAATAACCGTTTTGCCGAAATCGAGGGGTATAAAAGCCAAGGCCCGGAAAAATTATAATATTTCTTAATTTCTTACAAATTTACAGGTAAAAGTACTTCTTTTTTTCCTGAAAATATTTGAATTTTATTATTGTCATCATTTGTCCATAGAAAAATATAACAAAACATATAACACTACCTTAAATTATCAATTTTCTTATTTTCTAATTGTTTCTATTTTTAGATTGACTTAATTAAATAAAAGGACCGAAAAGGACCGAAAGCGAAGAAAGTTTTGTTTACTGCTAGCTGGAATTAATGAAAAATAAAAAATAACATTTTTTCTTCATCATTTTAATATACACATACATGTTAACAAATACAAGAACTAATTTTTATATTTCTTTTATTCCAGCAAGCAGTAACAATATATTTTTTTCCTTTTCGGTCGGTTCCTTTTAGTGAAGTTAATCTAAATTTAGAAACCATTAGAAAATAAGAAATTTGACCATTTAAGGTGATTTTGATATGTTTACTATATTTTTATGTACACATGATAAAAATAATCAAATTTAAATATCACCAGGGCAAAAAGAATTTCTTTAAACGATAAAATCGTAAGAAATTAAGAAATATTTCCATTTTTCTCGGTCTTGGCTTTTATACCCCTCGATTTAGGAAAAATAGTTATTGCAAGACAATAAAACAATGTAGAGAGATGAACCTGCGTGCAGTTATCAAATATGTTATTCATAATAATTTTATACCAAACTGACTTCAATATATATCTTCATTGTGACTAGAGACGAAATATAAAATCTTTGGATCAGCATTTTTTGGCTCGGCCCGGCCCGGCCTTGGCTTTTATACCCGACCCTGCATGATGTTTCCACGCAGAGCTGATACCGATCGCACACTGAGTACTGGTAATCCGCTTTGGCCTAAGCCTAGCCAGAAAAATTGCTGCAAGTGGGCCCGTCCATGCTTATAATCCCTATTGGTTTCATTGGGCAGCAGGGATTGAGATGTCATTTCATCTCAATGCCGGGTAAAAGTTCCTATTTATCTTCTCATACTAAGTTGGTCATATTTACCTCAGTTACGGCCACAAAACTGGAAGTAGCATCTCCAAAATGAACAAAATTGTGTTGACAGGGACTTTAAACCTCAAATTATACAAAGAAACAAATCTACCAGAATTGTTTACTGCCTTCTGGGGACACTTCCTCTTAGGAAGTGGGAAATGCGGTAACATGATGCAACCTACCAGAAAGCGGATCAAAAAGATCAATGCTACCTATGAATTGGAAGGAAATCTCCTTGACAGAGGTGACGGCCCCCGCCCATTGGGGCTTGAGAAATAAATGGGCTGCATGATGCTTCCACGCAGAGCTTAAACCAACCGCACACGAGTACTGGTAAACCGCTCAGAGGATCTAAGCCTGCCCAGGTAAAGCAGTGCGAGTTGGACAATCCATGCTTATAAACCATATTGGTTTCAATGTACGACAGGGCTTGAGATGTCATTTCATCTCAATGTCGGGGTAAAAGTCCCACAAAATTGGAAGCAACGTCTCCAAAATGACCTATACAGTGTTGACGGGGACGTTAAACCTCAAACAAATTGACAGAGGTGTAAAATTTCCCTCAAACTTACTCGCCATTATCGTCTAAACTTTTCATTTAGGTGCTAAAAATGAAGAAAAAGTAAGGTCAGTTTTGAAAACATTACTCGTCCTGCCTTAAAACTTTCTTGCAAATGCGAGTGGGCGAGTGGAATTTTACACCCCTGCTTGAAAATATAAAAAGCATTAAATACCTGGGTGTGACTATAACAAATGATTTAAGGTGGAACACTCACATTAGTAATGTTTGTACTAAGACAAATAGGACCCCTGGCTTCTTGAGACGGAATCTGTCAGCATGCCCAAGACGTAAAAGGGACTGGTTCGTCCAGTCCCAATGTTTCAGGGTGGCATTGGTCATCCGAAAAAATATACAGGCGACCAAAAAAATTCATGCCAAGAGGTCGAAATGACTGACAATTAAAATAAAAGTGGCCGCGCTGGCCGACTAAGTTAGGCCCGTCGGTCCCGGCTTTTATTAGCTCACCTGTCACGTAGTGACAAGGTGAGCTTTTGGGATCACTTTTTGTCCGTCGTGCGTGTGTGCGTGCGTAAACTTTTTCTTCAAATGACATCTCCTCCTAAACAACTGATCGGATTTTAACCAAACTTCACAGGAATGATCCTTAGGTGGTACCCTTTCAAAGTTGTTCAAATGGTTCCGGTCCATTGCACATCTAGGTCACTGGAGCTAAAAATAGATTTCTAAAATGAAAACTTTAAAAATCTTCTTCTCTGAAATCGAAAGGCCCAGGTCTTCGATATTTGGTATGAAGCTTCATCTAGTGGACCTCTACCAAAATTGTTCAAATTATGGCCCTTGGGCCAGAAATGCCCCCGCCCTGTTGGCCTTTGGGTTTACATAGACTTATATACGGAAAATGTTTAAAAATCTTCTTCTCTGAAACCACAAGGCCCAGGTCTTTGATATTTGGTGTGAAGCTTTACCTAGTGGACTTCTACCAAGATTGTTCAAATTATAGCCCTAGGACCAAAAATGCCCCCCCCCCCCCCCCCCCCCCCCCCCCCCCCCGCCACGGGGGCCTTTGGTTTTACATAGGCCTATATAGGGAAAGTCTTTAAAAATCTTCTTCTCTGAAACCGAAAGGCCCAGGTCTTCGATATTTGATATGAAACTTCATCTAGTGGACCTCTACCAAGATTGTTCAAATTATGACCCTTGGGCCAGAAATGCCCCCGCCCCGGGGGCCTTTGGGTTTACATAGACTTATATACGGAAAATCTTAAAAATCTTCTTCTCTAAAACCGAAAGGCCCAGGTCTTTGATATTTGGTGTGAAGCTTCACCTAGTGGACCTCTACCAAGATTGTTCAAATTATATTCCTGGGGCCAAAAATACCCCCGCCCCAGGGGCCTTTGGTTTTACATTGGCTTATACATGTATAGGGAAAATCTTTAAAACTCTTCTTCTCTGAAACCACAAGGCCCAGGTTTTTGATATTTAGTGTGAAGCTTCACCTAGTGGACTTCTACCAAGATTGTTCAAATTATAGCCCTGGGGCCAAAAATGCCCCCGCCCCGGGGGCCTTTGGTATTACATAGGCTTATACAGGGAAAATCTTTAAAAATCTTCATCTCTGAAACTGCAAGGCTCAGATCTTTGATATTTGGTGTGAAGCTTCATCTAGAGGACCTCTACCAAGATTGTTCAAATTATAGCCCTAGGGCCAAAAATGCTCATGCCCCGGGGGTCTTTGGATTTACATAGGCTTATATAGGGAAAATCTTTAAAAATCTTCTTCTCTGACACCACAAGGCCCAAGTCTTTGATATTATGTGTGAAGCTTCACCTAGTGGACCTCTACCAAGATTGTTCAAATTATAGCCCTAGGGCCAAAAATGCCCCCGCCCCGGGGCTCTTTGGTTTTACATACAGGGGAAATCTTTAAAAATCTTCTTCTCTGAAACCGAAAGGTCCAGGTCTTTGATATTTGGTATGAACCTTCATCTAGTGGACCTCTACCAAGATTGTTCAAATTATGGCCATGGGGCCAGAAATGCCCCCGCCCCGGGGGCCTTTGGGTTTACATAGACTTATTTACGGAAAATCTTAAAAATCTTCTTCTCTAAAACCGAAAGGCCCAGGTCTTTGATATTTGGTGTGAAGCTTCACCTAGTGGACCTCTACCAAGATTGTTCAAATTATATTCCTGGGGCCAAAAATACCCCCACCCCAGGGGCCTTTGGTTTGACATTGGCTTATATAGGGAAAATCTTTAAAAATCATCTTCTCTGAAACCGCAAGGCTCAGATCTTTGATATTTGGTGTGAAGCTTCATCTAGTGGACGTCTACCATGATTGTTCAAATAATAGCCTTGGGGCTAACAATGCCCCCGCCCCGGGGGCCTTTGGTTTTACATAGGCTTATATAGGGAAAGTCTTTAAAATCTTCTTCTCTGAAACCGCAAGGCCCAGGATCTAATATTTGGTGTGAAGCTTTACCTAGTGGACCTCTACCAAGATTGTTCAAATTATAGCACTGGGGCCCGAAATGCCCCCACCCGGGGGCCTTTGGTTTTACATTGGCTTATACAGGGAAAATCTTTAAAAATCTTCTTCTCTGAAACCGCAAGGCTCAGATCTTTGATATTTGGTGTGAAGCTTCATCTAGTGGACCTCTACCAAGATTGTTCAAATTATAGCCCTGGGGCCAAAAATGCCCCCATCCTCGGGGCCCTTTGGTTTTTCATAGGCTTATATAGGGAAAATATTTAAAAATCTTCATATCTGAAACCACAAGCCTCAGGGCTTTGATATTTGGTATGAAGCTTCACCTAGTATAGCCCTTGGACCAAGAATGTACTAGAGACACTGATTCTCAGGTGAGCGATTCAGGGCCCTCTGGGCCCTCTTGTTAGCTCACCGTCACGTAGTGACGAGGTGAGCTTTTGGGATCACTTTTTGTCCGTCGTGCGTCCGTGCGTGCGTGCGTAAACAGTTTCTTTAAACGACATCTCCTCCTTAACCACTGATCAGATTTTGACCAAACTTCACAGGAATGATCCTTAGGTGGTCCCCTTTCAAAGTTGTTCAAATGGTTCCGGACCGTTGCACATCTAGGTCACAGGAGCCAAAAATAGATTTTTTTCACCAAAAACTTAAAAAATCTTCTTCTCTGAAACCACAAGGCCCAGGTCTTTGATATTTGGTATGAAGCTTCATCTAGTGGACCCCTACAAAGATTGTTCAAATTATAGTGCTGGGGCCAAAAATGCCCCCGCCCCAGGGCCCTTTGGTTTTACATAGGCTTATATAGGGAAAATCTTTAAAAATCTTCTTCTCTGAAACCACAAGGCCTAGGACTTTAATATTTGGTATGAAGCTTCATCTAGTGGACCCCTACCAAGATTGTTCAAATTATAGTGCTGGGACAAAAAATGCCCCCGCCACTGGGCCCTTTGGTTTTACATTGGCTTATATAGGGAAAATCTTTAAAAATCTTCTTCTCTGAAACCACAAGGCCCAGGTCTTTGATATTTGGTATGAAGCTTCATCTAGTGGACCCCTACCAAGATTGTTCAAATTATAGTGCTGGGACATAAAATGCCCCCGCCACGGGGCCCTTTGGTTTTTACATTGGCTTTAATGGGGAAAATCTTTAAAAATCTTCTTCTCTGAAACCACAAGGCCCAGGTCTTTGACATTTGGTATGAAGCTTCATCTAGTGGACCCCTACCAAGATTGTTCTAATTATAGTGCTGGGGCCAAAAATGCCCTGCCCCGTGGCCCTTTGGTTTTACATAGGCTTATATAGAGAAAATCTTTAAAAATATTCTTCTCTGAAACCGCAAGGCCCAGGACTTTGATATTTGGTATCAAGCTTCATCTAGTGGACCCCTACCAAGAGTATTCAAATTATGGCCCTTGGGCCAAAAATGCCCCCGCTCCGGGGCCCTTTGGTTTTACATAGGCTTATATAGGGAAACTCTTTTAAAATCTTCTTCTCTGAAACCACAAGGCCTAGGTCTTTTTTATTTGGTATGAAGCTTCTTTTTAAGGACCCCTACCAAGATGATTCAAATTATAGTGCTGGGGCCAAAAGTGGCCCCGCCCCGGGACCCTTTGGTTTTACATAGGCTTATATAGGGATAATCTTTAAAAATCTTCTTCTCTGAAACCACAAGGCCTGGGTCTTTGATATTTGGTATAAAGCTGCATCTAGTGGACCTCTATCAAGATTATTCAAATTATAGCCCTGATACCAAAAATGTCCCCGCTCTGGGGCCCTTTGGTTTTACATAGAATAATATAGGGAAATCTTTAAAAATCTTCTCTGAAACTGCAAGGCCAAGGCCTTTGATATTTAGTATGGAGCTTTATCTAGTGGACCTCTACCAAGATTGTTCAAATTATAGCCCTGGGGCCACAAATGCCCCCACCCCGGGGCCCTTTGGTTTTACATAGATTTATATAGCCCCGAGGCCATTTGGTTTTGCATAGGCTTATGTAGGGAATATCTGTAAAAAAAATCTTCTTCTCTGAAACTGCAAGGCCCAGGTCTTTGATATTTGATGTGTAGCTTCATCTTGTGGACCTTTGCCAAGATTGTTCTAATTATAGCCTTTGTAGATGTTTTGTAAGCAGCTTCACCTTTAAGACCTCCCTCAACATTATGCACATTAAAGCCCTGGGGTCAATAATGGCCCTCTCTAGTGCCCACTTGTTACACTATGGATCAGGTGAGCGATCCAGGGCCATCATGGCCCTCTTGTTAGCTCACCATCACGTAGTGACGAGGTGAGCTTTTGGGATCACTTTTTGTCCTCCGTGTGTGCGTGCGTCCGTGCGTGCGTAAACAATTTCTTCAAACGACATCTCCTCCTAAACCACTGATAGGATTTTGACCAAACTTCACAGGAATGATCCTTAGGTGGTCCCCTTTCAAAGTTGTTCAAATGGTTCCGGTCCTTTGCACATATAGGTCACAGGAGCCAAAAATAGATTTTTTTTCACCAAAAACTTAAAAAATCTTCTTCTCTGAAACCACAAGGCCCAGGTCTTTGATATTTGGTATGAAGCTTCATCTAGTGGACCCCTACACAGATTGTTCAAATTATAGTGCTGGGGCCAAAAATGCCCCCGCCCCGGGGCCCTTTGGTTTTACATAGGCTTATATATATAGGGAAAATCTTTAAAAATCTTCTTCTCTGAAACCACAAGGCCCAGGACTTTGATATTTGGTATGAAGCTTCATCTAGTGGACCCCTACCAAGATTGTTCAAATTATAGTGCTGGGACAAAAAATGCCCCCGCCACAGGGCCCTTTGGTTTTACATTGGCTCATGTAAGGAAAATCTTTAAAAATCTTCTTCTCTGAAACCACAAGGCCCAGGTCTTTGATATTTGGTATGAAGCTTCATCTAGTGGACCCCTACCAAAAATGTTCAAATTATAGTGCTGGGGTCAAAAATGCCCCCGCCCCGGGGCCCTTTGATTTTACATAGGCTTATATAGGGAAAATCTTAAAAAATCTTCTTCTCTGAAACCAGAAGGCCTAGGTCTTTGATATTTGGTATGAAGCTTCAACTAGTGGACCCCTACCAAGATTGTTCAAATTATAGTGCTGGGACAAAAAATGTCCCCGCCACGGGGCCCTTTGGTTTAACATTGGCTTATATAGGGAAAATCTTTAAAAATCTTCTTCTCTGAAACCACAAGGCCCAGGTCTTTGTTATTTGGTATGAAGCTTCATCTAGATGACCCCTACCAAGATTGTTCAAATTATAGTGCTGGGGCCAAAACTGCCCCCGCCCCGGGGCCCTTTGGTTTTACATAGGCTTATATAGGGAAAATCTTTTAAAATCTTCTTCTCTGAAACCACAAATCCCAGGACTTTGATATTTTGTATGAAGCTTCATCTAGTGGACCCCTACCAAGATTGTTCAAATTATAGTGCTGGGGCCAAAAATGCCCCCGCTCTGGGGCCCTTTGGTATTACATAGACTTATATATGGAAAATCTTTAAAAATCTTCTTCTCTGAAACCACAAGGCCAGGGACTTTGATATTTGGTATGAAGCTTCAACTAGTGGACCCCTACCAAGATTGTTCAAATTATAGTGCTTGGACAAAAAATGCCCCCGCCACAGGGCCCTTTGGTTTAACATTGGCTTATATAGGGAAAATCTTTAAAAATCTTCTTCTCTGAAACCACAAGGCCCAGGTCTTTGTTATTTGGTATAAAGCTTCATCTAGATGACCCCTTCTAAGATTGTTCAAATTATAGTGCTGGGGACAAAACTGCCCCCGCCCCCGGGCCCTTTGGTTTTACATAGGCTTATATAGGGAAAATCTTTTAAAATCTTCTTCTCTGAAACCACAAGGCCCAGGACTTTGATATTTTGAATGAAGCTTCATCTAGTGGATCCCTACCAAGATTGTTCAAATTATAGTGCTGGGGCCAAAAATGCCCCCGCTCTGGGGCCCTTTGGTATTACATAGGCTTATATAGGGAAAATCTTAAAAAATCTTCTTCTCTGAAACCAGAAGGCCTAGGTCTTTGATATTTGGTATGAAGCTTCATCTAGATGACCCCTACCAAGATTGTTCAAATTATAGTGCTGGGGCCAAAAATGCCCCTGCCCCGGGGCCCTTTGGTTTTACATAGGCTTACATAGGGAAAATCTTTAAAAATCTTCTTCTGTGAAACCACAAGGCCCAGGACTTTGATATTTGGTATGAAGCTTCATCTAGTGGACTCCTACCAAGATTGTTTAAATTATAGTGCTGGGACAAAAAATGCCCCCTCCACGGGCCCTTTGGTTTTACATTGGCTTATATAGGGAAAATCTTTAAAAATCTTCTTTTCTGAAACCACAAAGCCCAGGTCTTTGATATTTGGCCTACCAAGATTGTTCAAATTATAGTGCTGGGGCCAAAAATGCCCCTGCCCCGAGGCCCTTTGGTTTTACATAGGCTTATATAGGGAAAATCTTTAAAAATCTTCATCTCTGAAGCCACAAGGCCCAGGACTTTGATATTTGGTATGAAGCTTCATCTAGTGGACCCCTACCAAGATTGTTCAAATTATAGTGCTGGGACAAAAAATGCCCCCGCCACGGGGCCCTTTGGTTTTACATAGGCTTATATAGGGAAAATCTTTAAAAAATCTTTTCTGAAACCACAAGGCCCAGGTCTTCGATATTTGGTATGAAGCTTCATCTAGTGGACCCCTACCAAGATTGTTCAAATCATAGTGCTGGGGCCAAAAATGCCTCGCCCCGGGGCCCTTTGGTTTAACATAGGCTTATAATTATAGGGAAAATCTTTAAAAAATTTCTTAAACCACAAGGCCCAGGACTTTGATATTTGGTATGAAGCTTCATCTAGTGGACCCCTACCAAGATTGTTCAAATTTTTGTGCTGGGACAAAAAATGCCCCCGCCACGGGGCCCTTTGGTTTTACATTGGTTTATATAGGGAAAATCTTAAAAAATCTTCTTCTCTGAAACCACAAGGCCCAGGTCTTTGATATTTGGTATGAAGCTTCATCTAGTGGACCCCTACCATGATTGTTCAAATTATAGTGCTGGGGCCAAAAATGCCCCCGCCCCGGGGTCCTTTGGTTTTACATAGGCTTATATAGGGAAAATCTTTAAAAATCTTCTTCTCTGAAACCACAAGGCCCAGGACTTTGATATTTGGTATGAAGCTTCATCTAGTGCACCCCTACCAAGATTGTTCAAATTATAGTGCTGGGGCCAAAAATGCCCCCGCGCTGGGGCCCTTTGGTTTTACATTGGCTTATATAGGGAAAATCTTTAAAAATCTTCTTCTCTGAAACCAAAAGGCCCAGGACTTTGATACTTGGTATGAAGCTTCATTTAGTGGACTCCTACCAAGATTGTTCAAATTATAGTGCTTGGACAAAAAATGCCCCCGCCACGGGGCCCTTTGGTTTTACATTGGCTTATATAGGGAAAATCTTTAAAAATCTTCTTCTCTGAAACCACAAGGCCCAGGTCTTTGATATTTGGTATGAAGCTTCATCTAGTGGACCCCTACCAAGATTGTTCAAATTATAGTGCTGGGGCCAAAAATGCCCCCGCCCCGGAGCCCTTTGGTTTTACATAGGCTTACATAGGGAAAATCTTTAAAAATCTTCTTCTCTGAAACCACAAGGCCCAGGTCTTTGATATTTGGTTTGAAGCTTCATCTAGTGGACCCCTACCAAGATTGTTCAAATCATAGTGCTGGGGCCACAAATGCCCCCGCCCCGGGGTCCTTTGGTTTAACATAGGATTATATAGGGAAAATCTTTAAAAATTTTCTTCTCTGAAACCACAAGGCCTAGGACTTTGATATTTGGTATGAAGCTTCATCTAGTGGACCCCTACCAAGATTGTTCAAATTATAGTGCTGGGACAAAAAATGCCCCCCCCCCCCACGGGGCCCTTTGGTTTTACATTGGTTTATATAGGGAAAATCTTTAAAAATCTTCTTCTCTGAAACCACAAGGCCCAGGTCTTTGATATTTGGTATGAAGCTTCACCTAGTGGACCCCTACCCAGATTGTTCAAATTATAGTGCTGGGGCCAAAAATGCCCCCGCCACGGGGTCCTTTGGTTTTACATAGGCTTATATACATGTAGGGAAAATCTTTAAAAATCTTCTTCTCTGAAACCACAAGGCCCAGGACTTTGATATTTGGTATGAAGCTTCATTTAGTGGATCCCTACCAAGATTGTTCAAATTATAGTGCTGGGACAAAAAATGCCCCCGCCACGGGGCCCTATGGTTTTGCATTGGCTTATAATTATAGGGAAAATCTTTAAAAATCTTCTTCTCTGAAACCACAAGGCCCAGGTCTTTGATATTTGGGATGAAGCTTCATCTAGTGGACCCCTACCAAGATCATTCAAATTATAGTGCTGGGGCCAAAAATGCCCCTGCCCCGGGGCCCTTTGGTTTTACATGGGCTTATATAGGGAAAATCTTTAAAAATCTTCTCCTCTGAAACCGCAAGGCACAGGTCTTTGCTATTTGGTATGAAGCTTCATCTAGTTGACCCCTACCAAGATTGTTCAAATTGTAGTGCTGGTGCCAAAAATGCCCCCGCCCTGGGGCCCTTTGGTTTTACATAGGCTTATATAAGGAAAATCTTTAAAAATCTTCTTCTCTGAAACCGCAAGGCCCAGGTCTTCGATATTTGGTAAGAAGCTTCATCTAGTGGACCCCAGGTCTTTGATATTTGGTGTGAAGCTTCATCTTTTGGACCTATAGATAATAGTTTTGAAGGTCCTAGTTTGGATTTGTCAACATTGTCTGCACCTAGTGGAAATAGCCCTGAACGTTTGAATCCTTGAGCAGCATTGTGCAGCGTCGCAACGCGGTCCCATGCCATACGAAATAAACCAGGAAATACCGATTTTGTTACTACACATCCAATATTTTCGACCTGCCATGTTTTCAATTGAGCTTTCCATGCAGTTTTCAGTGGGCTAAAGAGGCCTATGTCACAAGCCTGAAGGATGTGTGTGGCGTTCGGCAACAAACAATATAAAATAACTCCGTTGTCTTGGCAAAATTGTGCTGCTTCAAGTGATAAATGAGTAGAATGCCCATCTACAAACAGTATCACCGGAAACGTGATGGATTGAGATTTCACGAATGCTAAAAATTCATGCAGAAACTGAACAAAAAGTTCACTGTCCATCCAGCCTTTATCAGAATGACCATATATTGCGCCTGGAAATCCACTAATACCAACATCGCGAAACCGTTGCCCAGGATACACTATCAACGGCGGCATATAATCACCATTGGCATTCATGCATGCCATGACAGTTATCTGCGTTTTGTCATTGTTCACTACTTGATATACATGCTTGGCACCTGAAGGTGCCAGAACCCTACCAGTTGTAGCACACAACGGAAAACCGCTTTCATCTGCGTTAAATATCCTCCTAGGATCCTTCACCAGCTTAACATGATCCTTGACATCATTTTCGAGATACTCCGTCAAGGAACTAAACCAGCTTTCCACCATTTCTACTGATATAATGGCCCTTTCCTTGCCCAAGGCTTGGGGTTTCCTCTCCTTGATCTCTGGGTGTCTTTTACAAAACGAATCATACCAATCATCACCCGGCATATTGTCATTAAAGAGGGTTTTTCTCCCATCTCGGTCGAGAAGCTTTTTTACTTCCTTCTTGAGTTCAAATCTTGAGACAGGATATCCTACTTCAGCCATCAGTTTGATATAATTAACAAGGACACCTTCTTCTGCATTGGTTAATGTTGGCTTTGGTCCCGGTTTTGTATGCGTTTCAGGTACGCGACCGTAGAGTTTATCAAGCAGTGTTGTTCTTGGAACACCACACAATTTGGCAGCTGCTTTCTTGGCCATCCCCCCTCGCACATAATCGATAGCTCGTGCCATTTTTGTTGGCGAGTACTGTTGCCTCTTTGCTCTCTGCATGTTTACACCAGCTGAAAGAAAATATATGGGCTTGTAACAAAAACAAATGGCAAAGATGCACTAAGAGATATATGTTGTCGCTTATATTTTGATCCGTTAGTCTAGATAGTTACGTGTATAGGTGTAGAAAATTGTCATATTAGTGATAAATTACAAGCATGGATTTGCATCCCCTGGATAAGCTGGAGTCACATGAATAAATCTAGATTTAGAAGTTGTTTAAAAGCATAATTATTATAGTCCCTGTCGCTTTTTGTACATAAGTAGACTATGAATAGTATGCAGACTTCTGAATTTACAGCAAAGTTTAGAAAACAACGATCGTTGGCCACATGCTGAATGTAATTTTGGATTCCACAGGCATGTCTTGAAAGTGTGTCGATATTTGCCTGTGCACCTAATTCTGTATGGGTATTATCGACACCCCTCAAAAGTGGCTATGTGAACGGTATATCTGGTTTACACAGGTATATAAGACAAGAAAGGTTTAATTCTGTTATGAGATTCCTAACGCTACAGGGATATTTCATAAAATCTACATGCAGAACGCCGATTTATTTAACTGCCGTTCTTACGATAGGGCTTAAGAGTACCTGGTAATTCTCTACTACTGTCAACGTTGTGTCTGTTTTCAACCTTCACTGGAGCGTGGTGCCGGTCAAAAAGGGCGCGAGGTGTTCCGAAAAGATTTTATTATGACGTCATCATGACGACATCTCTCTGAAGCAAAAAATAAGCGACCAATATCAAATAAGGGTGAAAGTGTCGATAATGTACAGGGTGTCGAAAATCCCCCGGGTTGCTCTACCAAGATTGTTCAAATTATAGCCCTGGGGCCAAAAATGCCCCCCCACTCCGGGGCCCTTTGGTTTTACATAGACTTATTTTGGGAAAATCTTTAAAAATCTTCTTCTGTGAAACCACTAGGCCTAGGTCTTTGATATTCGGTGTGAAATTTCATCTAGTGGACCTCTATCAAGATTGTTCAAATTATAGCCCTGGGGCCAAAAATGCCTCCGCCCTGAGACTCTTTGGTTTAAAAAGACTTATATAGGGAAATCTTTAAAAATCTTCTTTGAAACTGCAATGCCCATGTCTTTGATATTTGGTATGAAGCTTCACCTTTTTAGACCTCCCTCAACATTATGCACATTATAACCCTGGGGTCAATAATGGCCCTCCCCGGGGCCCATTTGTTACTCTATGGATCAGGTGAGCGATCCAGGGCCATCATGGCCCTCTTGTGTTTTATATTAGGTTCACTTTTTGTCTGTCATCCGTGCGTAAACAATTTCTTCAAACGACATCTCCTCCCAAACCACTGATCCGATTTTGACAAAACTTCACAGGAATGATCCTTAGGTGGTCCCCTTTCAAAGTTGTTCAAATGGTTCCGGACCATTGCACATATAGGTCACAGGTGCCAAAAATAGATTTTTTCACCGAAAACTTAAAAAATCTTCTTCTCTGAAACCGCAAGGCCCAGGTCTTTGATATTTGGTATGAAGCTTCATCTAGTGAACCCCTACCAAGATTGTTCAAATATTAGTGCTGGGGCCAAAAATGCCCCCGTCCCGGGGCCCTTTGGTTTTACATGGGCTTATATAGGAAAATCTTCAAAAATCTTCTTCTCTGAAACCACAAGGCCCAGGTCTTTGATTTTTGGTATGAAGCTTCATCTAGTGGACCCCTACCAAGATTGTTCAAATTATAGTGCTGGGGCCTTAAATGCCCCCGCCCCAGGGCCCTTTGGTTTTACATGGGCTTATATAGGGAAAATCTGTTAAAATCTTCTCTGAAACCGCAAGGCCCAACTCTTTGATATTTGACATGAAGCTTCATCTAGTGGACCCCTACCAAGATTGTTCAAATTATAGTTCTGGGGCCAAAAATGCACCAGCCCCGGGGCCCTTTGGTGTTAAATTGACTTATATAGGGAAAATCTTGAAAAATCTGAAACCACAAGGCCTAGGTGTTTGATATATGGTATGAAGCTTCAGCTAGTGGACCTCTGCCAAGATTGTTCAAATTATAGCCCTGAGGCCAAAAATGCCCCAGCCTCGGGGGGCCCTTTGGTGTTACATTGACTTAATATAGGGAAAATCTTTAAAAATCTTCTTCTCTGAAACTGCAAGGCCCAGGTCTTTGCTATTTGGTATAAAGCTTCATCGAGTGGACCCCTACCAAGATTGTTCAAATTATAGTGCTGGGACCAAAAATGCCCCCGCCCCGGGGCCCTTTGGTTTACATTGGCTTATGTGGGGAAAATCTTTAAAAATCTTCTTCTCTGAAACTGCCAGGCCCAGGTCCTTTATATTTGGTATGAAGCTTCATCTTGTGCACCTCTACGAAGATTGTTCAAATTATAGCCCTGGGGCCAAAAATCCCCTCCCCCCTCCGGGGCCCTTTGGTGTTACATTGACTTATGTAGGGAAAGTCTTGAAAAATCTTCTTATCTGAAACCACAAGGCCTAGGTCTTTTTATATTTGGTATGAAGCTACAACTAGTGGACCTCTGCCAAGATTGTTCAAATTATAGCCCTGAGGCCAAAAATGCCCCTGCCTCGAGGGCCCTTTGGTTTTACATAGACTTATATAGGGAAAATCTTTAAAAGTTTTCTTCTGTGAAACCACAAGGCCAAGGTCTTTCATATTTGGTGTGAAATTTCATCAAGTGGACCTCTATCAAGATTGTTCAAACTATAGCCATGAGGCCAAAAAAGGCCCCCGCCCCGAGACCCGTTGGTTGTTACATAGACTTATACAGGGAAATCTTTAAAAATCTTCTTCTCTGAAACTGCAAAGCCCATGCTTTTGCTATTTGGTATGGAGCTTCAGCTGGTGGACAATTATAGCCTTTGTTGACATTTGGTATCAAGCTTCAAATTTTAGACCTCCCTCAACATTATGCACATTATAACCTTGGAGTCAATAATGGCCCTTCACGGGGCCCACTTGTTACTCTATGGATCAGGTGAGCGATCCAGGGCCATCATGGCCCTCTTGTGTTTCATATTAGGATCACTTTTTGTCTGTCATCCGTGCGTAAACAATTTCTTCAAACGACATCTCCTCCTAAACCACTAATCAGATTTTGACCATACTTCACAGGAATGATCCTTAGGTGGACCCCTTTCAAAGTTGTTCAAATGGTTCCGGTCCATTGCACATCTAGGTCACAGGAGCAAAAAAAAGATTTTTTTTCACCGAAAACTAAAAAAATCTTCTTCTCTGAAACCACAAGGCCCAGGTCTTTGATATTTAGTATGAAGCTTCATCTAGTGGACCCCTACCAAGATTCTTCAAATTATAGTGCTGGGGCCAAAAATGCCCCCGCCCTGGTGCCCTTTGGTTTTGCATGGGCTTATATAGGGAAAATCTTGAAAACTCTTCTTCTCTGAAACCGCAAGGCCCAGGTCTTTGATATTTGGTATGAAGCTTCATCTAGGGGACCCCTACCAAGATTGTTCAAATTATAGTGCTGGGGCACAAAATGCCCCCGCCCCGGGGCCCTTTGGTTTTACATGGGCTTATATAGGGAAAATCTTTAAAAATCTTCTTCTCTGAAACCGCAAGGCCCAGGTCTTCGATATTTGGTAAGAAGCTTCATCTAGTGGACCCCTACCAAGATTGTTCGAATTATAGTGCTGGGGCCAAAAATGCCCCCGCCCCAGGGCCTTTTGGTTTTTTATGGGGTTATATAGGGAAAATCTTTAAAAAATCTTCTTCTCTGAAACTGCAAGACCCAGGTCTTTGCTATTTGGAATGAAGCTTCATCTAGTGGACCCCTACCAAGATTGTTCAAATTATAGTGCTGGGGCCAAAAATGCCCCCGCCCCGGGACCCTTTGGTTTTACATAGGCTTATATAGGGAAAATCTTTAAAAATCTTCTTCTCTGAAACAGCAAGGCCCAGGTCTTTGATATTTGGTATGAAGCTTCATCTAGTGGACCCCTACCAAGATTGTTCAAATTATAGCCCTGGGACCAAAAATAACCGTGCTCCGGGGCCCTTTGGTTTTACATAGACTTATATAGGGAAAGTTTTCTTCTGTGAAACCACGAGGCCAAGATCTTTGATATTTGGTGTGAAATTTCATCTAGTGGACCTCTATCAAGATTGTTCAAATTATAGCCCTGGGGCCAAAAAATGCCCCCGCCCCGAGACCCTTTGGTTTTACATAGACTTATATAGGGCAATATTTAAAAATCTTCTTCTCTGAAACTGCAAGGCCCATGTCTTTGATATTTTGGTATGGAGCTTCATCTAGTGGACCTCTATCAAGAGTGTTTAAATTATAGCCCTGAGGCCAAAATTACCCCCACCCCTAGGCCATTTGGTTTTACATAGGCTTATGTAGGGAATATCTTTAAAAAAATCTTCTTCTCTGAAACAGCAAGGCCCAGGTCTTTGATATTTGGTGTGTAGCTTCATCTATTGGACCTTTGCCAAGATTGTTCAATTTATAGCCTTTGTTGATATTTGATATGAGCCTTAACCTTTTCAGACCTCCCTCGACATAATGCACATTATAGCCCCGGTGTCAATAAAGGCCCTCCCCGGGGCCCACTTATTACTCTATGGATTAGGTGAGCGATCCAGGGCCATCATGGCCCTCTTGTTTGTCAATAGTCGCTGCAGCGCTTAGCCATTGAAAAAATCGATAACATCTACCCGTATCGCCAGTTTATTGAATGCGACTTTCTACTGATAAATCGGAAGCCATTAACTTTGCACACTTCACACTAGTATGGCGACCTCCAGGAAAAGGAAAGTAGCTCCCGAAACGGGACAAAAAACTCTATTTCAGTGTGATTTTCGGACAAATAAATCTACCGAATAGATTGACGACTTGTCTAGCAAGACAGACAATCACATCGAAAATGATGAGACACGTCCAAACACAGAGTATGAAAGGAAGTTTCAACTGAAATGGTTCCAAATCTACCCCAGCTGAGGCCCAATAAGGGGAATGGATACACCTTCAGGTTTTATTTACCCCTTTATGAGGTTCACTTGTTTTTATAGAAGTTGGGATTAAATTTTCAGAAGTTGAGATAAAAGTTTTATTTTTTGCTAAGTTCAGATATAAAAAAGGGTGTTTTTCAAATCAAATTTAACCCCTCTGCAAATGCTCAGAATGCAGGAAATGGCACCATTTACCCCAGAGCTTCCAGGGCCATAGGCGGGTCCCGGACCCCCGGCCTAAAGGGGCTAGCTTCGCTTTCGTTCCCTCGCTCCGCTCGGTCACTGTCCAAAGTTGCAAAAAAGTTTTGGTCAAAAGGGCCTAAACGTTTTGGCCTTCTTTAGTCATCTGTCCTAAAGACCATTTTTTCTGGCAGAAACACTGCAGTCCTGGAATATGCAAGTACGTCCTGGGAACCACATACTGTTACCCTCCAGGAGGAACTGGAGAAAGTCCAAAAACGTGCAGCCCCTTTTGTAACTGGGAATTACTCGTTTGAAACTTGGAGTATGACTGGCATTCTGGAACAGTTAAAGTGGGAATCGCTTAAAGAGCGGAGAAAACTAAGTAGGCTTATACTTTTATATAAAGGTCTAAAGGGTGGAGCCAGTATACCCATGGGTGACCTTGTTCCCCCTTCAAAGACAACACTTCGGAAAAAAACATTCATTAGCCCTTCAAAAAATCGGCACTAGGACTGACATCTACAAATTTAGCTTCATCCCTAGGACAATCTCAGATTGGAACGAGCTCCCCTCTTCTCTCTTGATGTCTGCAGAAGGTGCAGATGACTCCATCTCTAGATTCACCACCCATGTGAGATCTAGGGACTAGTTCTGTTGGTCGAAGGTCCTGGTGAAGGATTGTCTAAGGACGTGTCACCAGTAAACAATTCTGATTCTGACACATCCTTAGACAATCCTTCACCAGGAAATCCTTCGCCACTATACCAGCCGAGTTTTTGTGCAACTTTCTTTCTACTTTTTCTGCGATCGGTCACATCTGACCATTACTCACAGGTGAACATAACATACACACCAGGTTTGCAGGATGAAAGCCTACACAATAATCATGTAATTACGATAGGGGTCTTTAATGTATATACATGTATACAAATGTCAACCTGATACGTGAGCAAAATTTAGGGTTGTTCAGAATGTCAACCAATTTCTAGAAAAGCAACCCATAATGTTCCAAATTATATAAATAATCATAAAATATGCTTTATAAAATAGTGTATTTTGTTGTTAGAAGAAAAAATAATAAATTACTTTATTAGAAAATTGCGTTTCAAAATGGTCATTATTTGAACATCGGTTTATCCATTGTCCTTCCTCGGAAACATTAGATTTTTTCATCAACCTAAAGTATATTCCGTGTCCTAGCAATGACAAGAAGTAGTTTTTCCAAAAACTGCCACAATAACATTTTATCCATCCTTTTAAACACCCACTTAATGGTCATATTGACAGCCATTACTGTATTTTGTTTGTTTGATTTGATGTTTAACGTCCCTGTCAACACTATGTAGGTCATTTTGGAGACCTTGCTTTCCATTTTGTGGGACTTTTACCCGATATTGAGATGAGATGACATCTCAAGCCCTGTCGCCCAATGAAACCAATAGGGTTTATAAGCATGGAAGGTCGGACTCGCACCGCATTGCCTGGGCAGGCTTAGATCCTCTAAGTGGTTTACCAGTACCCGTGTGCGGTCGGATCTGGCTCTACGTGGAAGCATCATGCAGCCCATTTATTTCTTCAAACCCCAATGCGTGGGGGCCTGCCATTACTGTATACACGGTTGGTAAATTCTCTAGGTTAATGAGAGGTATAAACATGCTAATGGTATCTAGATAAAAATATTCTGCAAAACGAAGTATACTATGGGGGTATACAGTTTTCGTCCTGCTGTTCATCCATCTGTCGGTCCGTTAACATTTTGGTTAAAGTTTTGCGTCAACGTTTCTAGGAGATTGTATCTTCTGTACCCTTTGATAGATTTAGTTGATACTTACACTGAAGTTACATACTGGTCTAAAGATTTCATTGATGCATGTCCCCCCCCCCCCCCCCCCCCCCCCCACAGTGACCTTGATACCTTGGTCACAGACTTGGAAATTTTACATTTGGTTAAAGTTTTGCATCAAATTTTCTGAGAGATTGCATCTTCTGAACCCTTTGATAGATTTAGTTGATACTTACACTGAAGTTACATACTGGTCTTAAGATTTCATTGATGCATGTCCCACCCCCCACAGTGACCTTGAGGTCAAGGACACAGACTTTGAAATTTTACATTTGGTTAAAGGTTTATGACAAAGTTTATAGATGCCTATTATGTTCTAAACTCTAAGACAAATTCAGTTGATATTTGCATCAATGTTCCAGTCCCAACATTTTGTGATTTATGTCCCTTCCCCCACCCACGGCGACCTGGACCTCAAGGTCATGGACTTAGAAATTTTACATTTGGTTAAAGTTTTATGACAAAGTTTATAGATGCTTGTATGTTCTATACTCTTAAGACAAATTCAATTCATACTTGCATCGATCAGAGTTCTCGGAAACGCGGAATCCGGCATATTTTTACGCCTGTTTTTGCTTTCGTACGCATAAAATTTCTTACCGTGGATTCTTAATTACGCCAATTCTTTTTCGCCCGACGCGTCCATAATAGTGTGTAAAAATGATCACATCAAAAGATGACAGCGGGTGTCCAATTGATCTCCAAATTTAGCTACCGCTTACAGATCAAAAGTTTACCGTTAATCGTTGCCGCCAGGCTTGTTCAAGCATTACCTAGCTCGGACAGTCGTCTGTATTGCTCTCTGGCCAATCAGAGCATCACGGCTAGAAGACTGACAGGTCAGATTTGCGGTTTGCTAGATGTGTGTGATTAAATCAAGCACGTGGCTGATTAATATTAAATTAATTGGTTGTTTTGTTTCCGGATACTTGTATACACAGTTGGGTTATCGGTAATTTGATTGTTGAAAAAAATGTTGAAGGCAAAATTAAAGGATGCGATTATCTAGTGTATTCTCCTACATTACTGCCGCATTACGGGTGGTAACCAGTTCTTTTTTTTACATCTTTATTATGAATAAAGAAAATTATGACCCGAGTTTGTCGCACTTTCGTATTAAACAATGTCTTTATTGTTTATGAAGTTACGACTAGGCCTAATGGAATAAAGAAATTAATTATCAGAAACCATGGAATATTAGCATTAAGTAAAGTGTTGATCTGCCTGCTAATAGTGGTCCTGAACAGACAGACACCTTGCATCTGATCTGGGCCTGCACTGTTGTTTTTTTTTGGGGGGGTGGATATTAGTGACAAACTGAATATCAAATAAAAACAGCAAGAAAATAGTTTGTCATGTTAAGCAGGATAAGCGTTCAAGCCCAAAAGTCTTTTGGAGTCTTACAGACACACTCTACAGCCGTACGCATTTAGGCATAATTGACACACGTTTTTAGGTAAAACTCCAACTTTTCAAAATTTGACTCCAACTTTTCAGATTTGAATCCAATTTTTTCTATGGATGGATTCTTTAACTCCTGTTTTCAAAATCCTAGTGAGAACTCTGATCGATGTTGCATACCAGTCCAAAGATTTCATTGATGCATAACCCACCCTGCTGCTTCAGTAACATTGATACCCCCACTCCTTCAGTAACTTCGATGCCCTCACTCCCTTGGTCCATTTAGAAATTTTATGTTTAGTTTAGCTTTTACAAGCACATTTATAGATTCTTATAGCTTCTTGACATCTTCATCCATATTACATACAAGCTTGAAAGCTATATCAGAGTATGGCCCTGGCGGGGGTATACGTGACCCACTGGTCGCTTTCTCTAGTTCTTAATATTTTTATGTCAAGATCAGGATTTCCTTTATTCTTCCGTTAATTTGGTAACTATTATTATGCATAGAATAGATACAAGAGGGGAAATTTTTTGTTTTGTCCAAAATACATGTACATAATAATGATTTGACAGAATTTTTATTATCGCTACACCGATTTACCCCAGTGTAAAAATATAATCCATGCGTAATAATGTGTACATATAATAGTGAACTCTACATGTTGATCAGGGTTGTATCGGCATGGATATATTAATATAATGTCATAATGCCAGTTTTTGGAAAAATCACGTCTCGTCGTTGCTAGTACACACACTAAAGTATATTTTGGTGTAAAAATGGTATGTTTCTAACAAAGGACAATGGAGAAACAAATGTTCAAAAATGGACCATTTTGATTTAGGTAATTGTCTTACAAAGTGAATTTTTATTTTTTTCTTCAAACAACAAAAATACACTTTTTTAATATGCATGTTTACTCTGTCTCTGGTCGGGCCAATCAAAGTCTAACTGTTGGTTTTCTTTTGCTCCAGCATTTCAGTGGTTTCTTGCTGTCGAGTCCTCACCGTTGTTTCATCTCTGTAGTTGTTTGATTTTTGTGTTCACGGAGATGTTGCACTGATGAGTTAGGAGGCCTTCATGCGGACTGAACAAATTATTTGTCTTAATCACAACGGATGTAAGAGCGAGGATTGTGGCCATGTAAAATCGATTTAAACCCCCAGTGGAATTTGTTTCCACTGACCGTTCCAAGGCGGTTCTTCTGTCGCGGTTTATTTTTGTTATCGTTTGTCTTTGGGTGTTTGTGTCGCTTATATTATTTTATTTTGGATAGCCCATTGGCCATTTTGTGGGAAAGTACAGTACGGCTCAGGTATTTGAACCGTTTTTCATTCCGCGGACTTTTTAAATCCGCGTTTTTCCGCCGAATGGTTTGAAGTAAACCACTCCGAGTGAAAATATTTTACTCCAAGTTATGTGCTCGATATTCCGAGGAAATTCCGCGGACCTCAGAGCTTACCTGTGATATTCGGAGTGTTTGCGTGTATTTGCGAGTGGTGATTAATTTAATTAAACTGTACAGGTAAGTTATAAAATGGGATGGCCATTTTTTTTTCCTCTCAATTACCTATTAATTAACATTTCTATGGTAATTACATGTACATCGAATTTAACCATAATTTTATAATGTTCGACATGCTTTCAATTACGGACTTGCATGCGTTGTATTTACTCGTTATGCCCAACTGATTCCCTTGTTTGAAATCATTGTACAGTTTCACACCCTGGGTAATTAGTGATTACCTCTTTGTTGACTTTTGATATATATTATCTTATAATTATAAATAAATATATATGTTGTAGGCCAGATTGGAATCTAGGCCGATCCGGAATCTGCCTAGGCCAGATTAGAATTCTGATTTGGTCTAGACCAAATTAGAATTCTAATTTGGTCCAGGCAGATCCAGGATCTGTCTAGGCCAGATAAGAATTCCAATCTGGCTAGGCAGATTCTGGATCTGCCTAGACCAAATTGGAATCCTTAAAAATGCCCCCCCCCCCCCCCCCCACACACACACACACACAAAACAAAAATAAAAAAAAGCACATGTTTATTAATTTATTTTTTCACTATTTCTTTTTTTCTTTTTCATTTTTACTACAAATAACACCAAATGTAAGAAATACTTAAAATTTTTATCTCGTGAATTTGTTCTTATAATCTTAAAATATTTGATTTATTGTCTTTCACACCTTATTATGTGTGCCAGATGGGCAATTGGTCCCCAATACAAATAATAACAGAAGATGAATGCTGTGTATTGATTTCAATTATTGAAAAAAGCCATTTTATTTATTTTTTAAATCATAATCTGAAAAAAAAATTTTTTTTGGTGGGTGGGTGTGTGTGTGTGTGGGGGGGGGGGGTCCCATTTACACATAAATAAGACTTGCATCCTAAAGAAAACACTTATGACATGAAATTATGACTATCCAGTCCAAACATTTAACTTAAACAAATAGATTCTAGTTTGGTCTAGACAGATCCAGAATCTGCCTAGCCAAACTGGAATTCTAGTTTGGCCTAGACAGATTCTGGATCTGTCTGGACCAAATTAGGATTCTAATCTGGCCTAGACCAAATTAGAATTCTAATTTGGACTAGACAGATTCCGGATCTGCCTATGCAGATTCCGGATCTGCCTAGATTTCAATCTGGTCTAAGACATATATAATGGTAAAAGAACATTAAATAAAAAAAAAAATGCCCAGGTATTTCGTCAGATTCCTCCGAGTAATTCTGCATAACTTCGCTAGAAAATATTGCCTCCAGGTACGATATTACGACTCGGAATAATTTCGCGAAACTTCGCGTACCGCATACTTAGCGCGGACCTTGCGTGTGTTTTCGAGGAGTGTCTGCCAAATATATACATCTACTCGGAATTTTGGAAAGTGCTCGAAATGCCGAGATTCGGAATAAAGAGTTTTTTGGTTCTTATACCTGAGCCGTACTGTAACTGTCCTTTTGGCTTACCGCTATTGATGTTTCCATTAGGATCTGTTGTTTCATGTTTGTGTTTCTTTCCCCTTGGTGTCTCTGATGGGAGCTGTGGGTTAATTGTATTGATTCCTGATCATTGCCTCCACTTCTATTTTTTATATTTATTCATTTAATTTGGGACATTATTGGTTGTTTTTCTAGAAATCTGTCAACATGCCAAACACCCATGAATTTTAGCCCACGTGCCAGAAGACATTTTCATAGTCCTTTACCTACACAGGATATGACTCTCCTTGCACAGGGGGCCTCCAGTTACATGTAACGTCCCGATCCAAAGGACGGTGCACTTTATGACATTCATCCCTGCAAATGGAGCTTCTTCAGCCAAGTTTTTGTGAAACTGCTTACACTCTGGGGCACTGTACATACATGTACATGTATTTGAAGGACTCAGTTTGTTGGTACGTTGTCCCTGATCCAAGTGGTACCACAATTATAGTTGTCCCTGATCCGAATGAACACCGAAATTTTATCGCCGCTGCTGGGGATCAAACCCGGCACCTCTAGCATCAGAGGCAAGTGCACTAACCACTGAGCTATTGCACTCCGACTGCTTACGCACCGGGGCAGTTCATATTTAAAAGACTCAGTTAATGGATGTGATGGTCTCATCCAAGACCTGATCTCACAACGTCTGCGAATTTGGAATTCTTGTAGCGCTGTCCCATTGAAAGGGCCGATTTTTCAGGAAGTTTGGCATTTGCGTTGTTTGTTAACCCTTATCTTGCTGTTCACGACAACCCCTATCTTTGCAAACACTGCCAAACAGTGTAGATCCAGATCAGATGGCTTCTGAGGAAGAAGCCATCTCATCAGGATCTGCACTGTTTGGCATTCAGTTTATGAATTTATAGCAATAAATTACATCAAGTAATTTGATTGGTTGATAGACAGAAATGGGTGTGGCTTAAATGAATATTCAGCAAGATAAGGGTTAAAATAATCCCCATTCCTCAATATTATTAACGAGTGGATATTGATATGCATCTTTTTTGTGTTTGCTTATTACATAGTCCCTACAATTGTCACATTCCTTTTCTTCAGCTGAGTTTTTGTGAAACTGCTTACACATTCGGGCTCTGTACATATTTGAAAGATTCTGTTCGTTGATACTTTGTTATGTTTGATTTGAGGTTTAACGTCCCTGTCAACACTGTAAAGGTCATTTTACAGACGTTGCTTCCAATTTTGTGGGACTTTTACCCGACATTGAGATGAAATGACATCTCAAGCCCTGTCGCCCAATGAAACAAATAGGGTTTAATGCATGGGCGGGTGGACTCACACCACTTTGCCTGGGCAGGCTTAGGGCCTCTAAGTGGTTAACCAGTACTTGTGTGCAGGTAGGTTTCAGCTCTGCGTGGAAGCATCATGCAGCCCATATATTTCTTCAAGCCCCGATGGGTGGGGGTCGATGGTACTTTGTCCCTGATCCAAGGCTGATTCCCAGATCGCAGCTGATCTCACAATGTTGTCGAATTTGGAACTCTGATAGCACTGTCCCATAACAAGGGCATTTTCAGGAAGTTCAGCAGACAACATTTGCGTCATTTGTTATGATAATCGCCATTCCACATTATTATTAACAAACAGACATGGATATGAATTTTTAGCTCGGCTGTTTTCGAAAAAAGCGACAAGGTATTGTCATTATCACTCATAGCTCTGGCGTCGTCTGCATCATCGTGCAAAATCTTGGACATTTTGTAATATCTCTGTCATTACTAAACCTATTTACTTGAAACGTGGACTAGTAAAGGGGAACTCTTACCAATAGGTGAGGTAACCCTCAAAATATTTTTGGCACAGTTATGCCCCTTTTTCGACTTAGATCATGACAGCTAACATCTGATACGTGCCAGGCTTGAACCACAGCGGTGAGAGACCTCATACATGTACATGCATGCATATATTATAAAATTGATAAAAAGCAAATGTTTTCTAAATAAGTAAGTTGCCATTTCTGGTGCAGTCTCAATAAAAAACTTAAAACATTCACAAAATAAGGTTGTCTTTTTGAAGTTGTTATAACGCATCTGTAGGGTCACTTGTAGGGCTGGCTAATCGGAGCTGAAAAGATAATCAATTATCAGTCCTGTCATTGCGATCGATAATCGATTAGTAATCGCTACGGTTTTTGTCATAATTTTACCTGTCTGGCTTTCTGTCTGAGCATGACTCTTACCATATGTTGCACTTTACCATATGTATATTTGTACAGACAGACCTGAGCAAACATGGTAGACCCAAATGAGATGCCGCAGAATGCGTCGTCTCATCAGGGTCTGCACTGTTTGCCACTCATCCAGCTATTTTAGGCATAACTTTGGGTAGTAAATTGTAGGTATCAAGTAATCGATTAAAAGCAAATCAAAAATGATAATCATTTTTTGTGGGATTTATCGATCGATTAATCGATTTTACGAGCAATCGTGTCAGCCTTAGTCACTTGTGACAGTTAGTTGTCAGGTTGGACTTACAGTAATACTAGAAAGAAAGACAGATACCAGGCCAACTAGTTCTATCCCAGGTCCCCTATCAGCATTCACTGCGAAGATGAAAATGTCTTTTTGAACAACTTCTGGTACATGCCCCAACCTGTTAAAAACTCCGACTGAGGCAACAGTAGTTGCACTGAAAGAGCTGTTTGATCATGTTTTGTTTGATTTGAGGTTCAACGTCCCAATCAACATTGTAAAGGTCATTTTGGAGACGTTGCTTCCAATTTTGTGGGACTTTTTGCCGACATTGAGATGAAATGACATTTCAAGCACTGTCGCCCAATGAAACCAATAGGGTTTATCAGCATGGGCGGTCCGACTGGCACGGCTTTGCCTGGGCAGGCTTAGATCCTCTAAGCGGTTTACCAGTACTCGTGTGGGTCAGATTCAGCTCTGCATGGAAACATCGTGTAGCCCATATATTTCTTCGAGCCCCGATGGGCAGGGGCCCTGTTTGATCATGTAACTGCAGTTTCCGAATTAGTTAACGGTAGCTTCAGATAAGGACGGGTGGGTGGGGTTAATTTTTTTTTTATGCCCCCAACTTTGAAAAAGTTGGAGGGGCATATTGCTTCTGGTTCGTTCGTCCGTTCGTCTGTTCGTCCGTTCGTCCGTCCGTTACGCTTTTGATGCATAGCATAACTAAAGAACCATGTTTGCTAGGGTTTTGAAATTTCATATATGGATTCCTCATGGAAAATTAGCTGACGCGTATTTTTTTTCTTGTCCGGATTATGACCCTTTTAAGAGTTATTGCCCTTTGAAATTTTTTTAATAATATTTTGTCAGCAAGATATCTCAAAAACTATTGGAGCTAGAGCCTTGAAAGTTGGTGAATATATTGGTGGTGATGAGTAGATGAACTGATTAACTTTTGACAAAATTCCGAAAAATACTTTGTGAGTTATGGCCCTTTGGCATTTTGGTAATTTGTGCCCATTTTAATGTATGCTAAAAGTGATGCATAGCATATCTTTAGAACTGTGTATGCTAGGGTTTTGAAATTTCATATATGGATTCCTCATGGAAAATTAGTTGACGCGTATTTTTTTTTCTTGTCCAGATTATGCCCCTTTTAAGAGTTATTGCCCTTTGAAATTTTTTTAATAAAATTTTGTCAGCAAGATATCTCAAAAACTATTGGAGCTAGAGCCTTGAAAGTTGGTAAATATATTGGTGGTGATGAGTAGATGAACTGATTAACTTTTGACAAAATTCCGAAAAATACTTTGTGAGTTATGGCCCTTTGTCATTTTGGTAATTTGTGCCCATTGTAATGTATGCTTAAAGTGATGCATAGCATATCTTTAGAACCGTGTATGCTAGGGTTTTGAAATTTCATATATGAATTCCTCATGGAAAATTAGCTGACGCGTATTTTTTTTCTCGTCCGGATTATGCCCCTTTTAAGAGTTATTGCCCTTTGAAATTTTTTTAATAAAATCTTGTCAGCAAGATATCTCAAAAACTATTGGAGCTAGAGCCTTGAAAGTTGTTGAGTATATTGGTGGTGATGAGTAGATGAACTGATTAACTTATGACAAAATTCCGAAAAATACTTTGTGAGTTATGTCCCTTTGTCATTTTGGTAATTTGTGAAAAACATTGTCATCGTTCTAGCGCCTACATTTCTTCACTAATTTCAATATAACTTCACACAAATGTTCCTTATAAAAAAATCTCGAGTGAGTTCGACTTCAAGGTCATGACCTCAAGGTCAAGGTCACTGTGGCTATTTTTAGAAAAACTTTGTCATCGCTCTAGCGCCTACATTTCTTCACTAATTTCAATATAACTTCACACAAATGTTCCTTATAAAAAAAGCTCGAGCGAGTTCGACTTCAAGGTCATGACCTCAAGGTCAAGGTCACTGTGGCTATTTTTAGAAAAACTTTGTAATCGGTCTAGCGCCTACATTTCTTCACCAATTTCAATATAACTTCACACAAATGTTTCTTATGATAATATCTCAGCGAGTTCGACTTTCAAGGTCATGACCTCAAGGTCAAGGTCACTGTGGCTATTTTAAGAAAAACTTTGTCATCACTCTAGCGCCTACATTTCTTCACTGATTTCAATATAACTTCACACAAATGTTCCTTATAAAAAAAGCTCGAGCGAGTTCGACTTCAAGGTCATGACCTCAAGGTCAAGGTCACTGTGGCTATTTTTAGAAAAACTTTGTAATCGGTCTAGCGCCTACATTTCTTCACCAATTTCAATATAACTTCACACAAATGTTTCTTATGATAATATCTCAGCGAGTTCGACTTTCAAGGTCATGACCTCAAGGTCAAGGTCACTGTGGCTATTTTAAGAAAAACTTTGTCATCACTCTAGCACCTACATTTCTTCACTGATTTCAATATAACTTCACACAAATGTGCCTTATGACTATATCTTGAGCGAGGTCGACTTTCAAGGTCATGACATCAAGGTCAAGGTCACTGTGGCTATTTTTAGAAAAACTTTGTCATTGCTCTAGCGCCTACATTTCTTCACTGATTTCAATATAACTTCACACAAATGTTCCTTATGACAATATCTCGAGTGTGTTCAACTTTCAGGGTCATGACCTCAAGGTCAAGGTCACTGTAGCTATTTTTAGAAAAATTTTGTCATCGCTCTAGCGCCTACATTTCTTCACCGACTTCAATATAACTTCACACAAATGTTCCTTATGACAATATCTCTAGCGAGTTTCACTTTCAAGGTCAAGGTCACTGTGGCTATTTTTAGAAAAACTTTGTCAATGCTCTAGCGCTTACATTTCTTCATTGATTTCAATATAACTTCACACAAATGTTCCTTATGACAATATCTCAAGCCATTTCAACTTGCAAGGTCAAGGTCACAATGGCTATTTTTAGAAAAACTTTGTCATCTCTCCAGCGCCTACATTTCTTCACCGATTTTAATATAACTTCACACAAATGATCCTTATGACAATACCTCGAAAGAGTTCGACTTTCAAGGTCAAGGTCACTGTGGCTATTTTTAGAAAAACTTTTTCATTGCTCTAGCGCTTACATTTTTTCACCAATTTCAAAATCCATTCACACAAATGTTCCTTATGACAATATCTGTAGCGAGTTCCACCTTCAAGGTCAAGGTCACTGTGGCTATTTTTAGAAAAACTAAAAACTTTGTCAATGCTCTAGCGCTTACATTTCTTCACCAATTTCAATATAACTTCACACAAATGTTCCTTATGACAATATCTCAAGCCATTTCAACTTTCAAGGTCAAGGTCACAATGGCTATTTTTAGAAAAACTTTGTCATCGCTGCAGCGCCTACATTTCTTCACCGATTTTAATATAACTTCACACAAATGATCCTTATGACAATACCTCGAAAGAGTTTGACTTTCAAGGTCAAGGTCACTGTGGCTATTTTTAGAAAAACTTTTTCATTGCTCTAGCGCTTACATTTTTTCACCAATTTCAAAATCGATTCACACAAATGTTCCTTATGACAATATCTGTAGCGAGTTCCACCTTCAAGGTCAAGGTCACTGTGGCTATTTTTAGAAAAACTTTGTCAATGCTCTAGCGCTTACATTTCTTCACCAATTTCAATAAGACTTCACACAAATGTTCCTTAAGACAATATCTCGAGCGATTTCGACTTTCAAGGTCAAGGTCACTGTGGCTATTTTTTATAAAAACTTTGTCATCGCCCTAGCGACTACATTTCTTCACTGATTTCAATATAACTTCACACAAATGTTCCTTATGACAATACCTCGAGTGAGTTTGACTTTCAAGGTCAAGGTCACTGTGGCTATTTTTAGAAAAACTTTGACATGGCTCTAGCGCTTACATTTCTTCACCGATTTCAGTATAACTTCACACAAATGTTCCTTATGACAATATCTCGAACTTTTTCGACTTTCAAGGTCAAGGTCACTGTGGCTATTTTTTGAAAATCTTTGTCATCGCTCTAGTGCCTACATTTATTGATGGATGTTAATAGAACTTCACACAAATGTTTCTTATGGTAATATCTCGAGTTGCTTTGACTTTCAAGGTCATGACCTCAAGGTCAAGGTCACTATGGCTATTTTTAGAAAAACTTTGTCATTGCTCTACCGCCTACATTTATGATTTTAATCTAACACAAAAGATGCTTATGATAATATCTTGAGGAAGATCTACTTCAATGCAAGTATCCATTTCTGACCTTGACCTACATTTTATGGTTCACTGACTTTGTAAAATAGTGTGACAACCCTAACTTTCACCCTGATGTAAGAGTCTGTTTTTAAGAGTTTCATTGATGATACTTGGTACATGCTTGCAACTAGGAGTGAAATTTTTATGCAGGCGCTCATGTTTGAACTTGACCTAGATTTCATGGTTTGGTGACTTTGCGCCCCCACAGGCGCGACATAGCCTTCAGGGGAATTCTTGTTGTATGTTTTTGAGTCTTTAACAATATTTGTTGAATATTTTGCCATCTAAGGACAAGCAAAGGTTGGGGGCATTGTGTTTTACAAACACCATTTCTAGTTTTTTTTGGTTTGGGTTTTACGGCCCTTTCAAGATTATTTCACTCATATCGAGCCGATCGTTAATCATAGGTGGGCGAAAACCGGAGTACCCGGAGAAAAACCACCTGACCTTCCGTTGCAGAACTTGGCGTCTCACACGTGACCCGAGCGAGGCTCGAACCCACGGCGGTGAGAGACCTAATGACTAAGAGTCAGCGCTCTTATCCATTAGGCCACGGAGGCCCCAGGGTGGGGTTAATGAAGATACTTAAGGGGTATGGGAACACCTTCAGGGGAGGCAACTCCTGCAAAAGTATTTTTGTCTCCCATGTCAATTGGGGTCAACTCTTAAAGGAAAGAATTTGCTCCTTAGGAGCAAATTCTTTCCTTTAAGAGTAGACCCCTTTTTCAGTGGGACAGGGCTTACAGAAAAGCGAACAGGAAGTCCCAAAAGTTGTCTCCCTTTGAAAAATGGCGGAAAATCAACCAGGTGTTCCCATTCCCCTTAAGGGATACTTTTCCTTCCTTAATCCTCGTTATAAATGTATGTTGTGAGTACTTATTAGAATTGCCTCACTGAGGCGATTCTAACAGGTACCGGGGTAACCCACAACATAATTTTTAATCCATTTTGAACCGGAAACTCCAAAACGGGTAATTGGCAAACAGTGCAGGCCCAGCCAGATCAGACATGGCAGAATGCAGCATCTTATCAGGGCCTGCACTGTTTGCAAAATTTTCAGCCAATTGCCAAATAGTTTTTGAAGAAAACACAACCTGACACCCTTAAATTTTGAAATGAACTCCTGCTATATATAAGGAGGAAGATTTAATTTTGTACAAAAAGGAGAAATAATAATAAGAAAAATTATCCTCAATAATCCTGCATATCTGGAGCTAGTGAAGAGCATGTACTGTACATTCATGCTTCATGTCTGTTTGGTATACTTCCATTTCAGAAAAATGATTCTAAAGCTGAAAATAAAGAGGAAAGAATACATGTAGTTTCTACCATGGATCAAAGAGTGTCTGATAGTGATGTCGAAAGTGATGATGATGAAGAAGTAGTTGATGATGATGAGCAAGAAGTAGATAGTAGTGAGTCAGGTAGTGATGTTAGTGATGATGAACAAGGGCAAGATACAAGTGAAGAAGATTCAGAAGACACAGAAGATGAAGATGTGGATATAGATGATGATAATGATGATGATGATGATGATGATGATGATGATGATGATGATGATGATGATGATGATGATGATGATGATGAAATCAAAGGTCCTGAAGATGTAAGTGATGCAGATGATAAGAACAGGACAGTAAAATTAAGTGAGCAGGTACCAAAGACAGAGCTTGGAGACAATGATTCTGCCAGTCATCATAAAAAGAGGCCCATTCAACAGATGGTGGAAACAGTCTCTAGCGATGAACCTCCAGTCAAGAAGGCTAAACCATCAAAAGCGGAACTTTACAAGCCTCCAACTAATGAGGAATTGAATCAGCTCAAAGAAACAGAAAATTTGTTTCATTCAACTTTGTTTAGAATGCAGGTAAGTTGTTTCATGTCTGAACCAAATTTAACCCATATCATGCTGAATATTCATTTTAGCCACACCATCTCTGATTTTGAACCAATCAGATTACTTGATGTAATTTATTCCTACAAATTCATAAACTGAATGTCAAACAGTGTAGATCCTGATCAGATGGCTTCTTCAGAAGTCATCTGATCTGGATTTACACTGTTTGCAAAGGTAGGGGTTGTCGTGAACAGCAAGATAAGAGTTAATATGTATTGCAGCTTTGTAGAACTTAGAACAAATTGTACATTTCTTATACATGTAGTTCAAAAATGGGTAGAATCTGGAGAATATAATTTGCATGTTTTATACTCAAGTTGAAGGTTTTTAACCAAACAATCTTTTATTAAAGATTATTTATGAATGTACTGAAATCTATCATTACCAGAAACATTGATTCAAGGCAGTTAAAGCCGAAAACCAGATCAAATAACTTTTCTGTTTCTGAGGTATATATGTACATGTATCACAATTTTGTTTTGTTTGTTTGATTTGAAGTTTACCATCCCCGTCAACACTGTAAAGGTCATTTTGGAGACATTGCTTCCAATTTTGTGGGACATTTACCAAACATTGAGAAGAAATGACATCTCAAACCCTGCCCCCCAATGAAACCGATTGGGTTTATAAGCATGGATGGGCTGACTCACACCGCTTTGCCTGGGCTGGCTTAGATCCTCTAAGCGGTTTACCAGTTCTCGTGTGCGGGTCAGTTTCGGCTCTGCATGAAAACATCATGCAATTTCTTCAAGTCCCAATGGGGGGGGGGGGGGGGGGGGGATCACAATTTTACAATATTTATTATAAACTTCGATTTATATGTTTGTAAATATATTAACCCTTGTCCTGCTGAGCCCGGATATACCTTATTTTCTAAACAATGAAGATCCAGATCAGATGGCTTCTGACGAAGCCATCTGATCAGGATCTACATTGTTTGCCATTCAGATTGTGAATTTGTTGCAATAATTTGCATTAAGTAATCTGATTGGTTGATAATCAGTAGTGGGTGTGGCATATATGAATATTCAGCAGGACAAGGATTAACATACAGCATTTACTGATCTGTTCGATAGACATGCAGAGAGCATTTTGATCAACTAGGCTATTAACCCATTCTAGACAGGAAACCCCAGAAAGGGACCTGGTAGCCTGGCAAACAGCACAGGCCCAGATCAGATGCCATAAAACACTGGGTCTGATCAGGGTCTGCCCTGTTTGCTCACAGGATTTTCCGTCAAAAATGGAATAAACATGAAAAAATAGGCCTGCCACCCCTTAAAGTCCAACATATAGCAATGGAAGAGTCCACTAGTATTATAGTATACAATGGATTACATGTAAACATTTGAATGAAATGGCAGTTTACAACATTTTAAAATTTTATAATAAAACAAATGTAATACTCGTACTTCTTTTGATAGAATCTATGAAACTCGCCAGAGGCTCGTGTCTTTAGTTTTTTTCTATCAATTGACCACTCATTTGAGATCCTGTATATATCATATGGGTGTGTTTGGCTATCACATAAATCTCACTGTAACACTATTAATTATAATATGGTTTTGGGTATGGCACAGTTTAAAGAACGACCCAAAAAATGAAAAAGTATGGATCATATAGAAAACTGACCATTTTTGATCCCAAAAATATATAGATCATGTAAATAAATGGTCATTTTTTCTGCATGATCTATACATGTTTGTCTATGGTTACAATATTAATTTTTTTTAACTGACACCATATCTGCTTTAGATGCCAACAATATTGTTATAACAAGTAGAATTCCTAAATTAAGACCACCTTTGGGACTATTCAAAGTGGTCTTAAAGACCACTTTTGAACAGTCCCAAAGGTGGTCCCTTACCAGAGGACATTACGGGCAGAAACCGCAAAGAAAGATTAAGTGCAGCCTTCAAAATAACCATTTTGAAGCAAAATTAGTCTTAATTTTAGGTGGTCTTAATAGTGGAAATTTCACTTTATTTTATACATAGCAGTGAAATCAATGCATATCTGAAACAAATAAAAGTGATATTTTCACAGTGTGAAAATATAAATGTTATTTTCACAGTGTGAAAAATAACATGACTGTGTTATTTCACAGTAGCAGCCTGGACTACTTTTCTAGCCAAAATTCATATATGTTATCTATAAAATAATTCTGTAAAATACCTTGAAAAGCACTTGCTGTACTGTAAAAATGCTGTATTCAAAATCGCGATCTGTTTTTGTTTTGATACTGACAGTTGTGACGTCATAGCCAAGTCAAAAATTGTGGTGTAAGATCCCATTGATCAATTACAGTAAGTGTCCTAAAATATTATAAAATAAACAGAAAATTTACTCTTTTTTTTTCGATAAATATTAAAAGTATTTCGTCTCATGTGTTGAAAACATCAGAATGTTCACCCGTGCTTCGCACTCATGAAAAACTGAAAATTCTGATATTTTCAACACACTCGATGAAATATTTTTGATATTCATCTCAAAAAAGTAAATATCCTCTTTGTATTTCACAGATAACTGAACTGTTAAATGAGGTGAAACTGAAGGAGGGAAGAAGAAAACAGATGAATAAAGCAGTGGAGACGCTGAAGTCATTGCTGACAAAACTCCCTCAGAGCAAGAAACAGGAGGTAATGTCAAAACTTCTGTGTAACAGACTGACATAGCGGAAAGCCAAAAGGACAGTGACTTTCCCACAAAATGGCCAATTGGCTATCCAAAACAAAATAATATAAGTGATACAAACACTCAAAGACAGAGCATAACAAAAATAAACCACAACAGAAGGAGCACCTTGGAACGGTCAGTGAAACGAGTACCACTGGGGGGCTTAAATCAATTTTACATGGCCACAATTCTCGCGTCGTGATTTAGACAAATAATTTGTTCAGTCCACATGAAGGCCTCCTAACTCATCAGTGCAACATCTCCGTGAACACAAAAAATCAAACAACCACAGAGATGAAACAACAGTGAGGACTCGACAGCAAGAAACCACTGAAATGCTGGGGCAAAAGAAAACAAACAGTTAGACTCCAGATAACTGGGCTGTTAAATGAGGTGAAGCTGAAGGAAGGAAGAAGACAACAGATGAATAAAGCAGTTGAGACGCTGAAGTCATTGCTGATGAAACTCCCTCAGAGCAAGAAACAGGAGTTAGGGTCAAAGCTTCTGTGTAACAGGCTAACAGGTGATTAAAAATTTAGACACATTACGAAAACAGGCCTATTCAAAGATATTGACAATTTTACCACCAAAAATGAAAATTTTGAGATTGAAAATTCTGATATTTTTTCGTATTTCTTTTCAAAATATAGAGTGTGGAAACGTGTTAGCGGTTCTGATGAGTAACGACAATCTATGTTTTTGAGCAGAAATAAGAAAAATGATATACCCGCATACCCCTGCAAACCCCAGTTTTACTATTGTTTTATATATATAAAGGTGGGGTTTAAGGGGGGGTGCAGAATTATAAAAGTTGGTTTTCCTGATCAAACCAGGGCTGCTATAAAAGCCAGCTTATGCTACAGTAAAACCTGTCATACTGGCCACCTCTATTAAGCAACCAGCCTGTTTTAACCGAGCATGCATTCAGTTGCCGAAAAAGAAAGGTGATTTAAAACTAACCTGTATTCGGCAAGCACCTGTTGTAAGCAAGTACATTTTCATTATCCTCAGGTACTTGCTTAATACAAGTTGGACTGTATTTACATGTTCAGTGAAATTCCGCTATTAAGACCACCTAAAATTAAGACTAATTCTGCTTTAGAAAGCTTATTTAGAAGGTTGCAGTTGTTCTTTCTTCATGTTTTCTGCATACAGTGTCCTCTGGTCATAAACCACCTTGGGACTGTTCAAAAGTGGTCTTTAAGACCACTTTTTAACAGTCCTAAAGGTGGTCTTAATATAGGAATTTTACTGTACCTACATGTATACCCAGTGACATTCTTCCCTTCACATTGAAATTGAGGCAATTCTAATGAGTATACACAACATAATTTTCACGATGAAATACGACAGATCTCCTTGAAAATGTTATATGTAGCTTTTGGAAGAATCTTTAGGGACTGTAGGGGTGGGGGGTGTGGGGGTGGGGGTGAGGATAAGGGGTTGTGTATCTTGCGTCACTGAGTCTTCCAACAGTTGGGCAAGGTCTTCCATCCTTGCAACAGGTAAGGGTAGAGGGGGAATGTTGTTATTTCTTCAGTTTTTACAGTTCCATTTTTTTCCTCTTTCTCCCTTGTCCTGCATTTTTCTAGCACACCGGACAAGGAAATCCGCAATTTTACCCTGGGATAGAAATTTATGTTCCAACCCTAAATCAAATATAATCGCGTGTTTGATAAATGCACTGGTTGATTACAACTTTGTGCGCGCCGTCGTTAAGGTTGACATCACAGCAACGTCACTAAACATTCCTGCAGTGTCAACACAATATGGCGGATGTTGGTAATCGAAGTGTCTGCAGCATTAAAAATCCGCGCTAAAAATGGAAGGTATGCAAGAAACTCGGCAAGCCTCGTGATGCCGGACAGTGACCCTCGGGACGGATTTTTCCATCCACACCTCACACCCATATAAGATTCTTATATTCTCATGCCTGCTTTAAGCATGGTGTGATATGCAAGTGTAGGAGTCTGTCTGTTGGTTAATTTGTCCATCCGTTCGTCAAGCTTTCAACATTGGCAATCACCCTAATTTTCACCCTAATGTAAGAGTTCATGTTGCTTTCAGGCAGAGCTGAAACTGATCACACATATGAACTGGTAAACTGCTAAGAAGGACTAAGCCTGCCCAGGCAAAGTGGTGTGACTCAGTCCGTCCAATGCATATAAGCCTTTTGGTTTCATTGGATAGCAGGCCATGGGATGTCATTTTATCTCAACTTCGGGTTAAAGTCACACAAAATTGGAAGCAGCGTCTCCAAAATGACATCAATAGTGTTGATGGGCCGTTAAACCTCAAATCAAACAAAAAAACTCCATGTCTCTGAGATGCAACCCAAAATGACCCACAAAGGCTTGCATGTCATTACCAACACAAGTTCTAAGGACTGAAGAAAGAAACAGAATAAGGTATGGTGATGAACCAACAGTGTTCAGGGCCCAGTTGAGCTTAATGAGCTCGTTAGTGGTTATTTTGTTGACTGTTCTAGCAAGTACAATACCTAAAATTTTGTTATTTTTGCTGAAAAAGTGTAAGCAGCTTTTACATTTGCAAAAGCTGCTTACATTTTTTCAGCATAAATATTAGCATATTTACCATATTCAATGAACAAAGTTTTAATGATATGTAAATTAACGACGTTGTTAGTTCTGAGCAGCTGGCCCAAGGTTGTTGAAGATTAACTGCATGTTTTATTCAGATAAGTGATCAGCACTGGTTAAAGAAGACAAGTTGTAAGATCCCAGTTAACACTACACAGAAGGTCAAGGGGTCATTCCAGTTCATTCCACCTGTGAAGGTGAAGGTCGCAGGAAGTTTCCTTCATGAGACATGTGCCAAACCTAACATACATGTAGATCTGGTCCTGGAGATGCCCAAAGTAAGTTGATGTGCTTGAGTTTTTTCAGTTTGTTACAATTTTTTTTTTTTTTGTGATGGGCCTGTTGGCTCAGCTTGTGGGTTTCATGCCCAGTTGTGGGAGGTTTGGCTTTGTGATGGTGCTGGATAACTTACAGTGCTGGGTCAAGGAGCTTGTGATGCAGAGCTTACAGATTTCTCTATAGTTTCTGTAAAGCAGCTAATGTAGGCATGGTTTGATTTCATTGGTCCGAGAGATCAAACATTAACTCTTTGCCAAAGAATTCTTGTGGTCAATATCTGCCAATATTTCCACCACATGCAGCTCCATGGAGTGATTTATTTCCTGACAAGTACTTAATAGGCCCCTTACAAAAATAATTATTACAAGACTTACTAGATAGAGTGTGTTAGGAGAGTTATTTCTTTAAAACAGTTGAGTTTTATCTGATTTTAATGAGGTGCAACATTCCTGTCCGCCAACAGTGTTAGATAAGGGCCTGAAAATGTCTTGAAGTACTGACCAATCAGCTGTATTATGCCCTACAAGACCAGACCACATACCTGAAAACTCCGTGTGATGAGTTCTTGCTGGGTGTATTACATCTACTTTGGACTATAGTAGGATAAGGGCTTACTCTGTTTGCAGCAGGTGTGGGATAGGTGGGCAGTTGTTGGTTTTCTTGTTCATTTTTTATCCTTTCTCATACACTTGTAATTAGTTAAGTTAACTGATGAATGGACAAAACTCTCAAACTGTTTTCCTGTTTTGTTATGCAAGCACTCGGGCAAAGAGGGACCGGAAGTTTATGAAACTGGGCATGGACATTTATTGTTGTTTTTGTTCATTCTTTGCCTACTGCTACATTCATTCATGTAGTTAACGTTAACCAGTCTCCAAAGCATTTAGTGTGAAAGAATATTTGGTGTACAGAACACGGGAAGGGACATTAATTTTTTTTAATATGTTGTGCGAACAAGATATTAAGTTGTGCGAACAAGATATTATCTTGTGCACACAAGATATGTCATAATTTATCTTGTGCGGACATATTATTTTGTGTGCACAAGATAATATCTTGTTCGCACAACTTAATACCTTGTGCGCACAAGATATTATCTTGTTCGCACAACATACATGTATTATCTTGTTTGCACAACATAGATCTTGGGAAGTTGTGTGAACAAGATAATATCTTGTCCGCACAAGATATCTATGTTGTGCGGACAAGATATTTTTTTGTGCAGACATGATAATATCTTGTTTGCACAACTTGATATCTTGTGAGCACAAGTTGATATGTTGTGGGCACAAGATATTATGTTTTCTGCACAAGATAATATCTTGTCTGCACAAGATAATATGTTGTGCGAACAAGATCATATCTTGTCTGCACAAGATATTATCTCTTGCACGCAACTCTAGAAAAAAATTCATGTCCTTTCCCGGGTTCCATATTGGTGGCCTGATTTAAACACATTTTATACAGGAAATCCCACAAACAGGACACTGGCAAACAGTGCAGACCCAGATTAGATGCCACAGAATGTGTCAATGCATCAGCTGATCAGCGCCTTCACTGTTTCCAAAAAGTTTTGACATATTCTTTGTAAAAGTAAGTCAACCTGACACCCCTAAATTTCAAAATGCTATGAGGGTCATTCAGGAATTAGTGAGACAAGAGTTGACTCACTAATTCTTGAATGACCCTCATATATATATAAAGTTAAAGATCCCATTCAGTATAAAAAGGGTTAATCCTTATCCTCCTGTTCATGACAACCTCTACCTTTGCAAACAGTGTAGATCCAGATCAGATGGCTTCTGAAGAAGCCTTATCCTGCTGTTCATGACAACCTCTACCTTTGCAAACAGTGTAGATCCAGATCAGATGGCTTCTGAAGAAGCCTTATCCTGCTGTTCATGACAACCCCTACCTTTGCAAACAGTGTAAATCCAGATCAGATGGCTTCTGAAGAAGCCATCTGATCTGGATCTACACTGTTTGTCATTCAGTTTTTAAATTTGAATCAATAAATTACATCAAATAATTTGATTGGTTGAAATGTAAATGGGTGTGGCTAAATTAATTTATGCAGTGGGATAAGGGTTAATCATTTTCTTTGTTCAATTTCCAGGCCTGTTTAGATCATAAAGACTTCCTCAACCACAACTATCTTAGAAAACGAGCTCTCTATCTGACCTACATAGCGGCTAAACTGGAGAATTCACCAGAAATTGAGGATCTACAGTTTACTCATCACCATGGCAACCATATGAAACCAGTATTGGTACTTACAGTTAAAGGTTTGATCTTGTTTCATTTTGCAAATGCCACTTTAATACTGATGGTAGGCTACAAACTTCCTTTTGATCATCCGATTGTTCCTCACCAATAGCCTTTTTAGCTCACCTGTCACGTAGTGACGAGGTGAGCTTTTGTGATCACTTTTTGTCCGTCGTCCGTCGTGCGTGTGTGCGTAAACTTTTTCTTCAAATGACATCTCCTCCTAAACCACTGACCGGATTTTGACCAAACTTCACAGGAATGATCCTTAGGTGGTCCCCTTTCAAAGTTGTTCAAATGGTTCCGGTCCATTGCACATCTAGGTCACAGGAGCTAAAAATAGATTTTTTAAACGAAAACTTAAAAAATCTTCTCCTCTGAAACCGCAAGGCCCAGGTCTTCGATATTTGGTATGAAGCTTCATCTAGTGGATCTCTACCAAGATTGTTCAAATTATAGCCCTGGGGGCCAAAATGCCCCCGCCGTGGGGGCCTTTGGTTTTACATAGGCTTATATAGGGAAAACATTAAAAAATCTTCTTCTCTGAAACCACAAGGCCCAGGTCTTTGATATTTGGTGTGAAGCTTTACCTGGTGGACCTCTACTACGATTGTTCAAATTATAGCCTTGGGACCAAAAATGCCCCCGCCCCGAGGGCCTTTGGTTTTACATAGGCTTATACAGGGAAAATCTTTAAAAATCTTCTTCTCTGAAACCGCAAGGCCCAGATCTTTGATATTTGGGGTGAAGCTTCATCTAGTGGACCTCTACCAAGATTGTTCAAATTATAGCCCTGGGGGCCAAAATGCCCCCGCCCAGGGGGCCTTTGGTTTTACATAGGCTTATATAGGGAAAATCATTAAAAATCTTCTTCTCTGAAACCACAAGGCCCAGGTCTTTAATATTTGGTGTGAAGCTTTACCTGGTGGACCTCTACTAAGATTGTTCAAATAATAGCCTTTGGGCCAAAAATCCCCCCGCCCCGGGGGCCTTTGGTTTTACATAGGCTTATATAGGGAAAATCTGTAAAAATCTTCTTCTCTGAAACCACAAGGATCAGGTCTTTGATATTTGGTATGAAGCTTTACCTAGTGGACCTCTACCAAGATTGTTCAAATTATAGCCCTGGGGGCCAAAATGCCCCCGCCCGGGGGCCTATGGTTTTACATAGGCTTATATAGGGAAAATCATTAAAAATTCTTCTTCTCTGAAACCACAAGGCCCACGTCTTTAATATTTGGTGAGAAGCCTTAACTGGTGGACATCTACGAAGATTGTTCAAATTATAGCCTTGGGGCGAAAAATGCCCCCGCCCCGGGGGCCTTTGGTTTTACATAGGCTTCAAGCCCCCGCCCATAGGGGCTTGAAGAAATATATGGGCTGCATGATGCTTCCACGCAGAGCTGAATCCGGCCCGCACACTAGTACTGGTAAACCGCTTAGAGGATCTAAGCCTGTCCAGGAACCACGGTGCGAGGCGGACCGTCCATGCTAATAAACCCTATTGGTTTCATTGGGCGACAGGGCTTGAGATGTCATTTCATCTCAATGTCGGGTAAAAGTCCGACAAAATTGGAAGCAACGTCTCTAAAATGACCTTTACAGTGTTGACGGGGACGTTAAACCTCAAATCAAACAAACAATTTACATAGGCTTATATAGGGAAAATCTTTAAAAATCTTCTTCTCTGAAACCACAAGGATCAGGTCTTTGATATTTGGTATGAAGCTTTACCTAGTGGACCTCTACCAAGATTGTTCAAATTATAGCCCTGGGGCTAAAAATGCCTCCGCCCAGGGGGCCTTTGGTTTTACATAGGCTTATATAGGGAAAATCTTCAAAAAATCTTCTTCTCAGAAACTGCAAGACCAAGGTCTTAGATATTTGGTGTGAAGCTTCATCTTTTGGACCTCTATCAAGATTGTTCAAATTATAGTGCTGGGGCCAAAAAATGCCCCCGCCCCATCTTCTCTGAAACCGCAAGGCCCCGGTCTTTGATATTTGGTATGATGGTTCATCTAGTGGACCCCTACCAAGATTGGTCAAATTATGGTGCTGGGGCCAAAAATGCCCCCGCCCTTTTGTTTTTACATGGTCTTATATAGGGAAAAAAATGCCCCCGCCCCGGGGCCCTTTGGTTTAACATGGGCTTATATAGGGAAAATCTTTAAAAATCATCTTCTCTGAAACCGCAAGGCCGAGGTCTTTGCTATTTGGTATGAAGCTTCATCTAGTGGACCCCTACCAAGATTGTTCAAATTATAGTGCACAGGCCAAAAATGCCCCCACCCCGCAGCCCTTTGTTTTTACATGGGCTTATATAGGGAAAATCTTTAAAAATCTTCTTCTCTGAAACGGCAAGGCCCAGGCCTTTGATATTTGGTATGAAGCTTCATCTTGTAAACCTCTACCAAGATTGTTCAAATTATAGCCCTGGGGACAAAAATGCCCCCGCTCCGGGGCCCTTTGGTTTTACCTAGACATATATCAGGAAAATCTTGAAAAATCTTCTTCTGAAACCACAAGGCCCAGGTCTTCGATATTTGGTATGAAGCTTCATCTAGTGGATCTCTACCAAGAGTGTTCAAATTATAGCCCTGAGACCAAAATTGCCCCCGTCTCGGGGCCCTTTGGTTTTACATAGACTTATATAGGGAAAATCTTTAAAAATCTTCTTCTGTGAAAACCACAAGGCCTAGGTCTTTGATATTTGGTGTGAAATTTCATCAAGTGGACCTCTATCAAGATTGTTAAAATTATAGCACTTGGGCCAAAAATGCACCCCCCTCTCTGTCCCAAGACCCTTTGGTTTTACATAGACTTACATAGGGAAATGTTTAAAAATCTTTTTCTCCGAAACGGCAAGGCCAATGTCTTTGATATTTGGTATGGAGCTTCATCTAGTGGACCTCTACCAAGATTGTTCACATTATAGCACCTGGGCCAAAAAATGCCCCTGCCCTGGGGCCCTTTGGTTTTACATACATTTATATAGAGATAATCTTTGAAAATCTTCTTCTCTGAAACAGCAAGGCCCAGGTCTTTGATATTTGGTGTGAAGCTTCATCTAGTGGACCTCTCTCTATCAAGATTGTTTAAATTATAGCCCTGAGGCCAAAAATGCCCCTGCCCCGGGGCCATTTGGTTTACATAGGCTTATGTAGGGAATAGCTTTAAAAAATCTTCTTCTCTGAAACCGCAAGGCCCAGGTCTTCGATATTTTGTTTGTAGCTCCATCTAGTGGACCTTTGCCAAGATTGTTCAAATTATAGCCTTTGTATATATTTGGTATGAAGCTTCACCTTTTTAGACCTCCTTCAACATTATGCACATTATAGCCCTTGGGTCAATAATGGCCCTCCACGGGACCCACTTGTTACTCTATGGATCAGGTGAGCGATCCAGGGCCATCATGGCCCTCTTGTTTGATAGAACATTGGCAGACTGTTTTTCTCTATGAGGCAACAAAACCTATTTCAGGCGATGAATAGGTGCATGCCCATTTTTATTGCCCAGCCTGCCTTGGTAGCTCAGTCGGTTGCGTGTCTGACTGGTGATCAGGTGGACGCGGGTTCGATACCGGCGGGGTCGGCAACATTGTTTCGTGGAGGTTGATCATGAAATCTTTTCTACGGTCATTCTCTCCATTCCGCTGATTCAAGAAGGGCTTTTGTCAGTTTCTGGCGAAGGAATGTGCACTGTACTGGTCAACCACTTACATTTAAGCTTGCCCAGGAAATGTGTGGATAGGTAAACTGACTGGCTCAAAAATGACCTAAAATAGTGTTGACTGGGCCATTAAACTCCAAAACAACCAAACAAAACTTTTATTGTCTGACAGATGACTGAAAAAAAAGGCAATGCTTTCTTCAATGACAAAGTATCTAAAATTCAAACTATTATCAGCCAATGAGAATACAATCAAAACTGGTCACAAGACCGGTCAACAGATGCCAAAACTATCTGCCCAGCTGTTGGTTGTTTTGCATCAGGTGAACAAGTCCGTGAAATGAACAACCCTTTAAACCCCACTTTATATAGAGAAAACTGAGGTTTACAGGGGTATACATTATTTTGCTTATTTCTGCTCCAAGATATAGGTTGTGGGTACTCATTAGAACCGCCTCAAGGAAGCGGTTCTAACGAGCACCCACAACCTATGTTTGCAGTGAAAATAAGACAAACATCAAAGATTTTCATCAGGAAAGAAGCTATGTTGAAGATGTGAAAAAATGTAATTATGTTGCACTGGAGTGTTTCCGTACTGGGGTAATGTAACATTTCTACACAAAACAAGAATATTAAAATTCATAAATATTGCATTGAATATAGAAGCTTGCAAGTGTACATAAAAATAACCATTTTCAAATGCATTTCTAACAGTTGCTTTCATTAATCAAGAATGCAAATATAATGAAATGTAAAAATGATACAGGACTGACCTTACAAGGATTCAGTGAGCTTTTGTGGAGTTTTGAAAATATTTGAGGGTCACTAATGAGGCCTAATTGGCTTAAACTAGCTAGTCTGGCCCAGAAAAACTTGTTTTCTCCATACTTTACAGTTCTGTGGTGTATTCTTTGTTTCCAAAGGATAACCCTTTTATAGAACATATTTAATGTCACCACAGCTGGTGTTTTTTTTTTTTTTTTTTGGTTTTGGTTTAACGGCCCTTTCAAGATTATTTCACTCATATCGAGCCGATCGTTAATCATAGGTGGGCGAAAACCGGAGTACCCAGAGAAAAACCACCTGACCTTCCGTTGCAGAACTTGGCGTCTCACACGTGACCCGAGCGAGGCTCGAACCCACGGCGGTGAGAGACCTAATGACTAAGAGTCAGCGCTCTTATCCATTAGGCCACGGAGGCCCGTCTACAGCTGGTGTTAAGGGATAGTTTGGTGGCCATAAAAAGTCTCCCTGTCCTTCATCATAGTGTGATTTATATTTTCTTGTCATTTGTGTTTATTGATTCCATTTTTAGCTCACCTGTCATGTAGTGACAAGGTGAGCTTTTGTGATCACTTTTTGTCCGTCGTCCGTGCGTGCATTCGTGTGTGCGTGCGTGCATCCGTGCGTAAACAATTTCAAAAAAGTATATCTCTTATACCCCATGGTCAATCTTGATCAAATTTCATGAGAAGCATTATCAGGTAGGGGGAAAGGCTGCATAAGGTTTTTTGGCTGATCAGATTGGAATTCTGGTTGCCATGGCAACATATAGCTCCCATAGACTAACAATTGGAAAAAATTAAAATATCTTCTTCTCTGAAACCACAGGGCCCAGTGCTTAGATATTTTGCATGTATTAACGGCCAGTGGTCACCTACATAATTCCTGCCAATCATGCCCCTGGGGTCCAAATTGACCACGCCCGGGGGCCCTTTAACTCCGATAGACTCATAATGGAACAAATAGCTTCAAAAATCTTCTTCTCAGAAACCACAGGGCCCAGAGCTTAGATATTTAGCATGTAGCAACAGCAAGTGGTCACCTACATAATTCCTGCCAATCATGCCCCTGGGGTCCAAACGTGCCACGCCCTGGGGCCCTTTAGATCCTATAGACTCATAATGGAAAAAAAAATCAAAAATCTTCTTCTCTGAAACCAAAGGGCCCAGAGCTGAGATATTTAGCATGTAGCAAGGGCAAGTGGTCACCTACATAATTCCTGCCAATCATGCCCCTGGGGTCCAAATTGGCCACACCCCGGGGCCCCTTAGCTCCCATAGACTCATAATGGAAAAAAAGCTTCAAAAACCTTCTTCTCTGAAATCACAGGGCCCAGAGCTTAGATATTTAGCTTGTAGCAACGGCCAGTGGTCACCTACATAATTCCTGCCAATCATGCCCCTGGGTTCCAAATTGGTGACGCCCCAGGACCCCTTCGCTCCCATAGACTCATAATGGAACAAAAAGCTTCAAAAATCTTCTTCTCAGAAACCACAGGGCCCAGAGCTTAGATATTTAGCTTGTAGCAACGGCAAGTGGTCACCTACATAATTCCTGCCAATCATGCACCTGGGGTCCAAACGGGCCATGCCCCGGGGCCCTTTAGCTCCTATAGACTCATAATGGAAAAAAGCTTAAAAAATCGTCTTCTCTGAAACCACAGGGCCCAGTGCTGCGGTATTTGGCATGTAGCAACGGCAAGTGGTCACCTACATAAATCCTGCCAATCATGCCCCTAGAGTCCAAATGGGCCACGCCCCGGGCCCCTTAGCTTCCATAGACTCATAATGGAAAAATAGCTTCAAAAATCTTCTTCTCTGAAACCACAGAGCCAAGAGTTTAGATATTTAGCATGTAGCAACGGCAATTGGTCACCTACATCATTCCTGCCAATCATGCCCCTGGGTTCCAAATGGGCCACGCGCCTGGGCCCCTTTGCTCCCATAGACTCATAATGGAAAAAAGCTTAAAAAATCTTCTTCTCTGAAACCACAGCGCCCAGAGCTTAGATATTTAGCATGTAGCAATGGCAAGTGGTCACCTACATGAATCCTGCCAATCATGCCCGTGGGGTCCAAATGGGTCAAGCCCGGGGCCCCTTAGCTCCCATAGACTCATAATGGAAAAAAGATTCAAAAATCTTCTCTGAAACCACAGGGCCCAGAGCTAAGATATTTAGCATGTAGCAACGGCAAGTGGTCACCTACATTATTCCTGCCAATCATGCCCCTGGGGTCTAAACGGCCATGCCCCGGGGCCCTTTAGCTCCTATAGACTCATAATGGAAAAAAGCTTAAAAAATCTTCTTCTCTGAAACCACAGGGCCCAGAGCTGAGGTATTTGGCATGTAGTAACGGCAAGTGGTCACATACATAAATCCTGCCAATCATGCCCCTGGGGTCCAAATGGGCCACGCCCCGGGGCCCCTTAGCTCACATAGAATCATAATGGAAGAAAAAAGCTTCAAAAATCTTCTTCTCTGAAACCACAGGGCCCATAGTTTAGATATGTAGCATGTAGCAACGGCAATTGGTCACCCACATAATTCCTGCCAATCATGCCCCATGGGGTTCAAACAGGCCATGCGCCGGGGCCCCTTTGCTCCCATAGACTCATAATGGAAAAAAGCTGTAAAAAATCTTCTTCTCTGAAACCAGAGCGCCCAGAGCTTAGATATTTAGCAGTTAGCAAAGGCAAATGGTCACCTACATAATTCCTGCCAATTATGCCCCTGGGGTCCAAAAGGGGCACGCCCTGGGGCCCCTTAGCTCCTTTAGACTCATAATGGAAAAAAAACTTCTTCTCTGAAACCACAGGGCCCAGAGCTTAGATATTTAGCATGTAGCAATGGCAAGTGGTCACCTACATAAATCCTGCCAATCATGCCCATGGGGTCCAAATGGGCCAAGCCCTGGGGCCCTTAGCTCCCATAGACTCATAATGGAAAAAAACTTCAAAAATCTTCTTCTCTGAAACCACAGGGCCCAGAGCTTAGATATTTACCATGAAGCAATGGCAAGTGGTCATCTACATAAATCCTGCCAATCATGCCCCTGGGGTCCAAATGGGCCACACCCTGGGACCCCCTTAGTTCCCATAGACTCATAATGGAAAAAAAAAACTTCAAAAATCTTCTTCTCTGAAACCACAGGGCCCAGAGCTAAGATATTTAGCATGTAGCAACGGCAAGTGGTCACCTACATATTTCCTGCTAATCATGCCCCTGAGGTCCAAATGGGCCACGCCCCGGGGCCCCTTAGCTCCCATAGACTCATAATGGAAAAAGCTTCAAAAATCTTCTTCTCAGAAACTGTGAAGCACAGAACTTAGATATTTAGTATCTAGCAACATAAAATAGCCAGCTATATAAATCCTGCTAACCCTGCCCCTGGGGTCAAAATTGGCCACGCCCAAGCTCATCAACTCCAATAGACTTATAATGGAAAAAAACTTAAAAAATCTTCTTCTATGAAACCATAAGGCCCAGAGCTTAGATTTTTAGTATGTAGCAACATCAAGTGGCCACCTACATAAATCCTGCCAGTTTTGCCCCTTGGATCCAAATTGGCCCCAACCCAGGGTTCTTTAGCTTCCATAGACTTACAATTGGAGAAACTTCAAAAATCTTCTTCTCTGAAACCACAGGGCCCTTGTAATGAAAAAAAAAAAAAAAGAAAAACAAGAGGGCCCAATGGCCCTATATCGCTCACCTGTGTACCATAAAATCATTAGTGTAGGAGAACACTTGACATTGCTACATACTAAATATCTAAGCTCAGACAAAGCAGTGTCCATGCTTATAAACCCTACTGGTTTCATTGGGCGACAGGGCTTGAGATGTAATTTCATCTCAATGTCTGGTAAAAGTCCCACAAAATTGGAAGAGACATCTCCAAAATGACCTATACAGTGTTGACGGGGATGTAAAACCACAAATCAACAAAATCTGTGCCTTATGGTTTTGGAGAAAAATGATATTTTTAAGTTTTTTCCAGTATAAGACTATAGGAGCTAATGAGCCCTGGGGCTTGACCAATTTTGACCCAAAGGGCATGGTTGGCAGGATTTATGTAGGCGACCATTTTGTGTTGCTATATACTAAATATCTAAGGTCTGTACTTCATGGTTTCAAAGAAGATGTTGGAAGCTTTTTCCATTATAAGTTTGTTGGAGTTTAGGGGCCACAGGATTTGGACCCCAGGGGCATGATTGGCAGGATTTATGTAGGCGACCACTCGACATTGCTACATGCTAAATACCCAAGCTCTGGGACTTATGGTTTCAGAAAAGAAGATTTTTGAAAATTTTTTTCCCCATTTGAAGTTGTTTTTTTATGTCCCCGGTAGCGATAGCAGGGACATATTGTTTTTGCCCTGTCTGTTTGTGGGTTTGTTGGTTTGTACTTGGACAACTTTAACGTTGGCCATAACTTTTGAACCGTTGGAGATAGAGCTTTCATATTTGGCCTGAAGGTTCCTTGTGACAAGACCTTCACATTCATGCAAAAAAATTTGACCTGTGACCTTGACCTTGACCTTTGACCTACTTAAAAGAAAAAAATAACATTGGTCATAACTTTTGAACCACTTGAGATACAGCCTTTATATTTAGCATGTATGTTCCTTGTGACAAAAGCTTTTCATTCATGCAAAAAAATTTGACCTGTGACCTTGACCTTGACCTTTGACCTACTTAAAATAAAAAAATAACATTTTGGTCATAACTTTGGATCGGTTTGAGATAGAGCCTTCATATTTTGCATGTAGGTTCCTTGTGACAAGACCTTCACATTCATGCAAAAAAATTTGACCCGTGACCTTGACCTTTGACCTACTTAAAAGAAAAAAAATAACATTGGTCATAACTTTTGAACCACTTGAGATACAGCTTTCATATTTAGCATGTATGTTCCTTGTGACAAAAGCTTTACACTCATGCAAAAAAATTTGACCTATGACCTTGACCTTGACCTTTGACATACTTAAAATAAAAAAATAACATTTTGGTCATAACTTTTGAACGGTTTGAGATAGAGCCTTCATATTTTGCATGTAGGTTCCTTGTGACAAGAGCTTTACATTCACACAAAAAAGTTTGACCTGTGACCTTGACCTTTGACCTACATAAAAGAAAAAGTTAACATTGGTCATAACTTTTAAACCGTTTGAGATACAGCCTTCATATTTAGCATGTATGTTCCTTGTGACAAAAGCTTTGCATTCATGCAAAGAATTTTGACCTGTGACCTTGACCTTTGACCTACTTAAAATAGAAAATACCATTTTTGTCATAACTTTTGAACGGTTTGAGATAGAGCCTTCATATTTTGCATGTAGGTTCCTTGTGACAAGAGCTTTACATTCACACAAATTTTGACCTGTGACCTTGACCTTTGACCTTCATAAAGAAAAAGTTAACATTGGTCATAACTTTTGAACCGTTTGAGATACAGCCTTCATATTTAGCATGTAGGTTCCTTGTGACAGACTCTTTACAGTCATGCAAAAATTTTGACCTGTGACCTTGACCTACTTAAAAAAATAAACATTTTTTGTCATAACTTTCGAACCGTTTGGGATAGAGCTTTCATATTTGGCATGTAGGTTCCCTGTGATTAGAGCTTTTCATTCATGCAAAATGTTTGGACCATGACCTTGACCTTTGACCTGCTTAAAAGAAAAAATAAAATTGTTCATAACTTTTGAACCGTTTAAGATAGAGCCTTAATATTTGGCATGTAGGTTCCTTGTGACAAGAGCTTTACATTCATGCAATTGTTTTTTACCCGTGACCTTGACCTACTTTAAAGAAAAAAAAATATTATTGTTCATACCGTATTCGGGCGTGTACTACCCGCATTTGCGTACTACCCGCACCCCCTTTTTTTAGCCAAAATCTGGGGAAAAACTGTTATACTGTTGTATTACCCGCATGAAACATTTGCTGAAATTTTGGTGGGTGTGTAAGTGAGAAAAAAATAGAATTTGGCCAGTTAGTTTTTGTAACACACAACGGAACGCGCTATCGTCTTCAAAAAGGCGGGAAAATGCATGTGCATGCGAGTATTACTATCACCAGAAAGCATGTATTTTACATTAAAATGTTGAAAAAACTTTACCTGTTCACCCTTGTTATTTATTTATTAACCAATATATGCCCAGCGGCCCTTTTTGGTGGACATAGGCAGACAGTGCTGTCCCAGATCAGAAACCACAGAAAGACGCCGCAGACATCCAATTTGGATTTACACTGTTTGTTGATTTATAACGGTTCAATTATGACACTATTGTTAATCCCTGTCATATAATTGCCACCCTGCGGTGCGTGTCGATAAGGTGTGAAAATATGGTCAAGTTATGTCTCTTATTTGCGTTTATTCCCCAATCAATAATTTAATCCACAATCAATGTGAAAATGATTTAATTGCTCCTAAGACGAGTTGCTGAATCTTACGGTTGATGTATGTATAATAAAAAAGGTCTTCTACTATCTCGTGAATGGTTATGTTTTGGCAACAAATAGCTTGGCGGGAAAAGTCGAACGCTTAAATTTGTGTAAACACATCTGTATGCTGTTGTTGTTAATTGACACGGAGCATCCGGGGACAGGCCGGGATTTGTACAAAGCACTGTTTTCTACACACCTCTATCCACAACCGTTTAGCTATCAAGAATTTTTTACCATTACCCATTAAAATAAAACAATAGACACGTGTGGGGTTGCTGGGGTCCGATGACGTCATTTACCGATCGCGTGAAGAGGAAGTTTTTGGGCGGCGATTTTTTGATGTTCGCATTGAACTTGCTTTTTATTTCGTTTAAAATCCGAGTTTCAGGAATAATAAGCACAAAATCGGGCTTGCTAGTAATTGATATTGTTTTATTGCTCGTGTGTAAGTTAATCGGCAATTAACGTTATTTATGTCGGGAATCGTAAAGGGATAGAGCATAACATTGAGATATATCGTATTTTCAACTGACAAACGTAAAAAAAAATGGTCCAAAAATAATTCGGGCGGATTACCCGCACCCTGAACTCGGGCCGGTAATTTGATGGAAAAAAACTGCGGGTAGTACACGCCCGAATACGGTAACTTTTGAACCGTTTAAGATAGAGCTTTCATATTTGACATGTAAGTTTCTTGTGTCAAGGGCTTCCCACACAAACAAAAATCTTGAACTGTGAGCAATTCTGAATGAAAAATGACCATGCCCGGGGACATGTTCGTGTTTCACAAACACATCTTGTTTTCATTATAAGGGCCCTGTGGTTTCAGAGAAGAAGATTTTTGAAGTTTCTCCAATTGTAAGTCTATGGAAGCTAAAGAGCCCTGGGGTGGGGCCAATTTGGATCCCAGGGGCATAACTGGCAGGATTTATGTAGGTGGCCACTTGATGTTGCGACATACTAAAAATCTAAGCTCTGGGCCTTATGGTTTCATAGGAGAAGATTTTTTAAGTTTTTTTTCCATTATAAGTCTATTGGAGGTGATGAGCTGGGGCGAGGCCAATTTTGACCCCAGAGGCAGGGTTAGCAGGATTTATGTAGCTGGCTATTTTATGTTGCTAGCTACTAAAGATCTAAGTTCTGTGCTTCACAGTTTCTGAGAAGAACATTTTTGAAGCTTTTTTCCATTATGAGTCTATGGGAGCTAAGGGGCCCTGGGGCGTGGCCCATTTGGACCCCAGGGGCATGATTAGCAGGAAATATGAAGGTGACGAGGTGAGCTTTTGGGATCACTTTTCGTCCGTCGTGCGTCCGTCCGTCCGTCCGTGCGTCCGTCCATAAACAATTCTTTAAACGACATCTCCTCCTAAACCACTGATCGGATTTCGACCAAACTTCACAGGAATGATCCTTAGGTGGTCCCCTTTCAAAGTTGTTCAAATGGTTCCGGTCCGTTGCACATCTAGGTCATAGGAGCCAAAAACAGATTTTTTTAACCAAAAACTTAAAAAATCTTCTTCTCTGAAACCACAAGGCCCAGGTCTTTGATATTTGGTATGAAGCTTCATCTGGTGGACCCCTACCAAGAGTGTTCAAATTATAGTGCTGGGGCCAAAAATGCCCCCGCTCCGGGGCCCTTTGGTTTTACATGGGCTTATATAGGGAAAATCTTTAAAAATCTTCTTCTCTGAAACCGTAAGGCCCAGGTCTTTGATATTTGGTATGAAGCTTCATCTAGTGGACCCCTACCAAGATTGTTCAAATTATAGTGCTGGAGCCAAAAATGCCCCCGCTCCGTGGCCCTTTGGTTTTACATGGGCTGAAAATCTTTAAAAATCTTCTTCTCTGAAACCGCAAGGCCCAGGTCTTTGATATTTGGTATGAAGCTTCATCTAGTGGACCCCTACCAAGATTGTTCAAATTATAGTGCTGGGGCCAAAAATGCCCCCGCTCCAGGGCCCTTTGGTTTTACATGGGCTTATATAGGGAAGAGCTTTAAAAATCTTCTTCTCTGAAACCGTAAGGCCCAGGTCTTTGATATTTGGTATGAAGCTTCATCTAGGGGACCCCTACCAAGATTGTTCAAATTATAGTGCTGGGGTCAAATATGCCCCCGCTCTGGGGGGGCCCTTTGGTTTTACATGGGCTTATATAGGGAAAACCTTTAAGAAATTTCTTCTCTGAAACCGTAAGGCCCATGTCTTTGATATTTGGTATGAAGCTTCATCCCACACGGCCATGGTCCTTCTTTCCCCCCCCCCCCCCCCCCCCCCACTCCGTGGCCCTTTGGTTTTAAATGGGCTTATATAGGGAAAATCTTTAAAAATCTTCTTCTCTGAAACCACAAGGCCCAGGTCTTTGCTATTTGGTATGAAGCTTCATCTAGTGGACTCCTACCAAGATTGTTCAAATTATAGTGCTTGGGCTAAAAATGCCACCGCCCCGGGGCCCTATGGTTTTAAATGGGCTTATATGGGGAAAATCTTTAAAAATCTTCTTCTCGGAAACCCCAAGGGCCAGGTCTTTGCTATTTGGTATGAAGCAGGGCTCGAGAAACTGAAGAATCGAAATCGGTCCAGCCCGATTTCGCCAAAAAAATACGGAAATTGCCGATCGGTTTCGGTAATTTCCGTAAACGTCCTTGGTGATTTGCAATTTCAAAATGTGTTATTAGCGTAACCAATGACATACCAATATTGCTCTTACACTTGTCAACGAATATAAGCACCAGTATCTCGATTATAAACAGCAATTATTGCTCACATAGTTCAGATTTCATCTACTTTCATTTTCTACGCCAGATTTCATCTACTTTCATTTTCCCAATATCCGGGTCACTCAGCACTTGAAGACCGCTGGCGTGGTGCAGTCAAAGATCAGCTCGATGGTCACTATATTTTTTGCCCCTTTTTAAAACCTTTAAAATATTTCTCTTATTTCACGCATCTTTATTTTGCCCAAATTGCTTTGTTTAGAAAAGGCGACCGATATTACAGCCACGTGGTCGGAAAATGACGTCATACCGTTTCCGTTTACACAATACACATTAATACAGTCACGGACGTAACACACACACACACACACCTGTTCTATGTCATTGATTTTAATAGAGCGGATTTCTAAAACAATCGTTTTGAACGGGTTAAAAAATCGAAAAAACATTTCTTTACTCTCAAACCAAAACATGGCCGAACGAGAGTCTTACGTGGCTGAACCGAGTTTTAAAGAATATAAATACATATTTCACAATTATACAAGCCTGAAAGAAATCGCTTTGTCTACAAACGGCGACCGATATTGATGCCACGTGATCGAAAAATGACGTCATGCGGTTTCATTTTAATTCATTCAAGGGCGTAATACACACGTGGTTTATTTTATTGGTTTCAATGGAGCGTATTTCTTAAACAGAAATATCGTTTAGAATGGGTGAAAAAAGGCATTTTCTCTGGAAGGCATAACAGACATGACAGGTGTATATTGAAAATTGCGCCCTGTGATAAAAAAAAAACAAAAAAAAACTAATATACCGGTATTTAAATACCGGTTCTATAGTAAGCCATAAGTTAATGACTTGTGTAAACAAACTAGTGTATGTCCTGCATTGATTGACCTAATTTTTCACCCTGCTAGCATGCCGATAACGCCTGAGGCCATTGTTCACGGTTGAATAATTTTAACACACAGGTCAAATTTCGCTGCGATAAGATCAAAGAACCCGACATGGACTTGTCCGATTTTCACCTAGTTAGATAATGAACCGGTCTAACACCTCGTGCTGCAGGCGATTTTGTATACATGCTTGGATTATCAGTGGCAAACGGTCAGCTTGTTTTTACAACAATGATTTAGCGAAAATTTCCGAACCGATTTTTTGAAGATTTTATTGAATTATGGACCGATTTTTTAAACTTCTTTTTCAGTTAAAATCGGTTCAGTAAACCCAAAATCGGTTCAGAACCGGAAAACCGACATTTTCTCGAGCCCTGGTATGAAGTTTCATCTAGTGGACCCCTACCAAGATTGTTCAAATTATAGTGCTAGGGCCAAAACTGCCCCCGACCTGGGGCCCTTTGGTTTTACATAGACTTATATAGAGATATTCCTTAAAAATCTTCTTCTGAAACAGCAAGGCCATGGTCTTTGATATTTGGTGTGAAGCTTCCTCTAGTGGACCTCTATCAAGATGGTTTAAATTATAGCCATGAGGCCAAAAATGCCCCCGCCCTGGAGCCATTTGGTTTTATATAGGCTTATGTAGGGAATATCTTTAATAAAAATCTTCTTCTTTGAAACCACAAGGCCCAGGTCTTTGATATTTGGTATGTAGCATATCTAGTGGACCTTTGCCAAGATTGTTCAAATTATAGCCTTTGTTGATATTTGGTATGAAGCTTCACCTTTTTAGACGTCTCTGAACATTATGCACATTATAGCCCTGGGGTTAATAATGGCCCTCCCCGGGTCCCACTTGTTACTCTATGGATCAGGTGAGCAATCCAGGGCCATCATGGCCCTCTTGTTTAAGCTTTTTTTCCATTATGAGTCTATAGGTGCTAAGGGGCCCCGGGGCGTGGCCCTTTTGGAACCCAGGGGCATGATTGGCAGGAATTATGTAGGTGACCACTTGCCGTTGCTATGTGCGTATTATCTAAGCTCTGGGCGCTGTGGTTTCAGAGAAGAAGAATTTTAAAGCTTTTTTCCATTATGAGTCTATGGGAGCAAAGGGGCCCCGGCGCGTGGCCCATTGGGAACCCAGGGGCATGATTGGCAGGAATTATGTAGGTGACCAATTGCCCTTGCTACATGCTAAATATCTAAACTCTGGGCCCTGTGGTTTCAGAGAAGAAGATTTTTGAAGTTTTTTTTTTCCATTATGGGTCTATGGGAGCGAAGGGGCCCCGGGGCGTGGCCCATTTGGACCCTAGGGGCATGATTGGTTGGATTTATGTAGCTGATTACTTGCCGATGCTACATGGCAAATACCTCAGCTCGGGGCCCTGTGGTTTCAGAGAAGAAGATTTTTGAAGCTTTATTTTCATTATGAGTCTATAGGAGCTAAAGGGCCCGGGGCGTGGCCCGTTTGGACACTAGGGGCATGATTGGCAGGAATTATGTAGGTGACCACTTGCCATTGCTACATGCTAAATATCTAAGCTCTGGGCCTTGTGGTTTCCGAGAAGAAGATTTTTGAAGTTTTTTGTTCCATTTTGAGTCTATGGGAGGGAAGGGGCCCCGGGGCGTCCCCCATTTGGAACCCAGGGGCATGATTGGCAGGAATTATGACGGTGACCACTGGCCATTGCTACATGCTAAATATCTAAGCTCTGAACCCCATGGATTCAGAGAAGAAGATTTTTGAAGCTTTTTTTCCATTATGAGTCTATGGGAGCTAAGGGGCCCCGGGGCGTGGCCAATTTGGGCCCCATGAGCATGATTGGCAGGAATTATGTAGGTGACCACTTGCCGTTACTACATGCCAAATATCTCATCTCGGGGCCCTGTGGTTTCAGAGAAGAAGATTTTTGAAGCTTTTTTCCATTATGAGTCTATAGGAGCTAAAGGGCCCCGGGGCGTGGCCCGTTTGGACCCCAGGGGCATGTTTGGCAGGAATTATGTAGGTTACCACTTGCCATTGCTACATGCTAAATATCTAAGCTCTGGGCCCTGTGGTTTCCGATAAGAAGATTTTTGAAGCTTTTTGTTCCATTATGAGTCTATGGGAGCGAAGGGGCCCCGGGGCGTGGCCAATTTGGACCCCAGGGGCATGATTGGCAGGAATTATGTAGGTGACCGCTGGCCATTGCTACATGCTAAATATCTCAGCTCTGGACCCTGTGGTTTCAGAGAAGAAGATTTTTGAAGTTTTTTTCCATTATGAGTCTATGGGAGCTAAGGGGCCCCGGGGTGTGGCCAATTTGGGCCCCAGGGGCATGATTGGCAGGAATTATGTAGGTGACTACTTGCCATTGCTGCATGCTAAATATCTAAGCTCTGGGCCCTGTGGTTTCCGAGAAGAAGATTTTTGAAGCTTTTTGTTCCATTAGGAGTCTATGGGAGCGAAGGGGCCCCGGTGCGTGGCCAATTATGACCCCAGATGCATGATTGGCAGGAATTATGTAGGTGACCACTGGCTGTTACTACATGCCAAATATCTAAGCTCTGGGCCCTGTGGTTTCAGAGAAGAAGATATTTTAATTTTTTCCCATTGTAAGTCTATGGGAGCTATATGTTGCCATGGCAACCACAATTCCAATCTGATAAGCCCAAAAACCTTATGCAGCCTTTCCCCCTACCTGATGATGCTTCTCATGAAATTTGATCAAGATTGACCATGGGGTATTAGAGATATACTTATTTGAAATTGTTTACGGATGCACGCACACACGGACGCACGACGGACGACGGACAAAAAGTGATCACAAAAGCTCACCTTGTCAATACGTGACAGGTGAGCTAAAAACAACTTAAAATGGGGAAAAAAATCTTCAAAAGTCTTCTTCTCTGAAACCCTAAGTCCCAGAGCTTAGGTATTTAGCATGTAGCAATGTTGAGTGGTCGCTTACAATAATCCTGCCAATCATGCCCCTGGGGTCCAAATCCTGTGGCCCCTTAACTCCAACAAACTTATAATGGAAAAAAGCTTCAAACAAACATCTTCTTTGAAACCATGAAGTACAGACCTTAGATATTTAGTATATAGCAACACAAAATGGTCGCCTACATAAATCCTGCCAACCGTGCCCTTTGGGTCAAAATTGGCCAAGCCCCAGGGCTCATTAGCTTCTATAGACTTATACTGGAAAATCTAAAAAAAAATCTTTTTCTCCAAAACCATAAGGCACAGATTTTGTTGATTTGAGGTTTTACATCCCCGACAACACTGTATAGGTCAGTTTGGAGATGTCTCTTCCAATTTTGTGGGACTTTTACCAGACATTGAGATGAAATTACATCTCAAGCCCTGTCGCCCAATGAAACCAGTAGGGTTTATAAGCATGGACACCGCTTTGCCTGAGCTTAGATATTTAGTATGTAGCAATGTCAAGTGTTCTCCTACACTAATGATTTTCTGGTACACAGGTGAGCGATATAGGGCCATTGGGCCCTCTTGTTTAGTTTTGAAATTGGCCAAAACTAGCTAGTCTGGCCCAGGAAAATCTTATTTACTCCATACTTTACAGTTCTACAGTGTATTCTTTGTTTCCAAAGGATAACCCTTTTATAGAACATATTTAACATCCCTACAGCTGATGTTAAGGGACCGTGTGACGGCCTTAAAGTCTCCCTGCCCTTCATCTTAGTTTAGTTTATATTTTCCTGTCCTTTGGGTTCATTGATTCCATTTTTAGCTCACCGGTCATGTAGTGACAAGGTGAGCTTTTGGGATCACTTTTTGTCCGTCGTGCGTCTGTCCGTGCGACCGTCCGTAAACTTTTTCTTCAAACAACATCTCCTCCTAAACCACTGATCGGATTTTGACCAAACTTCACAGGAATGATCCTTAGGTGGTCCCCTTTCAAAGTTGTTCAAATGGTTCCGGTCTGTTGCACATCTAGGTCACAGGAGCTAAAAATAGATTTTTTTACTGAAAATCTTTGAAAATCTTCTTCTCTGAAACCGCAAGGCCCAGGTCTTTGATATTTGGTATGAAGCTTCATCTAGTGGACCTCTACCAAGATTGTTCAAATAATAGCCCTGGGGCCAAAAATGCCCCCGCCCCGGGGGGCCTTAGGTTTTACATACGCTTACATAGGGAAAATCTTTAAAAATCTTCTTCTCTGAAACCGCAAGGCCCAAGTCTTTGATATTTGGTGTGAAGCTTCATCTAGTGGACCTCTATCAAGATTGTTCAAATTATAGCCCTGGGGCCAAAAATGCCCCTGCCCCGAGGGCCTTTGTTTTACATAGGCTTATATAGGGAAAATCTTTAAAAATCTTCTTCTCTGAAACCACAAGGCCCAGGTCTTTGATATTTGGTATTAAGCTTCATCTAGTGGACCTTTACCAAGATTGTTCAAATTATAGCCCTGGGGCCAAAAATGCCCCCGCCCTTGGGGCCTTTGGTTTTACATAGGCTTATATAGGGAAAATCTTTAAAAATCTCTTTTACCACAAGGCCCAAGTCTTTGATATTTAGTGTGAAGCTTCATCTAGTGGAACTCTATCAAGATTGTTCAAATTATAGCCCTAGGGCCAAAAATGCCCCCGCCCCGGGGCCCTTTGGTTTTACATAGGCTTATATAGGGAAAATATTTAAAAATCTTCTTCTCTGAAACCACAAGGCCCAGGTCTTAAATATTTGGTATGAAGCTTCATCTAGTGGACCTCTTCCAAGAGTGTTCAAATTATAGACCTGGGGCCAAAAATGCCCCAGCCCTGGGGGCCTTTGGTTTTACATAGGCTTATATAGGGGAAATCTTTAAAAATCTTCTTCTCTGAAACTGCAAGGCCCAGGTCTTTGTTATTTGGTGTGAAGCTTCATCTAGTGGACCTCTATCAAGATTGTTCAAATTATAGCCCTGGTGCCAAAAATGCCCCTGCTCCGAGGGCCTTTGGTTTTACATAGGCTTATATAGGGAAAATCTTTAAAAATCTTCTTCTCTGAAACCACAAGACCCAGGTCTTTGATATTTGGTATGAAGCTTCATCTAGTGGACCAGTACCAAGATTGTTCAAATGATAGCCCTGGGGGCCAAAAATGCCCCCGCCCCGGGGCCTTTGGTTTTACATAGGACTTATATAGGGAAAATCTTCTTCTCTGAAACCGCAAGGCCTAGTTCTTTGATATTTGGTGTGAAGCTTCATCTAGTGGACCTTTACCAAGATTGTTCAAATCATAGCCCTGGGGCCAAAAATGCCCCCACCCCGGGGGCTTTTGGTTTTACATAGACTTATATAGGGAAAATCTTCTTCTCTGAAACCTCAAGGCCCAGTTCTTTGATATTTGGTGTGAAGCTTCATCTAGTGGACCTCTATCAAGATTGTACAAATTATAGGCCTAGGGCGAAAAATGCCCCCACCTGCAGGCCCTTTGGTTTTACATAGCCCTAGGAAATAGAAGTCAAGGCAATGAAAACCTTTGAAAATCTTCTTGTCTGAAAGCAGAAGGCCAAGGTCTTTGAAATTTGGTATGAAGCTTTGTCTTGTGGATTTCTACCAAGATGGCTCAAATTATAGCCCTGGGGGCAAAAATGGCCCGACCCGGGAACCCCAAGGTTTATAATGACTTATATAAGGAAAACGTTTAAAAATCTTGTCTGAAACCAGAAGTCTCCATTCTTTGATATTTGGTATGAAGCTTCACCTTTAAGACCACTACCAAGCCCAGGGCCAATAATGGCTCTCCCAGGGACCCACTTGATACCCTATGGATCAGGTGAGCTTTTGAAATTGGCCAAAACTAGCTAGTCTGGCCCAGAAAAATCTTATTTACTCATACTTTTCAGTTCTGCAGTGTACTCTTTGCTTCCAAAGGATAACCCTTTTATAGAACATATTTAACGTCACTACAGTTGATCTTTTAAAAGTATATGATTGTGTGGTGGCCGTAAAAAGCTTCCATGCCCTTCATCTTAGTTTAGTTTATATTTTCTTGTCATTTGGGTTCAATGATTCTATTGTGGAGTTCTGAAAATAGTTGAGGGTCACTGATGAGGCCTAATTGGCCGAAACTAGCTTGTCTAGCTCAGAAAAAATTCTTTAATCCATACTTTTCAGTTCTACAGTGTATTCTTTGCCTCGAAAGGATAACCCATTTATAGAACATATCTAACCCATTTTGCACGGGAAACCCAAAACGGGTACCCTGGCAAACAGTGAAGGCCCAGATCAGAGGCCGCAGAATGCGGCATCTGATCAGGGCCTACACTGTTTGGAAAAAATTCAGCCATTTTCTGAATAAATTTTAAAGAAAACACAGCCTGACATCCCTAAATTTTGAAATTGACTCTTGCTATATATAAGAAGGAAGATTCCATTTGGTACAAAAAGGGTTAAGTTCTGCTATGAAAGGTCAGGATCCAGCTGTTCAAAGCATCGTTAGCTTAACGATCTTGTTAATGGTGAAATTGTTAACCCTTCCAGCAAGTTAAAAATTTAATATAGCTTTATTTTGCTGAAAAAATGAGAGCAGTTTTTGCATTTGCAAAAGCTGCTCCCTTTTTTTTCTGCAATAATATTTGTATATTCGCCATATTAAATGATCAAAGCTTTAACGGTACGTTAGCTAATAACATTGTTAGTTTTGCGCAAATGTACCCAGGTTGTTTTTCTCTGAACATTTGTTTGTTACCCATATCTGACTACAGATTGGCTCAATATTAGTGAAATTATCTTGAACAAAAAAAAAAAAAAGAGAGAAAAGTAACCTTTAATATTTCATTTCCCTGAAGTTGAAGGTCATAAGAGTGTGAAGATCCACCTCCATGTCATCCCAGAAGAAGGATACTTTAAACTGAACAGATTTAACCCCAGTAAGAACAATGTGAGGTCACAGTGGTTTCTAGGCACAACAGAGGAAGCAATGGATGCACAAGGTATGTGTTTAAAAAATAAGGGAAGTGAATAAAATGGTTGAACTTCAAGAAAGGCAACTCTTTCAAAACAAAAATATTTTGCTGATTACTACATATTGATGATTGTTAAAGGGAAAAATTTGCTCCTAATGATACACTAAAGAGACATGAAATAATTAACGTTTAAGACGCTGAGAAAAACTACAACTGAAAATGTCGTCTGCTTAAGTCATCTGCTTATGTCGTCTGCTGAACCTTTTTGCAAACTTTTTATGCCTCCGCATCGGATGATGCCGGGGGCATAGAATTTTTCGGTTTTCCGTACGTGCGTCCGTGGGTACTTGCGTACTTGCGTCCGAATGTACATCCTTCTGTACGAAATTGTGTACTTAAGTACATCCTGTTAGACTCAGTTTAAGGTTTTTGTATCCGGTAGAACTTGAGCTCATTTTCCAAACCATACAATAGATTTGGTTTATATTTAGTATGATGATAGATATAGGTCCAATGTTTTATTCAGCAACACCCCCACCCATACCCGTGACCTCAAGGTCAAGGTCACAGACTTAGAAATTTATAACGTTTAAGACCCAGGTTAAGGTATTTGTACCAGGTAGAACTTGAGCTCATATTTCCAAAACCATACGATGGATTTGGTTCATATTTAGTATGATGATAGATATAGGTCCAATGTTTTATTCAGCAGTACCCCCATCCATACCTATGACCTCAAGGTCAAGGTCATGGACATAGAAATTTTTAATGTTTAAGACCCAGGTTAAGGTATTTGTACCAGGTAGAACTTGAGCTCATATTTTCCAAACTGTGTAATGAATTTGGTTCATATTTCGTATGATGATACATATAGGTCCAAAGGTTTATTCAGCAATACCCCCACCCATACCCTTGACCTCAAGGTCAAGGTCACAGACTTAGAAAAAATTTAATGTTTAAGACTCAAGTTAAGATATTTGTACCATGTTGAACTTGAACTTTTATGATTCATTTGGTTCATATTTGGTTTGATGATAGATACAGGTCCAAAGTTTTATTCAGTAATACCCCCACCAATGCCTATGACTTCAAGGTTAAGGTCACAGACATAGAAATTTTCAAATTTAAGTGTTAATAGCTTACATTTTCCAAACTTTAAAATGGATTTGCTTCATATTTGGTATGACAATAGTTGCAGATCCAAAGTTTCATTGAGCCATACCCCTCACCCCTGACCTCAAGGTCACGGTCACAGACAGAAATTTTTTATATTATGTCTTTTGAGAGTTCATATTTCCTTCCTGAACCATTTGATGGATTTGCTTCACATTTGGAATGATGATAGATATATGTCAAAAGTTTCATTCAGCCATAACCCCACCCCTGCCCCATGACCTTAAGGTCAAGGTTGCAGACTTAGAAATGTTTAATGTTAACGTTTGTAAGAGCTCATATTTTCCAAATCATTTGATGTATTGAGTTCCTATTTGGTAATAGTTATTTTTCAAAGGTTTAATCAGCAGTACACCAATCTATGCCAGTGGCCTAAGGACGCTTTTCCAGGCGAGTTATGCTGCCTAATGACAGGTGCTATAGCAATATGAGTTGTTGTTTTTTTTTGGGGGGGGGGGAGGTAGGCCCCTTGGCATACTGTTTGCAAAAGAAAAAAATACTTTTAAGGTAACCTGCAGATGGCAAAGCAGACAACAATAGTCATGATTGACATTTTATGGGTTAAAAGGAAAGTATTTTCTCTTAAGAATACACTTGGGATATATTGGGACCACCCTAGTGTTCATCCTAATGATCAAGTTTATTTCTCAAGAACTATAAGTGCTTCATTAATGATACTTGGTACAAACTTGTATCTTGAGATGGAAACTTAAAAATGCAAGCATCCATATTTGACCTTGACCTACATTTTATAGTTCACTGACTTTGTAAAATATTGCAACCACACTAGGGTTCACCCTAATGGTTAAGTTCATTTCTCAAGAATTATTACAGCTTCATTAATGATACTTAGTACAAGCTTGCATTTAAGAATGGCAACTTTTATGCAAGCATCTGTGTTTCACCTTGGCCTTGATGTCATGGTTCGCTGACTTTGTGCCCCCACAGGCGCAACATAGCCTTCGGCGGAATTCTTGTTCTATATAATCTACCGTAAAAATTCGGCTATAAGACGAGGATTTTTCCCTCCAAAATGAGCCCAAAAAAATGACCCCGTCTTATAGCCGAGGTCATGGACTGCAGGCTTTTTTCCGGCAATGTCCGGCGAAGACTTGACATACGGAAAAAGCCGATCGGTGATTTTTGAATTGACATACCGTTAAATCGCCGCCCAAAAACCACCGCTATGATTTTTCTGCACGCGATCGGTAAATGACGTAATCCGACGCCATTACCCCCACACATGTTTAATGGCATTGCATGTATCTCTTTCATAAAAAAAATGTTGTGAACCGGTAAAAAATATTTTCCCGATAGCTAAGCGGTTGTGAATAGAGGTGGATAGAAAATCAGTGCTTTGCACAGCTCCCGAATTATCCCCAGAAGCTCCATGTCAATAACCAACAACAGCGTTCGACTTTCCCGCCAACGTCTGCTATTTGGCGCCAAAACATAACCATTCATGAGATCGTAGAATAGTCCGATTTTATAATGCAAATATTTACCGTTAGATGTAGCTAATAGTCTGAGGAGCAATTAAATCATTTTCACATTGATTGTGGATTAAATTTTATGACTCAGAACTTGACCATATTTTCACACCTTATCGACACGCACCGCAGGGTGGCAATTATACGACAGGGATTAACAATAGTGTCATACTTGAACCGTAATAAATACACAAATGGTTTGTCTCTGAATTGACAGTGATTTACTTACTGGTCTAGCTTTACCGTTTTCAAGGACTCAAAAAGACTGGCGGTTGTAGACGATTTTTTTTTTTTGCACTTGTCCCGACCGAGCGTCATAAGGTCAAAGTGCACCTGCCCGGCGTGATTTCGGTCTTGTCCCAGGCGGCCGGGAAATGGATTTGTCAGCCCCTGTTGTCTATTAAATAGGAGTCTGTGTAGCCTAAGCCAGCAAAGCATGTACCGGGCCGACAGCGATACGACGAATCGGCCCGACGTTTGCCGCTATTGTGTGCTAGCAGAATGTCAACAGACATAAACAAGCGGCCAAACAAGCCATGTTAGGGGTAAGTTGATGTGGTTTTCTAACGAAAAAAGGCCGATTTCTCACATCTAAATGGCATCTGGCAGTAGCAGATAGGCCCTGACAGATATGGCAAAAATTTGACCCGTCTTATAAAAGAGTATAAGCAAAATCCCACCTAAGAAAAGCTGAAAAGGGGGTCCCGTCTTATAGCCGAATCGCCTTATAGCCGAATTTTTACGGTATACATTTTTGGGATCCATCTTGAGACCCGTGTTATATCCATAACTGTGTTATGACCAACAGTGTTATAATGAGGTGGTGCATTCATGATAAAAAGATTTTTATGCCCCCGCATCAGATGATGCTGGGGGCATAGAGTTTTTCGGTTTTCCGTACGTGGGTACGTGCGTACGTGCATACTGGTGTCCGAATGTACGTCATTCTGTACGAAAGTGTGTACGTACGTATGTACGTACGTACGTAATCCTGTTAGACTCAGTTTAAGGTTTTGGGGCAGGGTAGAACTTGAGCTCATATTTTTCAAACCATGCAATGGATGTGGTTTATATTTAGTACGATGATAGATATGGGTCCAAAGTTTTATCCAGCAATACCCCCACACCTACCCATGGTCTCAAGGTCAAGGCCACAGACTTAGAATTTTTTAATGTTTAAGACTCAGGTTAAGTTTTTTGGTCAGGGTAGAACTTGAGCTCATATTTTTCAAACCATGCAATGGATGTGGTTTATATTTAGTATGATGATAGATATGGGTCCAAAGTTTTATCCAGCAATACCCCCACACCTACCCATAGTCTCAAGGTCAAGGTCACGGACTTAGAAATTTTTGATGTTTAACACTCAGGTTAAGGTATTTGTACCATGTTGAAGTTGAACTTTTATGATTTATTTGGTTCATATTTGGTTTAATGATGGATGCCGGTCCAAAGATTTATTCAGTAATACCCCCACCCATACCTATGACTTCAAGGGCAAGGTTGCAGACATAGAAATTTTCAAAATTAAGTATGTCAATAGCTTATATTTTCCAAACTCTATAATGGATTTGCTTCATATTTGCTATGACATTAGTTGCAGTTCCAAAGTTTCATTGAGCCATACCCCCCACCCCTTAAATGAAGGTCAAGGTCACAGACATAGAAATTTTTTATATTATATTTTTTGATAGCTCATATTTCTTGAACCATGTGATGGATTTGCTACATATTTGGAATGACGATAGATACATGTCAGAAGTTTCATTCAGCCATAACCCCGCCCCTGCCGCATGACCTGAAGGTGATAGGGGGGGGGGGGGGGTGAGGTAGGTCCCTGGGCGGGGGCATTTGTGTTGTATTGACACATTTCTAGTTTTTAGCTCACCAGAGCCAAAGGCTCTGGGGGAGCTTATAGTATAGGCATTGGTCTGCGTCGTCAACATTTTCAAACAACATCTCCTTTGAAACTACTTGGCCAATTGAAACCAAATTACATGTGGAGCCTCTATGGGAAGGGGGAACGAAAGTTTGTTACGTGAGGACTGGGTCACATGACCAATATGGCCGCCATGCCCATATATGGTAAAAACCTTTAAAAATCTTCTTCTCAAGAACTGAATAGCCGATGATCTTGAAACCTGGTATGCAGCATCGGGGACTCAGGCCCTACCAAGTTTGTTCAAATGATGACCTTTGGTTGACCTTGACCTTTTTTATGTCAAGGTCAAATTTGGTCACTTGGACATTTGTATGGAAAAATGGCAATAACAGTGGATTTTTCTGATTGTATATTAGCTAGTGGCATCAGAAATGGTATTTGCAATCAGCTGAATGGAAGTCTATCAGTTTCAGAGGTCAATGTCATTTACCGACCTTTGTCCAGGACAGCTCAGATTCAGTATTTTTATCTTCTTCTTCACTTAAACTACTTGGCCAATTGAAACCAAATTACATGTGGAGCCTCTACGGAATGAGGGAACGAAAGTTTTTTCGTGAGGATTGGGTCACATGACCAATATGGGCCACCATGCCCATATATGGTAAAAACCTTTAAAAATCTTCTTCTCAAGAACCGAATGGCCGATGATCTTGAAACTTGGTATGCAGCATCAGGGACTCTGGTCCTACCAAGTTTGTTCAAATGATGACCTTTGGTTGACCTTGACCAGTTTTGTGTCAAGGTCAAATTTGGTAACTTAGACATTTGTATGGAAAAATGGCAAAGTAGTGGATATTTCTGAGTTCTGGTAGGCTGTGACATCACAAATGATATTTGCAGTTAGCTGAATGTAAGTTTATTAATTCTAAAGGTCAAGGTCATTACTAACCTTTGTCTTGGATGGCTCAGATTCAGTATTTTTATCTTCTTCTCTAGTAAAAGAGCTGTGCTGATTGAAACCAAATTACATGAAAAGCCTCTATGGGGGTGAGGCAATTAAACATGATTCAAGGTATTGTTGTCACATGACCAAGATTGGCACCTTGCCTGTATATGGTATAAACCACACGACCTCTGGTGAGCATAGTGGACAAGGTGAGCTTTTGTGATCACATTTTGTCCGTCGTCCGTGCGTCCGTCCGTGCGTGCGTAAACAATTTCTTGTCCGCACGATAGCATCTTAATTTATGATTTGATTTTAACCAGACTTGCACACAACTTGTACCACCATGAGATCTAGGTTTCTTTCTTGAACCAGCCGTATCCCATCATGTGTTACAGAGTTATGGCCCCTGAAAGGGCAAAAATTGCCTATTTTGGTCTTGTCCGCACGATAGCATCTTCATTTATGATTTGATTTTAACCAGACTTGCACACAACTTGTACCACCATGAGATCTAGGTTCTTTTCTTGAACCAGCCATATCCCATCATGTGTTACGGAGTTACGGCCCCTGAAATGGCAAAAATTGCCTATTTTGGTCTTGTCCGCACGATAGCATCTTCATTTATGATTTGATTTTAACCAGACTTGCACACAACTTGTACCACCATGAGATCTAGGTTCCTTTCTTGAACCAGCCATATCCCATCATGTGTTACGGAGTTACGGCCCCTGAAATGGCAAAAATTGCCTATTTTGGTCTTGTCCGCACGATAGCATCTTCATTTATGATTTGATTTTAACCAGACTTGCACACAACTTGTACCACCATGAGATCTAGGTTCCTTTCTTTAACCAGCCATATCCCATCATGTGTTACGGAGTTACGGCCCCTGAAATGGCAAAAATTGCCTATTTTGGTCTTGTCTGCACGATAGATGTTTCATTTATGATTTGATTTTAACCAGACTTGCACACAACTTGTACTACCATGATATCTGGGTTCCTTTCTTGAACCAGCCTTATCCCATCATGTGTTATGGAGTTACGGCCCCTGAAAAGGCAAAAATTGCCTATTTTGGTCTTGTCTGCATGATAGATGTTTCGTTTATGATTTGATTTTAACTAAACTTGCACACAATTTGTACTACCACAAAATCTCGGTCAAGTTCGAATATGGGTCATGTCGGGTCAAAAAGTAGGTCAGTAGGTCAAATCAGGTAAAAAAACTTGTGAAGACACGAGAGGCCACAGTTTTGGTCTGATCACCATCAAACTTGCCCAGAATGATTATCTTGACAATATCTAAGTCAAGTTCGAATATGGGTGTTGTCGAGTCAAAAAGTAGATCAGTAGGTCAAATCATAGAAAAACCTTCTGAACACACTAGAGGCAACAATTTATGTCCAATCATCATCAAACTTGCTCAGAATGATCATCTTGATAATATCTTGATCACATTCGAATATGAGTCATACCGGGTCAAAAAGTAGGTCAGTAGGTCAAATCATAGAAAAACCTTGTGAATACACTAGAGGCCGCAGTTTTGGTCCAATCATTATCAAACTTGCCCAGAATGATCATCTTGACAATATCCCGGTCAAGTTTGAATACGGGTCATGTCGGGTCAAAAAGTAGGTAAGTAGGTCAAATCATAGAAAAACCATGTGAACACACTAGAGGCCACAGTTTTGGTCCGATCATCATCAGACTTGCACAGAATGATCATTTTGACAATATCTCGGTCAAGTTCAAATATGGGTTATGTCTGTTAACAAAGTAGGTCAGTAGGTCAAATCATTGAAAAACCTTGTGAATACACTAGAGGCCACAGTTCTGGGCTGATCATCATGAAACTTGCTCAGAATGATTATCTTGACAATTTCTCGGTCAAATTCGAATATTGGTCACATAGGGTCAAAAAGTAGGTCAGTAGGTCAAATCAGAGAAAAACCTTGTGAACACACTAGAGGCCACAATTTAGGTCCGATCATCATCAAACTTGCCCAGAATGATCATCTTGACAATATCTCAGTCAAGTTCAAATATGGGTCATGTTGGGTCAAAACGTAGGTCAGTAGGTCAAATCATAGAAAAAACCTCTGATCACACTGGCGGCTACAGTTTTGGTCCGATCATCATCAAACTTGCTCAAAATGATCATTTGACAAAATCTCGGTTAATTTTGAATATTGTTCATGTCTGGCCAATATGTAGGTCAGTAGGTCAGATTGTTGAAAAACCTTGTGAACGCACTAGAGGCCCAAGTTTTGGTCCGATCATCATCAAACTTGCTCAGAATGATCATCTTGACAATATCTGTGTCAAGTTTGAATATGGGTCATGTCGGGTCAAAAAGTAGGTCAGCAGGTCAAATCATAGAAAAACGTTTTGAACATTCTAAGAGGCCACAGTTTCAGTCAAATCATCATATAACTTGCTCAGAATGATCATCTGGACAATATCTCAGTTAAGTTCGAATATGGGTCATGTCAAATCAAAAAGTAGATCAGTAGGTTATTTTGTCATAACTTTTGAACCGTTTTAGATAGAGCCTTCATACTTGGCATGTAGGTTCCTTCTGACAAGGGCTTCCCACTCATAAAGATTTGACCTGTGACCTTGACCTGTGACCTACTTTATCATACCTTTTGAACAATATGAGATAGAGGCTTCATATTTGGCATACATGTTCCTTGTGACAAGGTTTTCTCAGCCATTCAAAACTTTTGACCCATGACCTTGACCTTTGACCTACTTTGTCATAACTTTTCAAGCATTTGAGATACAGCCTTCATATTTAGCATGTAGGTTCCTTGTGACAATTTTGCTTAGATGATCCTCTACCAAAAAGGCTAAAACAATCCCACTCAGATCAACAAAATGGCCACCGGAGGTAAAAATAGAAAAATATTGTAAATTTGATTCAAACGGAAACTCCCCCTAAACCCTAAGGCCAATTTGATTCAAAGTTCCCAGGAATGTTGCCGAGGTTACTCCCTACCAAATAAGCTAAAATCACTCTGCTGATGAACAAGATGGCCACAAGAGCTGAAAATAGAATGTACTCAAGACAGTGACACACAGGTGAGCGAACCAGGGCCCTCTGGGCCCTCTTGTTTTTCATTTCAGATCAGTCACCAACTCCATTGTACAACAGCACACTGGTAGAAGATTTGACCTTCACCTCCAACCTTGATTGTTTACAGCATCTCCATGACAACATCTCAGGACTGAAGGAAGGGATAATTCTTCTGAAAGTCTGGCTGAGGCAAAGGGAATTAGATAAGGTAATCTCATATGACAGTGAATTGAGTTTAACTTTTGTCCAAATGAATACAGCTATTTTATAGTACACCACAACCTCTTTTTATCACTATTAATGGGGCCCAAAGCAGAAACCGTGTTAGTTAAACATCTGTGTTATATCCAAACAAAAATGTATGGATTATATAGAAAAATGGCCATTTATGGTCATTTTTCTATATAATCTATACATTTTTGGTAGATGATATAGAAAAATGAAAAATGGCCATTTACAGTCATTTTCATTATAATCTTCATTTTTGGGATCCATCTTGAAACTATGTTATATCCAAAGCTGTGTTATAATGTACTATGTTATAATGAGGTTGTGGTGTAATAAGTCTTACATGCAAAGATCTTGTTTTCTTTTTACAGAATTGTTTCCGTACATTTTCTTGAAATAAAATGGATTGTCTCCAATACATAGGGGATATTTACTTTTTTGAGATGAATACCAAAAATATTTCATCGAGTGTGTTGAAAACATCAGAATTTTCACTCGTGCTTCGCACTCGTGAAAATTCTGATGTGTTGAAAACACATGTTGACACCAGAATTTTCACTCGTGCTTCGCACTTGTGAAAATTCTGATATTTTCAACACACGAGATGAACTATTTTTTATATTTATTGAAAAAAAAGTAAATTTTCTTTTTATTTTATAATATTTTAGGAAACTTACTGTAAGTGATCAATGGGATCTTACGTCACAATTTTTGACATGGCTATGAAGTCACAACTGTCAGTTTCAAAACATAAATAGATCACCATTTTGAATACAGCATTTTTACAGCACAAACAGTGCTTTTCAAGGTATTTTACAGAATTATTTTATCGATTACATATGAATTTTTGGCGAGAGAAGTAGTCCGGGATGCTACTATGAAATAACACGGTCATGTTATTTTTCACACTGTGAAAATATCATTCATATTTTCACACTGTGAAAATATCACTTTTATTTGTTTCAGATATGCATTGATTTCACTGCTATGCATAAAATATAGTTTTTTCTCAAACTCAGGCCTTATCATGTATTATGCCCCCAACTTCAAAGAAGTTGATGGGGCATATTGGTTCTGTCTTGTCCTGTCTGTCTGTCTGTCCATCTGTCTGTTACACTTTCACCCTGTAGGAAACTCTAGAATGGTTTGGGCTAGCATCTCAAAATTTCATATATGGAATGTGCATGAAAAATAAGCGGACACATATTTTTTTTTTTTTTTTTCGCCCGACTTCTCTTTGCAGAGTTACGCCCCTTTTCAGACTTCCGCATTGTGGCTATGGGGAAACCTTGTGAGCAAGATATCTGGAGAACCACTTGAGCTAGGCTCATGATATTTAGTTAACAGTTTGGGTCTAAGGTGTAGATGACCTGATTAACGTTTGACGAAATTCCGAAAATATTTAATGGAGTAACGCCCCTTTTTGGACTTATGCATTGAGGCTATGGGGAAACCTTGTAAACAAAATATCTGAAGAACGGCTTGAGCTAGGCTCATGATATTTAGTTGAGTGTTTGGGTCTAATGTGTAGATGACCTGATTAACTTTTGATAATTCCGAAAATATTTAATGGAGTAACGCCCCTTTTCGGACTTATGCATTGTGGCAATTGGGAAACCTTGTGAGCAAAATATCTTTTTAATTATGTGTCTATTAGTGGCAAGCATATGGTTGGGGGCATAGTGTTTCACAAACACATTTTCTAGTTTAAATTGTGTCCTAAGTATTGAAGTTGAATACCTAGCTATAATGACAGTATTTGTACCCTAACAGTTTGACACTATTGCCGCTGTAAAGAATCCAAATAAGGAGTAGTATATGTTATGTAAGCCCCACCAAGCGAATTTGTGTCTTCCAGCATTCCGTCATGACAAATTTCAACTGCCCATGCCCAGCCATTCAGAGGGGCCAGGGATATGGCTTTCTGTCTGAAGGTTCCTCTTGATTCACTGCTTGTATGAGCGAGCAGCGAAGGTTCTGGCGAAACTGCACAGATGCGCAGGCTCGCCTGAACCTTTGCTGCTCGCATTGTCGATTAGTACCAAAATCGCTTGACGGGGCCCATATAATAAAGGCCTGTTCCCCTTAATTACACCAAACCCTGTTTATAACACAATTGTTGGGGTCTAAAGCAGAAACCGTGTGAGTTAAACAACCGTGTTATATCCAAACAAAAAATGTATAGATGATATAGAAAAATGACCATTTATGGTCATTTTTCTATATTAACTATACATTTTGGGATCCATCTTGAAACTGTGTTACATCCAAAACTGTGTTATAATGAACTGTGTTAAAACGAGGTTGTGGTGTACTACAAGAAGCAAATGTTGTGGAAGTAACAAGCATTGTCTCCCTTGAAAAACTGACAGAAAATGAGCCACATTTATCTAGTATCCTTAATCTGTCTTTCTGTTGCAGGGCTATGGATGTTTCTCTGGGTTTATGCAAAACTGACAGAGAATTTGCCACATTTATCCAGTATCCTTAATCTGTCTTTCTGTTGAAGGGCTATGGATATTTCTCAGGATTTATGCAAAACTGACAGAGAATGTGCCACATATATCCAGTATCCTTAATCTGTCTTTCTGTTGAAGGGCTATGGATATTTCTCAGGATTTATGCAAAACTGACAGAGAATGTGCCACATATATCCAGTATCCTTAATCTGTCTTTCTGTTGCAGGGCTATGGATATTTCTCAGGATTTATGCAAAACTGACAGAGAATGTGCCACATTTATCCAGTATCCTTAATCTGTCTTTCTGTTGAAGGGCTATGGTTATTTCTCAGGATTTATGCAAAACTGACAGAGAATGTGCCACATATATCCAGTATCCTTAATCTGTCTTTCTGTTGCAGGGCTATGGATATTTCTCAGGATTTATGCAAAACTGACAGAGAATGTGCCACATTTATCCAGTATCCTTAATCTGTCTTTCTGTTGCATGGCTATGGATATTTCTCAGGATTTATGCAAAACTGACAGAGAATGTGCCACATATATCCAGTATCCTTAATCTGTCTTTCTGTTGCAGGGCTATGGATATTTCTCAGGATTTATGCAAAACTGACAGAGAATGTGCCACATTTATCCAGTATCCTTAATCTGTCTTTCTGTTGCAGGGCTATGGATATTTCTCAGGATTTATGCAAAACTGACAGAGAATGTGCCACATTTATCCAGTATCCTTAATCTGTCTTTCTGTTGCATGGCTATGGATATTTCTCAGGATTTATGCAAAACTGACAGAGAATGTGCCACATATATCCAGTATCCTTAATCTGTCTTTCTGTTGCAGGGCTATGGATATTTCTCAGGATTTATGCAAAACTGACAGAGAATGTGCCACATTTATCCAGTATCCTTAATCTGTCTTTCTGTTGCAGGGCTATGGATATTTCTCTGGGTTTATGCAAAACTGACAGAGAATGTGCCACATATATCCAGTATCCTTAATCTGTCTTTCTGTTGCAGGGCTATGGATGTTTCTCTGGGTTTATCATGAGTATGTATGTTATGTACTTGATGTCACAGAGGAAGCTAAATATACACATGAGTAGCTACCAGGTTATGAGAAACACACTACTGAAGTTGTGTAAGTACACCTGTTACTGTTTGAGTATTAACACTTCTCTTGCTGAATACTCAGTTTAGCCACACCCATTTCTGACCTTGAACCAATCAGATTACTTGATGTAATTTATTCCTACAAATTCATAAACTGAATGTCAAACAGTATAGATCCTGATCAGATGGCTTCTTCAGAAGCCATCTGATCTGGATATACACTGTTTGCAAAGATAGGGGTTGTCGTGAACAGCAAGATAAGGGTTAAATGAGAACATATGTTTTGTTTTTGTTTGATTTGAGGTTTAACGTCACCGTCAACACTGTAAAAGTCATTTTGGAGACGTTACTTCCAATTTTGTGGGACTTTTACCCGTCATTGAGATGAAATGACATCTCAAGCCCTGTCGCCCAATGAAACCAATACGGTTTATTAGCACAGATGGTCTGCCTCGCACCGCGGTTCCTGGACAGGCTTAGATCCTCTAAGCGGTTTACCAGTACTAGTGTGCGGGCCGGATTCAGCTCTGCGTGGAAGCATCATGCAGCCCATATATTTCTTCAAGCCCCTATGGGCGGGGGCCGACATATGTGTATGTGATGAACCCACTATAACAGAGAAAACAAAATATACTCATGATTGGCTACCAGGTCGTGAGGAAATCATTGCGCAAGTTGTGTAAGTGTAGCTGTCTCTGTATGAGAAGTAAATGAATATGTGCAGGATTTTGCCATTACATAAACACGCCTCTTCAAATATATTGAACATTTTGCCACCGAAAAATGAAAAATTTCCAATAAAATATTCCGATATAATTCATATTTCTGCTGTACACATAGATTATGGGTGCTTCGGTGAGGGAATTCTAACGGGTACCCACAATCTATGTTTTGAGCAGAAATAAGAACAATAATGTATACCCCTGCAAACCCCAGTTTTACTGTATAAAAGTGAGGTTTTGTTTGTTTGTATTGGAGTTTAAGGGCCCAATCAACACTATTTTAGGTCATTTTTGAGCCGGTCAGTTTAACTATCCACACTTTTCCTGGGCAGGCTTATCCATAAGCGGTTAACCAGTACAGTGCACATTCTTTTGCCAGAAACTGACAACTGCCCTTCTTGAATCAGCGGAAGGGAAAGAATGACCATAGAAAAGATTTCATGATCAATCTCCACGAAAGAATGTTGCCAACCCTGGCAGGTATTGAACCCGCGTACGCCTGATCACCAGTCAGACACGCATCCGACTGAGCTACCAAGGCTGTGCAATAAAAGTGGGCATGCACCTATTCAGCACCCGATCACAGAGAAAAACAGTCTGCCAATGTTCTGTCACAAAATGCTATTAGTGAGGTACATGCAAACTTAAATGTGACAGCTTCATTTGGGTGACTGAGCTTTTTGTTTGTTTGAAGTGGAGTATAATGGCCCAGTCAACACTATTTAAGGTCATTTTTGAGCCGGTCAGTTTACCTATCAACACTTTCCTGGTCAGGTTTATACATAAGCGGTTAACCGGAACAGTGCACATTCTTTCCCCAGAAACTGACAACTGCCTTTCTTGAATTAGGGGAAGGGAGAGAATGACCGTAAAAAAATTTCATGATCAATCTCCACGAAAGAATGTTGCTGACCCTGGCACGTTTCCAACCTGCTTCCTCCTGATCTCCAGTTAGACGTGCATCCGACTGAGCTGCCTAGGCTGGCAAAGGTAAAATCATAGGGAACAAGTACTGTTTTTGTAACAAAGGTCCTCTGTACTTTCAACAATGTACAATCAAAGCACTGACAGTACTGTTTGTTTGTTTTGTTTGATTTGAGGTTTAACGTCCCCGTCAACACTGTAAAGGTCATTTTGGAGACATTGCTTCCAATTTTGTGAGACTTTTTTCAGACATTGAGATGAAATGACATCTCAAGCCCTGTTGTCCGATGAAACCAATAGGGTTTATAAGCATGGACGGGCCGACTCGCACCGCGGTTCCTGAACAGGCTTATATCCTCTAAGTGGTTTACCAGTACTAGTGTGCTGACGGTTTCAGCTCTGCGTGGAAGCATCATGCAGCCTATCTATTTCCTCAAGCCCGGATGGGCGTGGGCGGGTGACAGTATTGAAGGGTTGTCTTTGTGTGGCAGGAAAAATGGTCTTGAACGGGGACACTGTTTCATTTAACCCTTAACTGCCAGGGGCCAGTTGTTCAAAACTAACAACATCGTTAGTTAACGTATAGTTAAATCTTTGATCATTTAATATGGTAAATATGCTTATAAAGTGCTGTTTTATATAACCATGACCTGGGGCCAGTTGTTCAAAAGTAATGACATCGTTAGTTAACGTATAGTTAAATCTTTGATCATTTAATATGGCAAATATGTTTATATTTTTGCTGATAAAAAAAATGTGAGCAGTTTTTGCTAACACAAAAGCTGCTCACATTTTTCCAGCAAAAATACCAAAATTTTAAATATTGTACTTGCTAGAACACTTAACAATATGAGCGCTAACAAGCTCGTTAAACTAATGATGCTATGAACAACTGGCCCCAGTTCTTTTAGCAAACAGTGTAGAGCCTGATCAGGTGCCACATTCTGCACAAACTTACCTCTGTCTACAATGTTTGTCAATGCCCATGTGCACAAGCCCAGTCCAGATTTTTTACTTTTTACACAGCGCTCTGGCATCACAGGGAGAAGACAAGTGCTGTTTTATATAACCATGACCTGGGGCCAGTTGTTCAAAACTAACAACATTGTTAGTTAACATATCGTTAAAACTTTGATCATTTAATATGGTAAATATGCTAATATTTTTGCTGAAAAAATGTGAGCAGCTTTTGCAAATGCAAAAGCTGCTTACATTTTTCAGCAAAAATACCAAAATTTTACATATTAAACTTGCTAGAACAGTTAACAATATGACCACTAATGAGCTCGTTAAGCTAACGATGCTTTGAACAACTGGGCCCTGGACTTCGTACATTGTCAACAGTATTTACATGGACAATAATAGGCAGGAAGTTTCTGTAGTGAGTAACTTTGAGTCTTGCCCCCGCCCATCGGGGCTTGGAGAAATAGATTAGGCTGCATGATGCTTTCATGCAGAGCTGGAACCGTCCGCACACGAGTACCGGTAAACTGCTTAGAAAGTCTAAGCCTGCCCAAGGATAGGGGTGCGAGTTGGCCTGTCCATGCGTGTAAACCCTTTTGGTTTCATTGGGTGGCAGGGATTGAGATGTCATTTCATCTCAGTGTCGGGTAAAGGTCCCACAAAACTGGAAGCAACGCCTCCAGAATGATCTAAATAGTGTTGACAGGGACATTAAACCTCAAATCGATAGCCCTCGACCACAAACAAGTACTGCTAAACTGCTTAGAAGGTCTAAGCCTGCCCAGTGAAAGTGGTGCAAGTCGCCTGTCCATGCGTATAAACCCTATTGGTTTCATTGGATTGAGATGTCACTTCATCTTATGTCGGGTAAAAGTCCCACAAAACTTGAAGCAATGCCTCCAAAAATGACCTAAATAGTGTTGACGGGGATTTTAAACCTCAAATCAAACAAAATGAAACAAAGTAACTTTGAGTAGAATGATTAAACAATAGATCCAAAAAGAATACCAAATACGATAACTCACTCGTGCGACATAGTGCATTTTTTCACATCTCCAAAATGCCTACTTTTCGGATGATTATCCATGATATTTTTCTTATGAATACTGCAAACATTGGTTATGGGTGCTCGTTAGAACCGCCTCCGCCTCATTGAGGCGGTTCTAACGAGTACCCACAACCTATGTCTTGGAATAAAAATAAGAAAAATAATGTTTACCCCCGTAAACCCCAGTTTTCTCTATACAAAGTTGGGTGTAAGTGGGGTGTTCATTTCACGGACTTGTTCACGGATGTTTTTTTTACAGCTGAATCTGATTGGACAGTTCAGGGAATCACAATGTGTGGTAACTCTAGCGATCCAAATCAACCAGACCTAGGAACATTTCACAGCAGCTATGATGTAGTGTTTGTGGACCCATCTGGATACCATAATTTGTGTTCTCATATGTTAGAATCTACATTTTTCAGGGTAAGTATGTTTGAAATGTAACCCATTTTGTACCAGAAACTCCGAAACGGGTAATTGGCAAACATTGCAGGCCAAGATCAGACGCCGCGGATTGCGGCGTCTGATCAGGGCCTACACTGTTTGCCAAAAGTTCAGCCATTCTCCAAACAAATTTTGAAGAAAACACAACAGGGTACCCCTAAATATTGAAATGGACTTGTGCTATATATTAGGAAGAAGATTCCATTTGGTACAAAATAGGTTAATGGTTCCATGGTCTAGTGGTTAAGAGCACTGAATCTTCAAAATTAGATCTCCCACAGCTGTGCATTTGAGTTTTGCTCTAATCTAATTACATTCGCCCCCGCCCATAGGGGCTTGAAGAAATATATGGGCTGCATGATGCTTCCATGCAGAGCTGAAACCGACCCACACATGAGTACTGGTAAACCACTCAGAGGATCTAAGCCTGTCCAGGAACCCTGGTGCGAGGCGGACCGTCCATGCTCATAAACCCTATTGGTTTCATTGGGCGACAGGGCTTGAGATGTCATTTCATCTCAGTGTCGGGTAAAAGTCCCACAAAATTGGAAGCAACGTCTCGAAAATGACCTTTACAGTGTTGACGGGGACGTTAAACCTCAATTCAAACAAACAAATAATCTAATTACATGAGAAACACCAAGTTCTGCAATGGAAGGTCTGCAATGGCAGTTTTTCTCCAGGTTCTATGATTTTCGCCCAACTCCGTTGAAAGGTTAGCTCGATACAAGTGAAATAATCTTGTAAAGGCTGTAAAACAAAAGATAAAAAAACAGTGGCCAAAACACCCTTGGGACTAAGAAAATTTAGCCAGCCTCGGTAGCTCAGCTGGATGCGTGCCTGACTGGTGATCAGGAGGATGCGGGTTCCATACCTGCCGTGGTCGGCAACATTTATTCGTGGAATTAAATCATGAAATCTTTTCTACAGTCATTCTCTCCCTTCCGCTGATTTAAGAATGGCAGTGGTCAGTTTCTGGCAAAAGAATGTGCTTTGTACTGGGTATCAGCTTACGTATAAGCATGCCCAGGAAAATTGTGAATAGTTAAACTGACCGACTCAAAAATGACTTGAATAGTATTGACTGGGCTGTTAAACTTGAATACAAACAAAACAAACTAACAAACTTTGAAAATTTGTTTGTGACAATGCCAGGCCTGGAGGCATGATTGGATTTTTTTCAGGTACAGCAGAACTTCGATGGCTCGAACACCAATGGCTCATTTACCATGGATGTGTCGAACCCATTCTTGAGCCCCTAGCTAAATCCTCTACATAAGAAATAGTGGGAATAATTATGGAGATTTTAGTCGTTTATCTTGCAAATGTATGCTGTGTGTACTCATTAGAATCGCCTCGATGAGGCGATTCTGATGAGTGCACACAGCATACATTTTCATTATAGAACACTGAAAAGATGTCTAACAGTATCCCGTTATGCCTCCTGACAGTAACCTCAGTGGCTCAAACTACCCCGGTCTCGAACAGATTTTTGTGGACCCAAAGGGGTTTGAGCCATTGAAGTTTTACTGTATTTCTTTTTGATATTCTGTGAAAATTCATGTACATTTACGATGTACGTTGTTAGTACTCTTTAGAATCACCAGATTGAGGCAGTTCTAACAAGTACACACAACATACTTTTCAGGATACAAGAAATAAATCTCCCTAAATTTTCTGTCACTGTTTCTTATCTGGTGCCACAGGATACCAGAACTATGTAAGGTTATACATTCTTGCATAAAATCCTATAAAACAAAGCTGCTTGAAGTTTTTCTGAGTGAGTGAGTGAGTGTTTGAGTTTTACGTCCCACCAACAGCTAAGGTCATACGGAGACTGGACCTCGGTTTAAAGACTCATCCAAAAGTCTGGAGAAGCCCTGGATCGATCCTGCGATCCCTGGTTTACAAGGTGAGTAGCGTAACCACTACACCAAGGAGGCTTCTGAAGTTATTCTTGAATAGGCCAGATGCTATGTTCAAACAACCAACCCATGTTCAAACAAGAAATTCACATGCTGTTTGAACATGGGTTTTGAACATTTGATATGACAAGATGTGCCTTGCTTTGGTATCCCCCGCCGAAGGCGGAGGGATATTGTTTTGGCGTTGTCCGTCCGTCCGTCCTTCAGTCCTTCTTTTTTGTCCGGAACCGTTTCTCAGCAACTATAGCATGGAATTAAATGAAACTTGAAATAAATATGTATTATTATGCTGTGGTGATGCACGCGCATTTTTTTTCCGGATTTACTTTTTACATCCAGAGTTATGGCCCCTTAAATGATTGAAATTCTGGATTTTTCGTCGTCTCACTTTTTTGTCGGGAACTGTTTCTCAGCAACTATTGCATGGAATTAAATGAAACTTGAAATAAATATGTATTATTATGCTGTGGTGATGCACGCACAAATTTTTTTCGGATTGACTTTTTACACCCAGAGTTATGGCCCCTTAAATGATTAAAATTCTGGATTTTTCGTCGTCTCACTTTGTCTGGAACCGCTTCTCAGCAAATATTGCATGGAATAAAATGAAACTTGAAATAAATATGTATTATTATGCTGCCGTGATGCATGCGCAATTTTTTTTTCTCAATTTTGGCCAGATATATTTTCTTGCCATTCTACACGAAAAACCCATTCGGCGGGGGATATCAATTCAACGAATTTGCTTGTTTATGTTACATTGAGTGACATAAAGTTGTCACCCTGAACGTATCATTTTCAAATTTTATGATGACGTCAGAATGCCATCGGGGAAACTGTTGTCATTGCTAAAAACACTGCAGTTGCCACAATGTTTGTTTTTTGGTCCTATTTGAAGGTTTAAATGGAGTTTTGGGGGCTTTTTTTGTCAAAATTTGTGGTTAAAATGGTAAGTTATTGCATTTTTATATATATATGCTCCTGTTGGACATGTTGGCTAATGATTCACATGAAATGTCAAGCCTGATGTTCTCTGAAAAAAAATAGGAAAAAATGCTCGAAAGTTATGTCTGTTAGTAGTTGTAATTACCACTTAAAGGGTTAAAAGAAAAAAGAAAATTGCTTCCCTTTGTTGGGTTGATTGACTATCAATCGATTGGGTTGATTGACTATCAGTTGATTGGGTTGATTGATAATCAATCAACTCAAGTCAATTGTTTATCAATCAACCCAAAGTTACTACAGGAGCACATGTTCTTGTCCATGTGACTAACACTGGCCACATACAGAATTCAGGTACAAGTTATTTATAGCATGGCTAGTCTTCTCCCTTTGTCATCACAGCGCTGTGTAAAAAGTAAAATCTGGACTTGGCTCGTGAACTGGGACATTTGCAAACAGTGTAGACCCAGATCAGATGCCGCATTCTGCGGCATCTGATCAGGGTCTGAACTGTTGCACAAAGTACTGGAAATAAAGGATTAATCAAAACAGTCTTAAGTCCCCATTTAGAAACCATTTTCTGACCCAACACTTAGGGACAATCGACCCATCAGTGCTGTCAGTGCTTTGATTTAAAATTGTTTCTCATCTATTTTATCAGTTACCCCTATATTAATTGCATTGTAACATACAGACCTGATAAATATATGCTATCTCAGGACAAATGAGCTTTATCAGATCAACGTGAAATTGCACTTCTGTGAACTAGACAACCGAAAAAAATGGCAAAATTGTAGGAGTGTACGAGGGGATTAACTGATAAATAGAATACAAGATTTGTGTCATTTAATATCAAGTTTATCAGGCTTGGCTTTGAGAACACATGTAGAATCACTCGGCAAGCCTCGCGATTCTACAAGGGATCTCGAAGCCTTGCCTGATAAACTTAATATCAAATGACACAAACCTGGTATTCTCTATTTATAGGTATGCCATGAAGTGGAGTTAGCTATGAAGATGATTGAGGAGAAGGCTGTGGCCAGTTTTGACGTGTTTTTTCTTCTATTTATAGGTACGCCATGAAGCAGAGTTAGCTATGAAGATTATGGAGGTGAAGGCTGTGACCAGCTTTGACCTGTTGTTTCTTCTATTTTATAAGTGCGCCATGAAGCAGAGTTAGCTTTGAAGATGATTGAGAAGAAGGCTGAGGCCAGCTTTGACTTGTATCTTCTATTAATAGGTACGCCATGAAGCGGAGTTAGCTATGAAGATGATGGAGGAGAAGGCTGTGGCCAGCTTTGACTTGTTGTTTCTTCTATTTTATAGGTACACCATGAAGCGGAGTAAGCTATGAAGATGATGGAGGAGAAGGCTGTGGCCTAGGGGAGTTAGCTGTGAAGATGATGGAGGAGAAGTCTGTGGCCAGCTTTGACTTGTTGTTTCTTCTATTTTATAGGTACGCCATGAAGCGGAGTTAGCCATGAAGATCATGGGGGAGAAGGCTGTGGCCAGCTTTGACTTGCTGTTTCTTCTGTTTCATAGGTATGCCATGAAGCGGAGTTAGCTATGAAGATGATGGAGGAGAAGGCTGTGGCCAGCTTTGACTTGTTGTTTCTTCTATTTTATAGGTACACCATGAAGCAGAGTTAGCTATGAAGATGATGGAGGAGAAGGCTGTGGCCAGCTTTGACTTGTTGTTTCTTCTATTTATAGGTACACCATTAAGCAGAGTTAGCTATGAAGATGATGGAGGAGAGGCTGTGTTCAGCTTTGACTTGTTGTTTCCTCTATTTATAGGTACACCATGAAGCGGAGTTAGCTATGAAGATGATGGAGGAGAAGGCTGTGGCTTGTTGTTTCCTCTATTTATAGGTACGCCATGAAGCAGAGATAGCTATGAAGATGATGGAGGAGAAGGCTGTGGCCAGCTTTGACTTGTTGTTTCTTCTATTTATAGGTACGCCATGAAGCAGAGTTAGCTATGAAGATGATGGAGGAGAAGTCTGTGGCCAGCTTTAACTTGTTGTTTCTTCTATTTATAGGTACACCATGAAGCGGAGTTAGATATGAAGATGATGGAGGAGAAGGCTGTGGCCAGCTTTGACTTGTTGTTTCTTCTATTTATAGGTACACCATGAAGCGGAGTTAGATATGAAGATGATGGAGGAGAAGGCTGTGGCCAGCTTTGACTTGTTGTTTCCTCTATTTATAGGTACACCATGAAGCGGAGATAGCTATGAAGATGATGGAGGAGAAGGCTGTGGCCAGCTTTGACTTGTTGTTTCTTCTATTTATAGGTACGCCATGAAGCAGAGTTAGCTATGAAGATGATGGAGGAGAAGGCTGTGGCCAGCTTTGACTTGTTGTTTATGAAGAAAATACCCTTTACACATACTTTTGATCATATATTTCAGTAAGTACATGTAGTTCAGATAGTAACATATTCGAAGGGAACTGGGCCCCCGCCCAATCGGGGCTTGAAGAAATATATGGGCTGCATGATGCATCCATGCAGAGCTGAATCCGACCCGCACACGAGTACTGGTAAACCGCTTAGAGGATCTAAGCCTGCCCAGGCAAATTGGTGCGTACGACTCGGACCGTCCATGCTTATAAACCCTATTGGTTTCATTGGGCGACTGGGCTTGAGATGTCATTTCATCTCAATGTCGGGTAAAAGTCCCACAAAATTGGAAGCAACGTCTCCAAAATGACCTTTACAGTGTTGACGGGGACGTTAAACCTCAAATCAAACAAAACAAAATTTGAAGGAAACAGATTTGCCTTTAAGGGAGATAACCCTTCCAAAAATGCTTTTGTCTCTCTTATCAGAAAAAGTTACTTTCAGGTGAAACAAATGTTTTTAAAAATTCATATTTCAGCAACCATGGACCAGAACCCTTTTGTTTGGAATATAATCATAAAATAAGATAAACTGTTTTCCATTTCACCAGTTTTGAAAGTCAGACCCTGGATTTGGGCTTAGGGGCCAAGAATTAAGTTGCATTCATTTTGAAATTTTACAAAGATTTTTAAAGATCGTATCTTGGCAACCACTTTCTCGAAGCTTTTACTATACTATTTGAAAAGAACTCTTATTTTCATAACACTAGTCTTAAGTGTCATGCCCTAGATGAGGTTTAGGGGTCAAAATTAGGTCACACTTATACTTTACAACAGGTTTCTTTAAATTTCATATCTTTGCAACCTCTGGCCTGTATGTTTTAGTTTTTTTAATAAAATTGAATCATGTCACTTCAGGTGAAACAATGTCTTTTAAAATTCAGCCATTGAATTTAGAGCTGCTTAAATGCTTTCTGTATGTTAAGATGGAAAACATACGTAGACAGGATGCAAAACAGATGAGCTACACTGTCCTTTGACAGCTCTTGTGGTCTGTTTTACTAGTAGGTGTCTAATTTTAACCTTTAGCACTCTCTAGGCTATCAGCAGACGACAAATTGTTGATAGTTTTCTTATTTTTCCCAGAAAACAGGACTTGACATCTCATGCAAATTGTCTCCACAGGAGACAATTTGCATGAGATGTCAGATCCTGTCAATTTGCATGAGATGTCAAATCCTGTTTTCTGGGAAAAGTAGGAAAATATTTCAAAATGTCGTCTGCTGTGACAAAATACCCAGCATGCAAAGCTTTAAAGAAAAGAATTGCAGCTAAGCAGCAAATTCCTTCCTTTGAGAGAAAACCATTTAATCTGGGTCTTAGTCTATAGACTGATCCAATGTTTTGACACGTGACATTGTTAACATTTCATTGGGCACATGCCAATTACCTTCCCTGTAGAGTACCTCTTATATCAGGTTGAAAAAATATGCATGTTTCCATATTGTGTCAATGAGATTTTCGAATATTCATCATTTGGGCCCCGTCAAGCGATTTTGGTACTTATGGCCTATGCGAGCAGCGAAGGTTCAGGCGCGCCTGCGCATCCGCGCAGTCTCGCCAGAACCTTCGCTGCTCGCTCATACACGCAGTGAATCAAGAGGAACCTTCAGACAAAAAGCCATATCCCTGGCCCCTCTGAATGGCTGGGCATGCGCAGTTAAAATTTGTCATGACGGAATGCTCGAAGACCCAAATTCGCTTGGCGGGGCTCATTTAATTACATGTACACTCATTTCTTCTTCACAAAATCAACTAATAGTTGACAATTTGTGTTTTTGAAGTATCAAATGATATAGAACCAGTCTTTTTTGACATTTTTTTGCACATTTTTTGCCTAAAAAGCATCATAAAACTGCCTACCTTTATGATAAAACGTAGTTAGTACACTTTATTTGATGAAGGTAAATAAGATAAAGCAGATATTTTTCCGTCTAAATCTATATGAAAAAGAAGCAGTTGAATGTCCAAAATGATTTGTTGTAAACAATTTTGATAGGAAGGTGATAAAGCAATAGTTATTACAGAAAACCATTCATGCATCATCAATGGTAGAGTGTCGACCTCGGTAGCTCAGTAGGATGCACGTCTGACTGGTGATCAGGGGGACGTGGGTTCAATACCTGCCGGGGTCGTCAACATTCTTTCGTGGAGATTGATCATGAAATCTTTTCTATGGTCTTTCTCTCCCTTCTGTTGATTTAAGAAGGGCAGTTGTCAGTTTCTGGTGAAAGAATCTGCACTGTACTGGTTAACCACTTACGTATTTGCCCGCCCAGGAAAAGTGTGGATAGGTAAACTGACCGGCTCAGTAATGACCTAAAATAGTGTTGATAATGACCTAAAATAGTGTTGACTGGCCCATTAAACTCCAATACAAACAAACAAACAAATCATGAGCAGTAGAGTATGGAACCTGAAGTTATTTTGCACACCAGAGAAAACAAGGCTAATGACCTTTTATCTTGTGTAACGTAGACTTTGGATGTGCCTGTAAGAAAGCAAGCAGAACCAAGTTGTTCAAAACGTTGTACCAGATGGAATCTTCCTCCTTATATGTGGCAGAAGTTGATTTCTAAATTAAGGGATGTCAGGTTGTGTTTTCTTTGTAATTATGCCTCCCAACTTCGAAGAAGTTGGAGGGGCATATTGCTTCTGCCCTGTCCGTCCGTCAGTCCATCCGTCCACAAGGGTTGACCTATCGTTACACTCTAAACAATCGATGAAACATTTTTTTCTTCATCAAATTTTTTAACCCTCTGGGAGCTTCTCAACAAAATATCTAGATAACTGATTGATCTACGATTGACACTGTTATCATAATAGTTATTCCTCATAAACAGGCCTCATATTTTTCAGGCATTTGCAGGATTTCAGGCTTTTAGAGCTTGATATTTTTCTTGATTTCAGGCTTTTAGATTTTGATTTTTTGTTCTTTTAGTCTGTTTAAAAAACTATTTAACCCGTATACTGCTGAATAAATATATTTACCCACACCCATTTCTGACAATAAGTCAACCAAATTACTTGATATTTTCACAAACTGCATTACAAACAGTGTAGATCTTGATCAGATGGCTTCTTCAGAAGCCATCTGATCTTGATCTACACTGTTTGCAAAGGTAGTAGTTGTGTCTTGTTCAGCAGGATAAGGGTTGAAGCTGCAAAATTGGGCCTTTCAGGCATGGAAAATCGTGGTCAGTATGAGGCCTGTCATAAATCAGCTTTCCTCAGTACTTTCAGTACTTTGATTCTATATAATGTGTATACATTTTGTTATGATGAAAAGTGTTATAAAGAGGTTTATGCTTATCTGTAAATTTCGTCACACAGCATAACACCTACAGAAAATCTTAAACAGAGTGTTCTCAAGTTAGATAAACAAGCAAGGCTGATTGATTGTGGTGGCCATTATACTTACTGCTGTCTCCCGGCTCTGATGGAGAAGTTACAGAGAGGACTGGGAAAAAGAATTAATCTGATGCAGTTGAAGCAGGAACCAGCACCCATTGTAAGTTATGCTGCTGTTAGAATTGTCTCAAAATGTAGTACATCCAAATCTTCTTATAAGACTGCTAATTTGTGACACAGTTTTGGATATAACATGGTTTCCAGACTGTATCCCAAAAATGTAGAGATTATATAGAAAAATGACCATAAATGGCCAATTTTCTGTTGACCATAAAGATCATTCTTCTGTTTTATCTACACATGTACATTTTTGTTTGAATATTGCTATGGTTGTATGTCACACTAACAGCTAGGTCATAGGCTCCTGCCCATCAGGGCTTGAAGAAATATATGGGCTGCATGATGCTTCCATGCAGAGCTGAATCCGACCCGCACACGAGTACTGGTAATCCGCTTAGAGAATCTAAGCCTGCCCACGCAAAGCGGTGCGCATGAGTCGGACCGTCCATGCTTATAAAACATATTAGTTTCATTGGGCGACAGGGCTTGAGATGCCATTTCATCTCAATGTCGGGTAAAAGTCCCACAAAATTGGAAGCGACGTCTCCAAAATGACCTTTACAGTGTTGACGAAGACGTTAAACCTCAAATCAAACAAACAAACAGCTAGGTAATATAGATACAGCATCTCTGTTTAAAATCTGCTATGGATATGGCACAGTTCTTTCACTAGCACAGTTGTGGCTTTGGACACCTGTATATAAACAGTGTTACAAAGAGGCTGTGATGTTTAAGTAATCTAGGGTTATTGTACCTATCATCGGGACTTCAGTACTGAACTAGGATTTCACGAAGCCTGAGCGGGGCTCAGTCCAATGTGCCTATGAGTGGTGATCAGGCGGTTGCAGGTTTGATCCCCCGGCGGGTCCAGCAACATTCTTTTGTGGAGATGGTTCATGATGTATTTTCTATGGACCTTCCCAGCCTTCCTAATGATTTAAGAAGGGTGGTTGTCAGTTTCTGATGGAACCGGCCCCGATAGCTCAGTTGGTAGAGTGTCCGCTCCGGGGAACGGAAGGTCTGTGGTTCGATCCTGGGCCGCGACATACCAAAGTCGTTAAAAATGGTACTAGCTGCTCCTCGCTTGGCACTCAGATTTACGGGGTAGAGCTAGGACTGGTCGACCCAGTGTCAGGATAATGTGACTGGGTGTGGTATCATGTAATGTGTCTGGGACATGATACTTCAGTGAGGCAGCACTATAAAAGTGAGCATTGAGCTCCCTGTCGCAACCAGACACCGTCGTGATATGACTGAAAAATTGTTGAAAGTGACGTTAAACCCGAATTCACACACACACACACACACACACACACACACACACACACACACACACACACACACAGTTTCTGATGGAAAAATGTATGGTGCATTGATTACCTGCTTATGCATAGACCTGCCCAGGAAAAGTATGGTTAGGAAAATCGGTAAACTGATCAGCTTGACATTACCTTAATAATGTTGACTGGACCATTAAATTTCCAAACTGAACTTTCCAAATTCCTGAAATTGTGATTGACCTTTGATTTTCAAAACATGATAGTATTGACAAATATCTCCTCAGTAACCCGTTCTATTATTGGGTCCGCGCCAATAGGGGCTTGAAGAAATAGATGGGCTGCATGATGCTTCCACGCAGAGCTGAAACTGACAGCACACAAGTACTGGTAAACCGCTTATATGATCTAAGCCTGCCCAGGCAAAGCAGTGTGAGTTGGACCGCCCATGCATATAAACCCTATTGGTTTCATTGGGCGTCAGGGCTTGAGATGTAATTTCATCTCCGTGTCGGGTAAAAGTCCCACAAATTTGGAAGCAATGTTACCAAAATGACCTATACAGTGTTGACGGGGACGTTAAACCTCACTTCAAACAAACAAAAACCCGTTCTATTATATTAACCCATAACATGCCAATCACGACAATTGTCGTCTGCTTTGTCATCTGCCGGTTGCTTTGAGTCATTTTTGCAAACAGTGTGGACCCAGATCTGACTGCTGCTCTAGGAGCAGTCTGATCTGGGCTTACACTATTTGCCTGTATGCAATTTTTTTTTTTTTTAAGTTTGCAAAAAATTCAGCAGACAACAGATGCAGTTTTTCTCAGCATCTTAAGGGTTAATCTTAAGTTTTGCAGCCTTTGCAGTTGTTTGTAGCCTAAATGATGGTTATAAATATCTAAAATTCCAAGTAAGTACAAGTGTGTGACAAATATTTCACACAAAATATTGCCCTCTAGCCTTCATCAAGAGCAATGCGATAACAGGGTATCATTGGAAAGCATCCAAGTCATAGTGCAGATTCAAAGATCAAAAAGGTGTGCCCATAATTATAGTCTGATATCTGCATGCTTGCTCCTTATCACACAATTTCAATCATTTAACCCATAAAATGTCAATCACAACAATTGTCGTCTGCTTTGCCATCTGCCAGTTACCTTAAAAGTCATTTTTGCAAACAGTGTGGTCACAGATCAGACAGCTCCTGAAGGAGCAGTCTGATCTGGGCCCACACTGTTTGCCTATCTGCAAAAACAGTTATAAAAGTTTGCAAGAAGATTCAGCAGACAACCTAATCAGACGACATCTTCAGATGTTGTTTTTCTCGGCAGCTTAAGGGTTAACCCTCATCATGTTGAATATTTCAATATGCCACACTGTTTCCCGATTTTCACCATTTGTGATGTATGATTTCAATTTTAACCATAGATTTTGATGCAGAATGGAACACTGTATCGATCCTGATCAACAGGCTTCTAAGAAGCCACCTGATCTGGATCTATACTATTTTCCATAAACATCCGGTTTTATCAACTGAGCAAAAATTCAAGATGGCCGACATAGTTCTTTAGGAAAGGCGAATGGGCAACATTTTGCTCAATGGGTACACCGAAAATAATTGCCCTTGAGCTGTCCAAACAATGTTACAAATTTTCCTGCAGTGTAACGAAGGTAAATACGTTTGTTTCAGTGGGATGTTAATAAAAATATGCCAGGGTTTGACATACCAGACAAGTTGACATTTGGACTTCTTTTAGATGGTGAATATTCCAGCAATGTACTTGATAGAGGACCCTCGGCAGACTCACAGGAGGTAAGAGATGGAAAAATAATACAGAGGACCCTCATTATAATGACAGTATTTGTTCTCATTTCCAGAATTTTCCTAGCGGAGATTTTGGATGTTTTCATAGCCATCATCAATTTCCATATTTCTTTTTTTGCACATTACTAAATCCATTACTAAATTTTGAGCAAACAAACTTTTATGTTTATTAAATAAGGTCAGCTCCCCTTATTCATTTTGCTGCAATTCAAAGATTAAACAGTTTTAAGAGGAATCGGAACATCTTAAGGGAAGGCAAAAGTATTTCTGTCTCCCATGTCAATAGGGGTCAACTCTTAAAGTAAAGAATTTGCTCCTATGGAGCAAATTCTTTCCTTTAAGAGTAGACCCCTTTTTCATTTGGATAGGGCTTATGAAAAAGCGAACAGGAAGTCCCGAAAGTTGTCTCCCTTTGAAAAATGGCAGAAAATCTGCCAGGTGTTCCCATTCCCCTTAACATTAAAAAAAAATACAAGTTACACCTGTGGACACAAATCCGTTCAAACTTTGATGAGCTTCATTTCATTTTGATCTGATGTTTCATTCAATATTTCCTTACATCCTGTCAGTCAATTGCAAGACAGAAATAAATTCAAAACACAAAAGTATTGTGCATTTCATTGTAGACCTTGCACTGTCCAATCAGAATACATCTCGAATGTCAATCAGATCTAAAAATGGAAAAAGTGCTTGCCACAATAAGGCCAATCAATGTATATTGCTTGATCCAGTTTTAGACTACTTTGATGAATGACATTTGCTTGTCAAACTAACTTGATGCTAAGAGATTTATTGAAAGGTACTTCATCAGAGTTTGAACGCTTTTGTGTCCACAGGTGTAACAAAAGTGAGAGAAAAGATCTTTAAATACTGCAATGCATGATGTAGCTGGTTTAAAGCGCTGGCCCAACTAAGCGTATATTTGTAATAGAATTCACCCTGAGGGTTCTCTTCCACTGTAGGGTTCTTTTTTATACCGGGTTTAAGAACTAGACAATACTAGGGAACGTTTATTCCATTGATTTATTCGGCGTCAATTATGGGTTGTAGGTGCACCATAGGATGCTGAATATATATACAAAATATATTTTCCTAGAACAGTAAACAAAAAAACACTGTTTACACTTCAAAACATAAACCTCTAGTGCATTGAAGCATTCTCCGTATGAACTAAGTAATAAGTGAAATAGGACGTATTTACATGACACATAATGTAGTTTTACCTTGAGCTGACCATCTTGACCTTCATATTATCTACATGAAATAAAATGAAAGATATTGCTATTACACTATGAAATGTAACATCTTATGACTTCTATTAGTATGATATTGTAGATTATCATCTCTAGAATGGATGCTTAATGTAAATAAACAATAAAACTGCCCTTACCTGAAAATATATACAAAATATATTTTCCTAGAACAGTAAACAAAAACGATACTGTTTACACTTCAAAACATAAACCTCAAGTGCACTGAAGCATTACCATTCATATGTGTTAGTAAGGTTTAATATAACAGCGCGCATTTAAAGGTTTAAGGAAAGTTTTTGGCTTAGAAGGACTTAAGCATCACAGTACTCATTGTCTTTACACTAAAAACTATGGGGACTAGATGGAACGAGCTAAAATAACAATACACCTCAACCTCGTTATAACACTGAACTCGCGGTCCAACCAACAGACCGTGTTAGTTTACCGATTCGTGTTGTAAACGCCGACCGTATTTATCACAGGGTGACACTATGGTGATCAAGTTTTCCAAACAAGATAATGTGCGGTCCGGTTAATAACCGTATTTCCCGACTAAAATGTGTTTAGAACTAATCAATGGCAGTAAATACCATGGCCCATCTAGTCAAACAAGTCTCTTTAATTGAATCATGCTGATAAACCACGTTTTTATCCACAAAATCGTCCGATCTGACAGCGAGTATGACGCCATTGTTGTTGTTGTTGTTGTTGTTGTTTCATAAATTCTCCCAGGCTTGGGACACCTCTTCTTAGAGTAGAACGTAGTTTTAACTTTAAAAGTCACAGTTAAAATGATGCACAATCCATCACCCTATTTACAGCTTAATCTTTATGTACATTTTGGTTAAAAATAAAAGTTCAGTTCTTCTTCCATTCACAATAAAAGTTCTGGCTTAAAATTCCCCATCTGCTGACAACTCATATAAAATTTGTTAGGTACCCTGCTGGGATGTGCCACGGAATGACTTCTTTGTTTTAACGGTTCCTGGCCCACGTCCTGTTCCGAACTATTGGCTATTGTCCGGGACAGTACCGAACTACAGTACTGTTAATAGATTTCAATGGTAAAATTACCAAATTAGGGTTCGGAACCGGACAATGTGGTCAACGCTTACGAGAAATTTGAATAACTTCCCTTGGAATGTCTCACCCATTTGAAACGATTTTTAATGGCGCACATTGTCTTTGAATGATTTTTTTACCTCTAAAATCGATCATGAATATGTTTTATCATTTGCTTTTAAGCTGGAATAAATCTGACTTTCTTTTACATGCGGCTCTAGAAAATCAGTTTTATTGCAGTTCACAGATCAGACGGTCTGCATCGATGTTTAAAATTTCTGCTGAGCAGTGATCTTTGACAGAGCATTATATTTTTTTTTCCGGTTGCGTAACGGAATTCTTTATTCTCTTTATCTCGCTAAGCCAACACTTTTGATTGTGCAGATGGCAGTTTATGTTCATCATGCGTGTCAAGATAAACAGGTTTATATACTGTATATTCAACTCTGCTAATATCGATGACATGTTTGGAGGCCTGTAATAAATATCAAAAAGTACCGTTAGAGATCATGTTAGCTACCGTATTAAATTTTTCATGAACACCAAAATTTGTATTTACACTCGTGGCTATGCCACTCGTGAAAATACTACTTTTGGTGTTCATTTGGTGAAATAAAAATCGATCTTACACTGAAAAAATTAAAAATCCTCTATAACTCAAATTTTCGGTGGCCCAAGGGTATTGGAGCTATTGAAGTTCAGCTGTATACAGAGATTGAAGCCCCCTCCCCCACCATCGGGGCTAGGAAAATAGACTGGGCTCATGGTACTTCCACGCAGAGCTGAAACCGACCTCACATGAGTACTGGTAAACTGCCTAGAGGGCCAAGACCTGCCCAGGCAAAATGATGCCAGAGTGATGTCCATGCATATGTCGTAGTCCAAATAGGAATTTAGCCAGATCCGGAATTTGGCTAGGCCAAATAGGAATTCTTATTTGGCCTAGGCAGATTCCGGATCGGGCTAAATTAAAATTTAGTTTAGCCAGATTCCGGATCTGGCTATACTCTGTTTCGGAATTCCTATTTGGCTAGGCAGATTCTTGATCTGGTAAAGATGTTTAGGCCAAATAGGAATCTTGTTGTTCTATGAATAACATCTGGCTGGATATCAGGCTGGATACATCTATTAAAATGTTGGTAGCCCTGTGACCATTCTTTAAATAATGTGTTTGCTATTTGGTGTTGTAGGAAGCAAAAGGAATATAAAATTCAATCCTAAGAAAAAAGATTTTTTCTTTTTTCTTTTTCATGAACAGCCATAACATGTTTTGGGCATGTAGTTAAATTTCACTGGGTCAGTAGTGTGACAGCAAACAAAATATTTTAAGATTGGTCTCATGTTTTTAAAAGACAAATATTGCACGACCCGCAGAAAAAGCGACCGACTGAAGTAAGTCGGTTGATGTTCTAAGAGTGCCCTAAAATCACCGTGTCATTCGGTCATTCTGTCAGTCTGTCTGTCCGTCCGTAACCCGTTTGTGAAAATTGGTGATAGTGACTTAACCGCTTGGAATATTTAAACAATTTTTGGCATACTGATAGATATCAATGAGATCTAATCAATGAACTTGCGAAATATTACATTCCGTTTAGTATAGCCTCGCCGAGACGAAAAATGTGAAAATTTTCGAACTGCTTCTCCTCGGAAACCGTTGGGCCGATTGAAGTCATATTTCATATGGAGCCTCTTTGGGATAGGGGAAACCAAAATTTGCTCATGGGGTCCAGGTCACATGACCAAAATTGCCGCCAAGCCATATATGGTCTGTCTGTCTGTTTGTCCGTAACCCGTTTGTGAAAATTGGTGAGAGTGACATAACCGCTTGGAATATTTAAACAATTTTTGGCATACTGATAGATATCAATGAGATCTAACCAATGAACTTGCGAAATATTACATTCCATTTAGTATAGCCTCGCCGAGGCGAAAAATCCGTACCCCGTTTGTGAAAGTTGGTGATAGTGACTTAACCGCTTGGAATATTTAAACAATTTTTGCCATACTGATAGATATCAATGAGATCTAACCAATGAACTTGCGAAATATTATATTCCATTTAGTATAGCCTCGCCGAGGCGAAAAATGTGAAAATTTTTTTGAACTGCTTCTTCTCGGAAACCGTTGGGCCGATTGAAGTCAAATTTCATATGGAGCCTCTATGGGATGGGGGAAACCAAAATTTGCTCATGGGGTCCAGGTCACATGACCAAAATGGCCGCCAAGCCATATATAGTAAAAACCCTTCAAAAATAGTCTACTCCAGAACCACTGGGCAGATTTCCACAAAACTTGATAAATAGCATCTGGGACGTAGGCCCATCATAAATTGCTAAAATGGTGACCCTGGAGTGACCTTGTCCTTCTTTGTGCCTAGGTCAAACTTTGACACATATGCTTTTGTATTGGAAAAGTGAGAATGCATTTTATCCTGCAAACGATTCAGAATACAGTACTAAAGTATAAGATATATTTTTGCTCCTTACGATAAAGCGCATTTATTGGGGGAACCATTTTAGGTCCAGGTCACATGACCAAAATGGCCGCCATACCCATATATGGTAACATTCATAAAGCTAAAAGCATCCGGCGGGTCGTGCACTTCAGCTGAAGCACTGGTTATGGTATGAATTTTCATTTTTATAAGAAAAAACAAAGTTACCTTCTATCATCAAATATTGATATTACCGGTATCTACTCATTAAACACAGAAGTAGAACTTTGATAGCTCGACCACCGATGGCTCGTTTACCATGGATGTGTCGAACCCATTCTTGAGCCCCTAGCAAAATCCTCTACATAAGAAATAGTGGGGGTAATTAAGGAGATTTTAGTCTTTTATCTTGCAAATGTATGCTGCGTGTACTCATTAGAATCGCCTTGATGAGGCGATTCTAATGAATACACACAGCATACATTTTCATTATAGAACACCGAAAAGATGTTTAAAAGTATCTCTTATGCCTCCTGGCAGTAACCCTCGGTAGCTCGAACTACCCCTGTCTCTAACAGATTTTCGTGGTCCCAAAGGTGTTCGAGCCATTGAAGTTTGACTGTACAATATAGATATTTCTCTTTGTTCATATTTCTGCTCTAAAACATAAATTTATGCCTTAAATTATCAATGTTTTAGAGCAGAAATAAGAAAACTGACCCTCACCTCCTGTATAAAGGAGGGTTAATAGGGACTTCAAGGCATAGAATTGGTAACATTACAGCAAATCGTAAATGAGATAGTCAGATCATGATATGGAAAACAGTTCAGGTGGCACTACAGTAAAAAAAAATCCCCTTACTCACAATGTAAATTGGGGCATATTCCATGTTCTACCACATTTCAGCAAGTCTAATGCTTCCGTTATGAGGCATATAATTTGACAGGCTGACCATTTACCTTCCAGAAGCAGCTAAAAAATATGGGTGCTGTTTGGCATATTTTGGCCTTTTTGGCAGCCAGTGTCAACAAACCCATACCGCAGCGAATAAATCAAGGCATTTCCAGTGGCCAGTCAGCACAATTTTCTGGTTCAATTTAAATCAGCTGCATTTTACAATAGCAAATACCTACTAATATTTCTTCTAATAAACAATAATACTTCTCAGAAAAATAATGGCTTAGCACCAAATCCAATCAGAAGCAGCAGAATATTCAATTCTGTACTGAAAGCTCTCCCCAAAGCAAGTGCAGCTTTCATAAAGACCAGTTATTTACTGTAGTGCAACCTTCATACCATAATTATATCATACATGGTGTTAACAGGTCCATGTGAAGATCGCCACTTTAAACCCCACTTGAGTGGTACAGTACTTATCCACAACATCATAGAATTTTTCTTTTTTGCTCCAACAGTTTGAATGTTTCATTAACTTAGACACTCTCATGTACACTTGTTAGAAGAAACCATAGGAGTTTTTTTTAACACCAGTTCTAGTGATTAATCTTTAGAACAAAAACAATGATGAGATTTTCTTTAATCTTTTGTTACTATATAATTTAAGTATAAAAATTGTCTTTGATTGTTTTTTACACATGTCTGAATCAGGCAGATGGTAATTAAGCATGTAAGTACAGTCAAACTTCAGTGGCCCGGACACCTTTGGGACCTCGAAAATCTGTTCGAGACAGGGGTAGTTCGAGCTACCGAGGGTTACTGCCAGGAGGCATAAGAGATACTTTTAAACATCTTTTCGGTGTTCTATAATGAGGGTTAGTGCCAGGAGGCGTAAATAGAGCCTTTTTGACATCTTTTCAACGTTCTATAATGAAAATGTATGTTTTGTGTACTCATTAGAATCGCCTCATCGAGGCGATTCTAATGAGTACACACAGCATACATTTGCAAGTAAAAAAAACAAAAATCAATTAAATTATCCCCACTATTTCTTATGTACAAGATTTCTCTAGGGGCTCAATAATGGGTTCGACTCAGCCATGGTAAATGAGCCTTCGGTGTTTGAGCCATTGAAGTTCTACTGTATGTAGCCAGGGTGGTCTAAACAACACGTTATTAAAGACAAAAATGAGTGCAATAAATACTTATTATTATTATTATTATCTATTTAAAACTAATCTATGAGAAAGAATTCCTATTTAGCCTAGTCAGATTCCGGATCTGGCTAAATTCCTATTTGGACTACGACACATATACATGTAAACCCTTTTGGTTTCAATGGACAGCAGGGCTTGAGATGTCTTTTCATCTAAATGTCAGGTAGAAGTCCCACAAAAGTGGAAGTGAAGTCTCCAAAATGACCTAAATAGTGTTGACGGGGATGTTAAACCTCAATTCAGACAAACATCCCCATTGGCTTTATGGCCAGGTGCTATGATTGACCCTCAGTAGTTCGGCCCCCGCCCATCGGGGCTTGAAGAAATAGATGGGCTGCATCATGCCTCCACGCAGAGCTGAAACCGACCCGCACACAAGTACTGGTAAACCGTTTGGCCATAAAACTTTGAGGTCAAGGTCACCCTGGGTGCGGGAAGGGACAAACATCACGAAATCTTTGGACTGGTATGCAACATTGATGCAAGTATCAACTGAATTTGTCTTAGAGTTAAGACATGCAGGCATCTATAAATTCTGTCATAAAACGTTAACCAAATGTAAAATTTCTAAGTCTGTGACCTTGATCTCAAGGTCACTGTGGGGGTGGGACATGCATCAATGAAATCTTTAGACCAGTATGTAACTTCAGTGTAAGTATTATCTAAATCTATCAAAGGGTTCAGAAGATACAATCTCTTAGAAACTTTGACACAAAACTTTAACCAAAATGTTAATGGATGGACAGACTGACGAACGGACGAATGGCAGGACAAAAACTATATACCCCCAACGCATAACCATAGCATACTTTGTATGCCGGTAGCCGAGGGTTTAATAACTCCGGAGACAGATGAGTACCGTATTTATCCTAACTATTCAGACACCTCAACTTAATTATTCAGACACTTCAACTTCTTACCACACTTATTCCTAACTTTGATCAAGTACAATTTACTACTCCATATTGTTTCTAAACTAGGTTTGAACAAGTACAGTTTACTACCCCATATTGTTTCTAAATTAGCTGGAAGAGTGGCAAACAGTGTAGACCCAAATAAGATGCGGCAATTTGCTGTATGTTGCTTCAGCGAAGAGCTGAAACTGACCATACAGGAGTACTGCTAAACCCCTTAGAAGGACTAAGCCTGCTCATGCAGAGTGGTGTGAGTCAGAGCTTCCAATGCATATAAGCCTTGTGGTTTCATTGGTTGGCAGGGCTTGAGGGCGTTAAATCTCAATTCAAACAAAACAAACTTTGATAAGGATAATTTTGGGATTTGAGGCAATTCTAACAAGTAACAACAACATATTTCTATGAAGAAATAAGGAAAACATTCCCTTAAGGGAAATGGGAACACCTTCAGGGGAGGCAACTCCTGCAAAAGCATATTTGTCTCCCATGTCAATAGGGGCCAACTCTTAAAGGAAAGAATTTGCTCCTGAGGAGCAAATTCTTTCCTTTAAGAGTAGACCCCTTTTTTAGTGCGACAAGGCTTATTGAAAAGCAAAACAGGAACTCCCGAAAGTTGTCTCCCTTTGAAAAATGGCAGAAAAAATCTGCCAGGTGTTCCCATTCCCTTTGATTATCCTAGTTAAGTATCCTTATCTGAAACTATGCTTCATTGCAGTCTATTCAGAGTCTTGTTATGTCAATTGCTGTATACTGCTAACTCCAAACTTCTATACCTTTTGTACCATGAAAATTGAGCTGGGGCACAGCATTTCCTACAATTTACATGTGCACCCAACAAAAACTCAGATCAGCCTGTACATCCGCGCAGTCTGATCAGAGTATTTGTTGTGTGCTCCGAGGATAGATAAAGGCCCCAAGGCTCCTTCATGCAGCAAGAGAAGTCTCTGGTCAGACTATATGAAATGCTGCACCCCGGCTCAATTTGTCAAATATATGAGTTGATCTAACTACTGAGGGCTTTGTTTGTATAATTTGAGGATAAACATCCCCGTCAGCACTATATAGGTCATTTTGGAGATGTTGCTTCCAATTTTATGGGACTTTTACCGGACATTGAGATGAAATGACATCTCAAGCCCTGTCGCCCAATGAAACCAATAGGGTTTATAAGCATGGGTGGTCTGACTCGCACTGCTTAGCCTGGGCAGGCTTAGATCAAGGTCAAGGTCACTATGAGGTTAAAGTTTTTTATGACAAAGTTTATAGATGTCTGTATGTTCTAAACTCTAAGACAAATTCAGTTGATACTTGCATCGATGTTGCCTACAAGTCCAAAGAATTCATTGATGCATACCCAGCCTGCTGCTTCAGTAACATTGATGCCCCCACCCATTCAGTAACTTTGATGCCCACACTCCCTTGGTCCATTTAGAAATTTTATGTTTGGTTTGGCTTTTACAAGCACATTTATAGATTCTTATAGCTCCTTGACCTCTTCATTCATATTTCATACAAGCTCGAAAGATATATCGGAGGGTGGCGCTGAACGGGGGTATACGTGACCCACTGGTCACTTGCTCTGGTTCACAGATGTTTTTGTAGGTTCAGTGGTTCCCTGTCACAGCTATTGTATGACTATTGTTTTCTGTGTGCAGGCTGAGGAGTTTCGTCAGTTCTGGGGTGAGAGGTCAGAATTACGGAGATTCCAGGACGGGAGTATATGTGAAGCAGTTTTGTGGGCTGACAAAACAACCATAAATAAGAAAAGAACAATTTGTAGCCAGATAGTTAAATATGTTTTGGAGAGGTAAGTCAGATTGTTTAATATGTTTTAGAGGGGATTAGTGGCTGTCAGATCTGAGGGTGTTACATTTGAACTACCATAATAATGATCCTAAGTATAAGGACAGACAAGCGTAAGCAAACAGTGCAGACCCAGATCAGACTGCTGAAGCAGTCTGATCAGGGTCTACACTGTATGCCATTCCATCTGGACTTTTTTGGACCATGAGACAAATTTGTTAAAATTTTAGGAGAATCACAACAGGTTCTCTAGGGTCCGAATTTTTATGATTTTCAAAATACACTACACCTCTTTATAACACTTAATGGGGTCCCAAGCAGAAACTGTGTTAGTTAAACAACCATGTTATATCCAAACAAAAATATATTGATTAAACAGAAAAAATGACCATTTATGGTCATTTTTCTATATAATCTCTACATTTATAATCTATAAATTTTTGGGATCCATCTTGAAACCGTGTTATATCCAAAACCGTGCTATAGTGAACCACAGGCACTTGAAGTTTGGTCCATCAAAACATATTGAAAATGTCCAAAATTAAAGACTGCTGCAATTTCAAAGAAATGGCTTAGTGTCACATTTGATTTTGAATCATATGAACTACTTATGGACAGAACTTCATGCTCCTGTGAACGAACCATGTATAATGAGGTTGTGGTGTCATGTTCTTTATGGAGTTCAAAGACGGATGTAGAAAAAAAATTGTGAGCAATGAACAACTAGATCACTGGGCTGCGTAGGTTCAGAAAGAAATGCGGTGGTTGTACTACAGTAGAACTTCGATGGCTCGAACACCGATGGCTCGTTTACCATGGGTGTGTCGAACCCTTTCTCGAGCCCCTAGCGAAATCCTCTACATAAGAAATAGTGGGGGATAATTAAGGAGATTTTAATCTTGCAAATGTATGCTGTGTGTACTCATTAGAATCGCCTCGATGAGGCGATTCTAAGGAGTACACACAGCATACATATTCATTATAAAACACCAAAAATATGTCTAAAAGTATCTCGTTATGCCTCCTGACAGTAACCCTCAGTGGCTCGAACTACCCCTGTCTCGAACAGGTTTTCGAGGTCCCAAAGGTGTTCGAGCCATTGAAGTTTGACTGTATGTAGTACAGTCAACACTCTTTATACCAACATTCAGTTCCCATGGGGACATGGAGAAATAGATTGGGCTGATTGGGCTCCCATGCAGAGCTGAAACTGACCAACCATGAGTACTGGTAAGTTGCTTGGATAGTGATGTAAGTCGGAGTGTCCCTGCATATAAACTCTAGCCTAAAGAAACCAACCAAACTTGAGTACTGGTAAACCGTTTAGAAGGTCTTAGCCTACTCTGGAAAAGTGGTGGCAGTCAGACTCTCCCTTAAACGCTAGCTATTTCTGGGGAAGGTAGGGCTTGAGATCCTGTTTCATCTCAGTGTTGTTAAAGTCCCATAAAATGGGAAGCAACTGCCATTACATGACTTAGTGCAGTTTATATTTTACTTTTGGTCCAGTGCAGTTTATATTTTACTTTTGGTCCTTTGAGATCAGCGTAAATATTCTGAGAAATCAGAAATTTATTATTGGTTTAGACTCATATTCTAGACAGGTTTTTAATTATTTGGACCCAATTTTTATTTATATCAGTCTTTGAATCGACTGCCTCTTCAAAATTCGCAAAATTGCAGTATGTTTCCTCTGGCTTTCTTTGCTGGATCATTACAGGGTCACTGATGAGGCTTTATTAGCCGAAACTACATAGTATGACCCATCTTCTTTCTTATGAATTTTTTCATTGCTCTTAAAGGAACTCATTTTTGATTTTTATTAAATAGTATTGATGGGGATGTAAAACCTCAAAACTAAAAAAAAGCCAGTATTTTGTATAACGATAAAACTTGTTACAGCGGCAATTTCAGTGGAACAAATCCTCAGAAAAGGTTGAGTCTGATTAGTGGAGATACCGGTACTCAAGAATATTTTATTTTAGGTAGCTTTGCACTTAATAAGGGAGGTACTGGATTTTATCACTTTGGGACAGAGCTTTTAGTTGCAATCTAAATACCAGGCAGGCTTCCATTGAAAAAATATCCCATGTTCATTTTAATGTGAGAAAAGGATAGTTATAAGGAAATAAAATGATGTGTGTTTTATAATTATATCTGGAAGCTCAAAGAAATTGTTGCTGATTTTATATTGTCACCTCTCCTTTAAAAAGCCGGCTTGTATTCACTGCGAATCTGCATGTAAACAAACATGGCGGACCATAACTTGAAAAGGAGACGGCCAACATGTGGATTTTTTTCATCAACTTGTTGAGCTAGGATGGCTCTATAAATAAGTAAGGTTTGAAAAGTTTTGTATGTGTAGTTTTTGTCGGAGCATGTAAAAGGTTACTATTGTTGCCTATGGAAAATATTTAGTGGTAAGCTCCCTATATACTACAGGAAATAAATGTGTTGGCTATTTGTTAATGCTCTGCATGCTGGTTATTTTTTGCAGCAGACGACATTTTGAAATATTTTTCTGATTTTCCCAGAAAACAGGATTTGAGATCTCATGCAATGGAGACAATTTGCATTGAATGTCAAATCCTGTTTTCTGGAAAAATATTTCAAAGTGTCGCCTACTGTAGAAAATACCCATCATGCAGAGCGTTAATGGAGATACACATTATTTTATACTCCAAGAAACAAATGTGAATATTTGCTAAATCATCCCAGATCATAGATGTACTTCAAAAAACAAATGTCGGGATATTTGTTAGAATCCTAATAAATGTTCAAAAACTTGTTTCTTGGAGTATTTGTTTGTTTGTATTGGAGTTTAACCACCCAGTCAACACTATTTTAGGTCATTTTTGAGCCGGTCAGTTTACCTATCCACACTTTCCTGGGCAGGCTTATACGTAAGCGGTTAACCAGTACAGTGCACATTCTTTCTTCAGAAAGTTTCTTTGAGTAAATAAAGGGAAAAAAAGATTTTATTGCCTATAAATATACTACTCCTGGGATTTGTTATAGCAGCAACTTCTTTACAAAAGCAAACTGCAAGGGAACAATTTCAAAAGGCTGGCTTATCGGAGCTGAAAAGTTAATCAATTATCAGCCCTGTCATTGCGATCGATAATCGATTAGTAATCGCTAAGGTTTTTGTCATAATTCACAATTTTTCTTGTCTGGCTTTCTGTCTGAGCATGACTCTTACCATATATTGCACTTTACCATATGTATATTTGAACAGACCGGCCTGAGCAAACAGTGTAGACCCAGATGAGACGCCGCATTCTGCGGCGTCTCATCAGGATCTGCACTGTTTGCCACTCATACAGCTATTTTAGGCATAACTTTTGGTAGTAAATTGTACCAATCAAGTAATCAATTAAAAGTAAATCAGAAATGATAATCATTTTTGTGGAATTTATCAATCGATTAATCGGTTATACGATTAATCGTGTCAGCCTTACAAATACATAACATTGTACTGTCATCATAATGAGGGTCCTTGTTTCAGAACAAAAACTGGCCTTACAACAAGGGTTCTATGTGTCCATCCTTTCATATCTCCAGTTCTTAATTCTTCTGATGAAAATTTGTGACATTTTACTTATATCTGCTGCAAAAATAGATTGAGGGTGCTCAGTAGGACTGCCTCATTGAGAAAGTTCTAAGGTGTACCAACAAACTATGGCCAGGTTCGGTAGTTCAGTCGGATGCGTGTCTGACTGTTGATCAGGAGGTCATGGGTTGAACACCTTCCTGATAGGCAACATTCCTTTGGTTATGATCATGAAATGATCTTTCCTTCGGTCATTCTCTCCCTTCTGATGATTCAAGAAGGCAGCTGTCAGTCCCTTGTGAAAGCCCCAAGGAAAATTGGATAAACCAATTGGGTTACCCTCGGTTAATAAAGTACTTACTTACTTACTTAAAGAATGTGCATTGCACTGGTTAACCGCTTGCATACATGTATAAGCCTGCCCAGCAAAAGTGTGGATAGGTAAATTTACCAGCTCGATCTGACCTAAATAGTGTTGACTTGGCCATTAAACTCCAAAACAAACAAACCAAAAAAACATTGTCTTTGATCCAGAACAAAGCTTTATAAATTGGGGTTTGGAAGGGTGTTCATTACATGGACTTATTGATTTGATGCCAGACCGCAAGGATGTGCAAGCTGATCTAGGTCTAACTGAGCATATTTCTAGTGACACAACCCAAGTAGAATCAAGTTGGATAACCTGTGTTTTAGGCATGCTGGGATACAGCCATTGAACATCCACTATGTGGCTGGTCAAGTGGACCCACTTCTGCACCTACAAGTGAAGTTCAAGTCCTCAACAGATGAGCAGCTGCCATATGGCACTGGGGAGGAACAGAACATCAGCTTGATGCAGGTGTATGATGACTTGTGTAAAATCGTGCGGAAATTATCAGATCTACCTCTCACCATCACGTCCATACAAGGGACATCACCCTGCTTCAGGTTTGCTGAGGTAACAGTTACCTTTTCTTGTATTATAATATTGCCTTTAGCTCTCAGAATGGGCTATTCTATTTATTCCTTATCTAGCTGAACAACACCTACATTTTCAAACAGTGTAGATCCAGATCAAATGGCTTGTGAAGAAGCCATCTGATCAGGATATACACTGTTTGTCATTCAGTTTTCAAATTTACATGAATACATTGTCTCAAGTAATTTGATTGGCTGATAGTCAGAAATGGGTGTGGCTAATAAATTTATTCAGCAGGATAATAGTTAAGAAATAGATCCGCTCTAGCAGTGAATTGTTGTGCAATAAATCACAGTTCAGAGGTCAGTTGTAAAGTAGATCAAATTTATCTACTTACAATTTACCAATTAACCCTTATCTTGCTGAATATTCATTTAAGCCACACCCATTTCTGTCTATCAACCAATCAAATTACTTGATGTAATTTATTGCTACAAATTCATTAAGTGAATGCCAAACAGTGTAGATCCTGATCAGATGGCTTCTTCAGAAGCCATCTGATCTGGATCTACACTCTTTGCAAAGATAGGGGTTGTCGTGAACAGGATGATAAGGGTTAACTGACTTAATACTTAACAATTGACACATTAGAACTGAAAATTTACAACAATCAGATTCTCCCAAGCTTGACTGTTGACTGTAAAACATGCATTTTACCCAAAAAAAGCCAATCTGCTTTGCGATCTGCCAGTTACCTTAAAAGTAATGTTTTGCAAATGGTATGGACCCAGATCAGACTGTTTCTGTAGGAGCAGTCTGATCGGGGCCCACACTGTTTGCCTGTATGCAAAAAAAATATTTTAAAAAGTTTCGAAAAAATTCAGCAAAGAACATAAGCAGACGACATTTTCATATGTAGTTTTTCTTGGTGTCTCAAGGGTTATGTCCTTTACTAATGTTTTCAATGAGAGAAAATGTCGTTCCACCATTTTACTGTCAAAGAGTCTGTGAGTGATATCATAAGACAGTGACTTTTTTCGTGCTCTTCCTCCCAGGGATTTGTTGCCAGTGATTTGTTGCAGAATAAATCACAGTTCCTTTCCTTTGCCTCCACATTCATGCTACACCACATCCACTTTATAACACTATTAATGGGGTCCAAAGCAGAAACCATGTTAGTTAAACAATCTTGTTATATCCAAACAAAAATGTATAGATTATATAGAAAAATGACCATTTATGGTCATTTTTCTATATAATCTATACATTTTTGGGATCCATCTTGAAACCGTGTTATATCCAAAACAGTGTTATAATGAACCATGTTATAACGAGGTTGTGGTGTATGTTAGAATGATAATTTGGTTAAGCAGGGCAATTGCATGTGCTACTCATTTGTAATTTATCCGCATATTGAGATTCATACTAATAAACATTCTAACAAGTGAAACAGGTAGAATGTTTTTTTAGCTCGCCTGTACGAAGTACATGGAGAGCTATTGTTGTCACCTTGGATGGCGTGCGCGTGCGTGTGCTCGTGCTCGTGCCCGTTAAAGTTTTTCAAATGCTTATATCTCAACAGTCACTCATCACAGAGCACTCATATTTGGAACTTTAGTACCTGGGAGGGTCTTCTGATGTTCAAAGAGAACAGACCCCTGGGGTCATGCCCCGGGGTGGGGCTTGGGGTCAAAATCTAGAACACCTATGTAATACTGTGTTAAAGTTTTTGAAATGCTTATATCTCAGCAGTCACGCATCACAAAGCATTCATATTTACAACTTGGATACCTGGGAGTGTCTTCTGAGATTCCAAGACAACACACCCCTGGGTTCATGCCTGGGAGTTGGGATGGGGTGGGGCTAGGGGTCAAAATCTAGGACAACTTTGTAATTTGTTGTACACCTTTCCCTTATTCTAACAAGTTATAGACAGAATTGGTTATGCATCAGCCAACCAAGTGACATTGGTTCAAGTGTAAAAGGGTGAAGGTCATGGTGACCTATATTTCATGGTCCAGTGATTTTGCCTTTTATCTTGAAGACTATTTGTTGGAGAAATGTCATACCAGGGATATTAGTTCCATGTGACCCCATGATTGACCTCAAAATATATCTAGGTCACTGTGACCTATATTTCATGGTTCAGTGATTTTGACTATTTTCTCGAATACTATTTGATGGAGAAATGTCATACCTGGATTATTAGTTCCATGTGACCCGATAATTGACCGCAAAATATATCTTAGGTCAGTGTGACCTATATTTCATGGCTCATCGATTTTGCCTATTATCTCGAATACTATTTGATGCAGAAATGTCATACCTGGATTATAAGTTCCATGTGACCCGATAATTGACCCCAAAATATAACTAGATCAGTGTGACCTATATTTCATGGTTCAGTAATTTTGTCTTTTATCTCGAATACTTTTTGATGGAGAAATATCATACCTGGGTTATTAGTTCCATGTGACCCCATGATTGACCTCAAAATATAGCTAGGTCAGTGTGACCTATATTTCATGGTTCAGTGATTTTGCCTTGATAATATCTTGAATATTATTTGATGGAGAAATCTCAAACCTGGGTTATTAGTCCCATGTGACCCCATGCTTGACCTCAAAATATGTCTAGGTCACTGTGACCTATATTTCATGGTTCAGTGATTTTGTCTATTATCTTGAATACTATTTGATGAAGAAATGTTACACCTGGATAACTTATTCAATGTGACCTAATTATTGTCCACAAAATAAATCCAGGCCATTGTGATCTTTATTTCATGGTTCAGTGATTTTCCCTATTATCTTTATCATTATTTGATGGAGAAATGTCATACCTGGGTTATTAGTTCCATGTGACCCCATGATTTACCTCAAAATATATCTAGGTCACTGTGACCTATATTTCATGGTTCAGTGATTTGCCTATTATCTTGAATACTTTTTCATGAAGAAACATCATGCCTGGATTATTTATCTCATGTGACCCCATGATTGACCTCGAAATTATGTCTTGGTCAGTGTGACCTAAATTTCATGATTCAGTGACTCTGCCAAATTGAATACTATTTTTTTTTTAGAAACTTCAGTCCTGAATTATAAGTTCCATGTGACCAGATGATTGACATGGAAATATATCTTGGTCAGTGTGACCTATTTTCATGGTTCATTGATTTTGCCTCATAATTCATACACATTGTGATTCTGAAATGTAATATTTGGCATAAATGTTCCATGTGGCCTGATCACTGACCTCAAAATGTATCTAGGTGTGTGTGACCTATATTTCATGGTTCCGTAATTTTACCTTGTATCTTGAAGGCGCGAAACAGGCGAGCTATGCTGTCGCTTTCTGGCGACAGCTCTTGTCTCTTTATGGTAAAGCAATGTCTGTCGGATTTCTTCGTTGAGGAAATAAACCTATTTCAGCAGTTATTACAGCTGATTTGCCAAGCTACAATAGCCTAGTGGTTAAGAATGCTGTATCTTAACCCTTTTAGTACCAAATGGAATCTTCCACCTTATACATGTATATAGCAGGAGTCCATTTCAAAATTTAGGGGTCACATGTTCCGTTTTCTTCAAAATCTATTTGGAAAATGGCTGAACCTTTTGCAAACAGTGTAGGCCCAGATCAGATGCCACGTTCTGCGCCGTCTGATCTGGGGCTGCACTGTTTGCCAGGGTACCCGTTTTGGGGTTTCCGGTACTGAATGCAGTGTTATTGATAAGCTTTTGCCCGAGGAGTACTGTTACTCCCTCAACCAAAGACTATAGGCGTGATTCTCTGAGAGTATCGGTACTCCTAAATTCAAAACTAGGGTCGTATCTTCATCTGTCATCACAGGATGGCTGCTAAGTGCACTTATATTAATTTCAGACGTGGCAATGGCCATAAGTAACAGACGTTAAACACATATTCTATCATCGTAACATACCGATATACATTTTCATGTTAATAAGCTGGCGGACAGCAAAATGAAAAATTACTTTTTTTTTTCTAAAGAATGTAAATCCAGCCAATGTGGTCGTATTCTTCGCATGTGTTTTTGGAATTTCCCAGATGCCATTGAAGGCTCGTTTTGATCAGACTGCAGGCTGGTCGGAGTCTTCAATCGTCACACAGATAATACTGTCATCAAAACGTTTTCAAACCCATGTTTTGTGCCTGCAGCGGCCTTATGTGCTATGCGTTCAAAGGCGGGGGGAAATCTCCACTAATTGTAGCAACTGCATGCGATTGGTAAAAGGCGAGAAATTCAGCGCTCAGCAAAAATACAATAAAACGTGCTACCAGTGAAGACTCAGATCAGCAAGCGCATCTAATCAGCCTGTCCCTGTTGCTGTGTTTGCGTTCTTTTATGATGTGCTGCCAGTCAATCTGCTTAATGTTCAAAGACGCCGGCTAGACATCTTAGGGTGTTAATTTAATCGGCTACTTGATAGATAGCGGTAGATAAGCATGCACTGCATGCTGACCTGACAACCTGTGATTCGCATTTGAATATATGAGTACCCAAGTATTACAGGTTAATCCTGCCATTGTGACTCAATAAATATAATTTTGGTAAAATGTATACGGCACACGGGGGACAAAGAGATCAGTCTGTGCAGCGGTGGTGCAGCATGATGCAATAATCAAAGGCGCCGACATACACATGTCGGAAAACGGCAATAAACAAGGTTTTAAGCCTCCGGTTAAGAGTTTCCGCCAGTGGCCAAAGGACGCGAAAAAAATTAGTCATGGACGCAAATTTTCTTGCATCTGCGGCCTGCGGACGCTAAGCAGAAAGAGCTAGCGCTAACGCTGCCTGGTCGGATATATATTCGCTGTTACATCCAAGCCCAGTTGTTGTTGCTTCTGTTCTGTTTTTCCACAAAATACAGAGTAATCAATCTCAACGTGAATTTCTGCGATTTGGGAGAAATAGCCATGCATTTGATTTTTTATTCTTGCGGTTTTCCGGAGAAACTTTGTCAGGTTCTCCACAAAGTTAACTTTTTATCGTCTGTGCGTCTGTTTTGATATGTAATTCCTAACTACATGACAATGTGAATCTGTAGATCTGTCAAACCCAATTTTTTTTCTCGAAGATGACACTCCGTAGAAGTCAATGTGGTTCATGCTTCAGTCGTTGTTAATAAAGTTAATAATGCGGGCGGCTTTCCCTTAGATAATAAATACCGTTATGTAATCACGCATCTATAATCAGTTTCCTAATCATGTTGATAGTTGTCATAACTTGAGGCTGATTAAATATAAGCTCAATTAAGGTGTAACTATACCAAAGGACGGGTCTCCCTAAGGGGGTTTTTTGGCCTCCTAACGATTTTGTTTATTTCTGGCTTATTGTTAGCATACATATGCCTAATTATTTGGAACATATGTGGTTTTGGTATTTAAGCAGTTTTTTTCTGAGTTACAGGCTCTTTAAAGTGGGTGGGGTAACTCCACACAGTTTTGACATGTATTTTGTGTCTCATTTAAAGGTAGAAAAATAGTACCATACATGACACGTTATTATATAAAATTACAGGGGAAGGTCTAACGCATCTTTTTGTCACAAGTTTATTCACCAAAATTCACTTTTTGGGGAAAAATATGGTTTAAGGAACCTTGGGTCATTTTTGAGATTTTTTAACAGTAAAGTTCTTTTTTTTTACTTATATCTTCGGTATACATTAACCTACAGTGGTGAAACTCCTACCATGCAAGCATACTGATTAGGTAATATAACTCAAATGATCATTTGCGATGTTGACCTATATTTCACGGTTGAATGAACATTCTTATTTCATGTTAATGGGTTAGATTTTTGTTTCCATCAGTTCAAGAGTTTAGATAATTCTGGCATTTGGATAAACAGGCGATGGGTTTAAACATATTTAAATAAAGCGAAAAAACAATAGAAATGTGTAAAAAGTACCAGATGCCCCCGCCTTTTTGGCTTAGCTAATATGCCTGCAAGACCCCTGGGGACACAATGTACATGTATGTGTCATTGTTTTGTTTGTTTGATTTGAGGTTTAACATCCCCGTCAACACTGTAAGGTCATTTTGGAGACGTGGCTTCCAATTTTGTGCGACTTTACCCGACATTGAGATGAAATGACATCTCAAGCCCTGTCGCCCAATGAAACCAATAAGGTTTATTACCTTGGACGGTCCTCCTCGTACCGCGGTTCCTGGACAGGCTTAGATCCTCTAAGCGGTTTACCAGTACTAGTGTGCAGGCCGGATTCAGCTCTGCGTGGAAGCATCATGCAGCCCATATATTTCTTCAAGCCCCTATGGGCGGGGGCTAATGTGTCATTGAATATGTATTAGCATCAGATATATATGTTCGTGGTTGGGTATCTCAATATTTTGGATGTTGATGATATGAACTTGGCAGGGCAGGGGGCTGGGGCATGATTGTGTGGGTCTCAAGATATATGTCATTAAATGTGTCTTACCATAAACAACAGCAAATAAAAAAAGGTTGGAATCTAAAAAATCAACATATTTAATTATTGAATCAAGTTAATCTATTGAAGAATCGCTTTCATCATCACCTGAACTTGAGCTGTCCCAGTCTTTTTGTGCAGCATCTGTAAGACTGTTCTTATACTGTGACTTGAATGACTGTTCTCGCTCTGACTTCGGCTGATGGCGCTAAAAATCTAGATACCACAACACGGAAGCGATATGGGCACTCAGCCAACTACCCTGGCACAATTCTTGCACTTGCAGTACCATCCTTTTCTGGGTTCGAGACCAGAACCATACTCAATCCATACATAGTATGATCCAGACGAAGTGTGCCTTGATTTTATTTGGGCTTTCAAAATTCCATCCTTCTCCTTGTGAATCATTATCTCATACTGACCGGCTTCAGTAGTGTGTTCGTCTGTATACGAATCGGCCTGTTTTAATTGGTATATGCCCATGGTCATGTCTCTCAGCTCTGCTTCCGTTAATTGTGGGAAGTCTTCGAGGTTGGCATCATCGATAGCTTTCCATGGAGCCTTTGCACGACTGTCCCAACCCTTTTTCTCTACCTTGTCTTTAAGTTTGTTTGGTAACTTGGCAAGTAGTAGCATACGTTTTGCAAGAACCTCATCAGATTCAGAATTCTTAACAAGAACAGGCCTAAATGCATTTAACAAAGAACATACGATTCTTATAATAATCATAGATCAGTCAGTTTGTTAGTCAAGCTAACAATTCAACTGCCCAGAATGTTTTCCTGTATCATGTTAAGTACAACAGCAGCATTATCATTAGATGAATCTTCAAAGTAAGGTACATCTTTAATGAATAGTGGAAACATATAAGCAGATAAAGGGTCTCCTTGTCTAATACCTGAAATACAGAGATAGAGAGGGAGACAGGGAATACAATCTAAGGATTAAGGAAGGCCCTGGACTAAAGTCCAGAATAGGGTGGCAGTGCAAATGAAAAAAAATGGTGACGAGGTATTTGATTGCTGTGTCCATATCGCTTCTGTGTTAAAGAACCTCGGTTTTAAGGCCATCAGCCAAAGTCAGTAAAAAATCGTTGAAGTCACAGTATATGAACAGTGTAATAGATGCTGTACAAAAAGAGGCAACAGCTGAAGTTCAAGTGACGAGTCTTCTGTAGATTTATATGATTCAATATGCGCAAAGCATGTCAGAATACAGTTGTGAACAACCATTTTCAAATGTATATGCCTGTGTCTTCACGTAGGTGTACCACATTCTTTTTAGATGTGCTCTTGAAGTGGGATTATTAAAGATATTCAAGCAGACCTTTCTTATATCTCTGCATGACAAAGGAAGGAGTGAGTGAGGCATATTTTTTCGATTTGATGTTATGTTCGTATGTGCGTACTATGTCACACATTATTACGTTCATAACCAGGTTCACGTTTAGGTGCACATTTATGTCTGCATTTCTCCTGCAGCTCATAACAGTTTAGCATGTTTATGGTCACTGATTCTGTCTGGGGTGGGGCTATTTGATTGGACCAAAGAAAATGTAAAAACAAAATATGTATCTCAGAAACTGTTCAGATTTCAACCTTTTTTATTTGATGTTGTTTATGGTCAGATGCATTCAATGACACACACAATAATGCCCCAGCCCCCTGCCCTGCACATTTCATATCATCAAAATCCAAATATCTTAGAAAATATTGAGATACCCATCCTGAACATATATATCTGATGCTAGTGTGTCTCCCACGGGTCATGCAGCTATATTGGCAAAGTCAAACAGGCAGGGGCATCTGTGTACTTTGGACACATTTCTATTGTTGTTTTTTTTTTCGTTTGATTTATATATGTTTAAAATCATTGCCTTTTTATCCAAATGCCAGAATTATCTAAACTCTTGAACTGATGGAAACAATAATCTAACCTATAAACATGAAATAAGAATGCTCATTCAACCGTGAAATATAGGTCAACATCTCAAATGATCATTTGAGTTATATTGCCTCATCAGTATGCTTGCATGGTAGGAGTTTCACCACTATAGGTTAACGTATACCGAAGATATAAGAAAAAAAAAGAACTTTACTGTTAAAAAATCTCAAAAATGACCCAAGGTTCCTTAAACCATATTTTTTCCCCAAAAAGTGAATTTTGGTGAATAAACTTGTGACAAAACATAGAGTTAGACCTTCCCCTTTAATTTTATATAATAACGTGTCATGTATGGTACTATTTTTCTACCTTTAAATGAGACACAAAATAAATGTCAAAACTGTGTGGAGTTACCCCACCCACTTTAAAGAGCCTGTAACTCAGAAAAAAACTGCTTAAATACCAAAACCACATATGTTCCAAATAATTAGGCATATGAATGCCATCAATAAGCCAGAAATAAACAAAATTGTTAGGAGGCCAAAAACACCCCTTAGGGAGACCCGTCCTTTAGTGACACAGAGGCCTTTCTGATATTTAATCTTCATCAGTGTGTCTCAACCGCAAAGTTTTGAAACCGAAACGGATGATGGACAAGACCCGGCAAACACAGCACATCAAAAGGTAAGGTTGAAGTGTTTCAGCGTAATTAAATCAAATTCCATCATTCATGTATGGATGCATTTCGAATCGTTCTTGAATATTGGAACAGTTTTTGTTGAAGACTATGATGCGGTGAAAATTACCGCGATTTCGATTGCTTTTTGTCAGGCGTCACGTTTTTTTTTATTGCCGATACGACTGCAATGGAACGACCTTGGCGTATCGCCAATTTGACGGTCGTATTTGGTACGACTTTTTTTTCATTTCTATGTGTATTTGCTCGATTTTAGAGTCGTATTTACGACGATACGACCCTTATCAATTACTCTGTGAATGGGTTAAAGATCATGTTTCTCACTGCTGGCCCCATCTCGGTATGACCTTCACTGTTGGTGGGACATAAAACTCAAACACACAAACTTCCCACTGCTATGGGTTCAAGACTTGCTCAAGTCACAAATAAGATGCCAAGTTCTGACATGGAATCATAGCAACTGATAAGGTGGTATTTTGTGATAAGTGAAGGATAGTTTTTGTCAATTGTCCATAAAAACCCATTTTGTTTGTTCATTTGATTTGAGGTTGTACGTCCCCATCAACACTGTATAGGTCATTTTGGAGACGTTGCCTCCAATTTTGTGAGACTTTTACCCGACATTGAGATGAAAGGACATCTCAGGCCCTGCTGCCCAGTGAAGCCAATAGGGTTTATATATATTGACAGTCCGACTCGCACCGCTTTGCCTGGGCAGGCTTAGATCCTCTAAGCGGTTTACCAGAACTCATGTGTGGTCAGTTTCAGCTCTGCGTGGAAGCATCGTACAGCCGATCTATTTCTCCAAGCCTGGATGGGCAGGGGCTGAAAAAAACTATTTTGTAGATATTTGCAACACCCCAAAACAGATTTATATGGAGAAATAAGGAAAACTATCTTACAATTATCACAAAATACGCACTGTATATGTTGCTATGATGGAAGGTACAGATACAATAGTTTTCATCCATCTCTGATTAACTATCTGCTCAGAAGAAGTTAAATATTGAACGGGCTATAAAACACAAATCAAAATAAAAAAAGCTTATTAAGGCATTATTATTTTTCAGGTTTTCACGCCTCTGCCAGCCACATTCAAACATAAAGGACCTCAGGTGATACAGAATGATGTTAAAATGTTTGTTCCGGCCACCCATTCTTCCTGTGCCCCATATACTCCTACTCTCAAAGGTAAATTTACATCCTCAGCTTAACCCATAAGATGCCAATCACAGCAATTGTCGTCTGCTTTGTCTTGTGCTGGTTACTTAAAAAGTCACCGTTGCAAACAGTGTGGACCCAGATCAGACTGCTCCTCTAGGAGCAGTCTGATCAGGGTTCACACTCTTTGCCCATATGCAAACATTTGTATGCTTTGTTTGTATTGGAGTTTAACGGCCCAGTCAACACTATTAAGGTCATCTTTGAGCTGGTCAGTTTTCCTAGCCACACACTTCCTGAGCAGGCTCATATGTAAGCGGTTAACCAGTACAGTGCACATTCTTTCGCCAGAAACTGACAACTACCCTTCTTGAATCAGTGGAAGGGAGAGAATGAGCATAGGAAAGATTTCATGATCAGTCTCCACGAAACAATGTTGCTGACCCCGGCAGGTATCAAACCCATGTCCTCCTGATCACCAGTCGGACGCGCATCCGACTGAGCTACCGGGGCCGGCAAACGTTTGTTTCAAAAGTTTCAAAAAGATTCAGCAGGCAACATAAACAGATGACATGTTTTTCCTTGGCACTTAAGGGGAATGGATACACCTTCAGGGGAGGTAACTCCTGCAAAATTAGACCCCTTTTACAGGGGAACAGGGCTTATAGAAAAGCGAACAGGAAGTCCCGAAAGTTGTCTTCCTAGGAAAAATGGTGGAAAAATCTGCCAGGTATTCCCATTCCCCCTAAAGGTTAAATTTCAGTCTTAAGATTACACCTTCCAGCCCTGAGTTTCTGAAATGGACACTTCCATCTTTGAATTTGAACACTTCCATCTTTGTATATGGACACATCCATTCTTGTAAATAAGGGTGTTAGTCAGAATGATGGCAGACAGTGTTGATCCTCATGAGACAGCTCAATTTCTTACATGCTTTTCAATGAATGATAGAGATTTATCAGTGAAATATAAATCGATATTTTCACTGTTTCAAACAGTGAAAATACGATTTTTTATTTTTCACTGTTTGGGACTACTTTTTCCTTCAAATCTAACTCTAATTTCAATTTTATTTTTGTCAGATAACTGAACAATACTGAAATGTGTTCTAATTGACGCATAACCCGTTCATGTTTGACGGGGACGTTACTGACGTCATTTATGACGCTGACGTCACGTCTTTTGTCGCGCGACGTTAGACTTGCCAGCAACTTCTTTGGAAAACTACTCTCTCAATTATTTCATTAATCATTCATAATAATACCATCCCAGGCCATTTCTCAGGTGCAAACTTTCAGTTTCCACCCAATAGTATACCCACTAAACACGATGGACACCACTAAATTGACGCGAAACGAACAGGAACAAAGATAATTTTCTCCGAATGTGAGCGACACCATTAAAGACGCTAAATATTGCCTTTTGAAGCATGTAAGAAACAGAAAATTTGATTTTTTCAGTGCAAGATCAAATTTTATTTCACTCATGAACACCAAAACTGCTATTTTCACTCGTGGCTACGCCACTCGTGAAAATAACAGTTTTGGTGTTCATTCGATGAAATAAAATTCGATCTTACACTGAAAAAATCAAATATCCTCTATATGAATCATCTTGTCTGTGTTTCACACTGTTTGTACACTGTTTGCCTAGGTATCTGTATAGGTCTGCAGGGAATGCTTGAATGCGCTTCTCTTCAATTCATGGTAAAATTCTTCATTAGGGAGGCTTTTTTATTACACACTGTTTGATTTCCTGTTTGTTAACCCTTATCTTGCTGAATATTCATTTAAGCCACACCCATTTCTGTCTGTCAACCAATCAAATTACTTGATGTAATTTACTGCTACAAATTCATAAACTGAATGCCAAACAGTGTAGATCCTGATCAGATGGCTTCTTCAGAAGCCATCTGATCTGGATCTACACTGTTTCCAAAGATAGGTGTTGTCGTGAACAGCATGATAAAAGTTAAGCTGTGACACTCCAAAAAGGGGGCTTCTCTAAAATGGAAACAATTTGCTCTTGAGAAGAAAATTCTTTCCTTGCCGAGTAGACCCCCTTTTGACAAAGGGAAATTAATTAGTTAGTTGGTTTTTTGGAATTTAATTGCCCAATAAACTCATAAGATCTTTTGGAGTGGGTCATTTTGCAGAACCACTCTTTACCTGGGCAGGGTAAGTTAGCAGTGGTTGTCCAATACAGTGTACAGTTTGTCGGCAAAAACTGACAACTGTCCGTCTTGAATCATTTGAAGGAAAAAGTATAATATGCTCTATTTTCATGAAAAAATGTTGTTGTATCCATCGGGATCTAACCCAATCCATATGATCACCTCTCAGATCCACACTGTTGGCGAATTCATAGGAATAAATTCAAGTAATTTGATTGGTTGAATGGTTAAATAGAATGAATATAGAGGAGGTAACTCTTTATATGTGTGTATGTTAGAGTTTTACGTTCCGCCAACAACTAAAGTCATATCATCACGTGAACAAGTTCGTGAAATAATCACTCCCCTAATCCCCACTTTATATAGTGAAAACTGGAGTTTATGGGGCAGGGTTCAACATTAACTTTTTATCTAACTGGACAAGGTGGTCCTGTAAATCTTGGGATGCACTGGACCTGATCCAAATTCAACTGGACCAAAGAAATGACGAAAATCATACTGAAGAGATACATTAGTTCTACAGTCATCAGAATATTTCTATTATTATTTATTTACATAGAAAAACTACTGCAACAAATTGAAAAAATGTACCCTTTTTCTGCTAAATCAGTTAAAAACATGATTTTAATAACTGTGGTTGCAGATTTTCAACTGGACCATTCGGACCAGCCAACCACTGACATTACTAGACCTGACCTGCTTTTCACTAGACAATGTCCATCGATCCTGGGTTAATGTCGAACCCTGCGGAGGTATAAATATTTCTCTAATTTCTGCTCCGAGACATAGGTTGTGGGTACTTGTTAGGACCACCTCACTGAGGCAGTTCTAACAAGCACTTACAACCTATCTTTGCAGTATAAATAGAAAAATAATTTTCATCAGAAAAGTATTTATTTTGGAGATGTGAAAAATGTTGCATGGGTGTGTTATCATAATGGGAGGTGGGGCCTTGGTTAAAAGACCAATTTGAAAGTCTGGGCCCAGTTGTTAAAAGCATTGTTAGCTTAACGAGCTCGTTAGTGGTCATATTGTTAACTGTTCTAGCAAGTTAAATTTTTAAAATTTTGGTATTTTTGCTGAAAAAATGTGAGCAGCTTTTGTGAATGCAAAAGCTACTCACACTTTTTCAGCAAAAATATTAGCATATTTGCCATAATAAATGATCAAAGTTTTAACGATATGGTAACTAACGACGTCATTAGTTTTGAACAACTGGCCCCTGGAGAATTGGGAGAAACTCTTCAAAAATATTTTTGTCTCTCTTGTAGACCAGCATGTCCTGGTTCAGCAGGACAAAGATTACGAGTAATTATGAGTTAACTATCATTTTAGTAATCTGCACTCTGGAAGGTAGTGGTAAATGGCCAGATGACTATGAAGCAATGAGGAGATTGAAGGCAGCTTTTCATATACAGCTAGGAGATGCCTTAAAGGCCAACTACAACCTGCCTGTCAGAGTTGGTACAACATTTGTGGATGTACTTAAGGTAATCATCTTTTCTGAATTTGGATTATTAATAATTATTTAAAGTGAGTGAGTGAGTGAGTGTTTGAGTTTTACGTCCCACCAACAGCTAAGGTCATATGGAGACGGGACCTCGGTTTAAAGACTCATCCGAAAGTCTGGAGAAGCCCGGGATCGATCCTGCGATCCCTGGTTTACAAGGCGAGTAGCGTAACCACTGCACCGAGGAGGCTTCTAATTATTTAAAGTAGTATTATATCTAAAAAAAATCTTAAAAAAGTACTTAAGTTGGATAAATATGTGCAAATTAATGACCAGAAGCTTTGAGAAAAGCTTTATGGGTAAATCTTTGGGTTAATTTATTGTCATGCCTGGTTTTAGCAGGAATCCAGTGTCCATCTGTTTGTTCTTCTGTCAATGTTTGTGTTTATTCTAGCTCTTGTCAGGTTGATTTCTCAAAAAATTGCATTAATTATGAAACTTGGTAGACTTGCACTGGGGGTGCGGGTGCAGTGTCAATGTTTGACCTTGACCTACATTTCATGGCTCACTGACTGAAAGTTTGCATTCACACCAGTGTGAACCCATATGTTTAAGTCCTTTGGAGGACGGGCCTCCGTGGCCGAGTGGTTTAGAGCGCTGACTCTTGATCATTAGGTCTCCAACCACTGTGGTTCGAGCCTCGCTCGGGTCACGTGAGACACCAAGTTCTGCAATGGAAGGTCAGGTGGTTTTTCTCCGGGTACTCTGGTTTTCGCCCACCTCTGATTAATGATCGGCTCGATATGAGTGAAATAAGCTTGAGAGCAAATTCCTTCTTTTAAGGGGAATGGGACATTTTTCCGCCATGTTTCGAAGGGAAACAACTTTCGGGACTTCCTGTTCACCTTTCTTTAGGCTTAGTCCCACTGCAAAAGGGGTATGCTCTTAAAGGAAAGAAGTTGCTCCTTAGGAGCAAATTCTTTTCTTAAAGAGTTGACCCCTATTGACATGGGAGACAAAAATACTTTTGTAGGAATTGCCTCCCCTGAAGGTGTTCCCATTCCCCTTAAGAGTAGATAGTTTTTATACGCCCGTTTTGAAAAAACGGGACGTATTATGTTATGGGGTCCGCGTCTGTCCGTCCGTCCGTCCGTCCGTAAACTTTTCGTTTCCGGATAACTCCTCCTACAGTTTTCATCCGATCAAGTTGAAACTTGGTAGATAGTAAGACCATGATGTGTAGATGTGCGTAAAGTTTCGAGAATTAACATTCGCCAAATATTAACAGAGTTATGCCCCTTTGAAAATTTTGTAAACATTTTCGTTTCCGGATAACTCCTCCTACAGTTTTCATCCGATCAAGCTGAAACTTGGTAGGTAGTAAGACCATGATGTGTAGATGTGCGTAAAGTTTCGAGAATTAACGTTCGCCAAATATTAACAGAGTTATGTCCCTTTGAAATTTTTGTAAACATTTTCGTTTCCGGATAACTCCTCCTACAGTTTTCATCCGATCAAGTTGAAACTTGGTAGGTAGTAAGACCATGATGTGTAGATGTGCGTAAAGTTTCGAGTATTAACGTTCGCCAAATATTAACAGAGTTATGCCCCTTTGAAAATTTTGTAAACATTTTCGTTTCCGGATAACTCCTCCTACAGTTTTCATCCGATCAAGCTGAAACTTGGTAGGTAGTAAGACCATGATGTGTAGATGTGCGTAAAGTTTCGAGAATTAACGTTCGCCAAATATTAACAGAGTTATGTCCCTTTGAAATTTTTGTAAACATTTTCGTTTCCGGATAACTCCTCCTACAGTTTTCATCCGATCAAGCTGAAACTTGGTAGGTGGTAAGACCATGATGTGTAGATGTGCGTAAAGTTTCGAGAATTAACATCCGCCAAATATTAACAGAGTTATGCCCCTTTGAAATTTTTGTAAACATTTTCGTTTCCGGATAACTCCTCCTACAGTTTTCATCCGATCAAGCTGAAACTTGGTAGGTAGTAAGACCATGATGTGTAGATGTGCGTAAAGTTTCGAGAATTAACGTTCGCCAAATATTAACAGAGTTATGTCCCTTTGAAATTTTTGTAAACATTTTCGTTTCCATATAACTCCTCCTACAGTTTTCATCCGATCAAGCTGAAACTTGGTAGGTAGTAAGACCATGATGTGTAGATGTGCGTAAAGTTTCGAGAATTAACATCCGCCAAATATTAACAGAGTTATGCCCCTTTGAAATTTTTGTAAACATTTTCGTTTCCGGATAACTCCTCCTACAGTTTTCATCCGATCAAGCTGAAACTTGGGAGGTAGTAAGACCATGATGTGTAGATGTGGGTAAAGTTTCGAGAATTAACATCCTTCAAATATTAAAAGAGTTATGCCCCTTTGAAATTTTTGTAAGTATTTTCATTTCCGGATTACTCCTAGAGTTTTCATCAGATCAAGCTGAAACTTGGTAGGTAGATAAACCTTGATGTATAGATGTTCGTAAAGTTTCGAGTATTAACGTCCGCCAAATATTAACAGTTATATCCCTTTGAAATTTTTGTAAACATTTTCGTTTCCGGACATTTTGATAAAAAACGTCGCATTATGTTATTGACTTCGTGTCCGTTAGGACCGCTTCCGTCCGCCTTTCCGCCCATCCGCCCAAAATCTTCTTCTTTTCAGGATAACGCCTCTGTCAGTTTTTTGTAAACATTTTCGTTTCCGGACATTTTGATAAAAAAACGTCGCATTATGTTATTGAGTTGGCGTCCGTTAGGACCGCTTCCGTCCGCCTTTCCGCTCATCTGCCCAAAATCTTCTTCTTTTCAGGATAACGCCTCTGTCAGTTTTCATTCGATCAACCTGACAATTGGTAGATAATTTTGAATTTTTTCAGTAAACATTCTCATTCCGCATATCTCGTACTACAGTTTTATTCTGATTAACCCGATACTTTGTAGATAGTAAGACTGAGCTGGAAATGTGCGTTAAGTTTTGAGGTTAACCATACACAAAATATTAATAACATTATGACCCCTTGAAAATTTTGTTTATGGATAACAAGTGATTAACCTAAACATATGCCCATTTTGATAAAAAACGTCGCATTATGTTATGGAGTTGGCATCCATTAGGACCGCCTCCGTCCGCCTTTCCGCCCATCTGCCCATAAGCTTCTTCTTTTCAGGATAACGCCTCTGTCAGTTTTCATTCGATCAACCTGACACTTGGTAGATAGCAAGACTGTGGTCTGAACATGTGTGTGAGGTTTCGAGGTGAACCGTCCACCAAATATTAATAGAGTTATGACCCTTTGAAAATTTCTGTAAAAAACATTTTCATTTGGGGGTACTTATTCTGAGGTCAATACTGCTGTTTGAAAAAAAAAGTCTGAATTTGTTATGGGCTGGCGTCTGTCTGCCATTGGGCAGGGTTTGTAGGTACCTTTTTTCTGATTTTCTGAGGTAGATATGCCTGTTCTAAAAAAAAGAGAAGAAAAAAACAAACATAATGCTATGGTGTTTGTGTCCATCCATCCGTCCTTCAGTAAACAGCTTGGTTTCCAGATAACTCAGCCTAGATCAAGATGAGACTCCTGTGGTGTTTATATTTGAAGTTGTATCTTTTGGGTTTTTTTTTTTTCAGATGGGCTCTTATTCTGAGATTGATTTTACATTGCATATTTTCTAACTGTAAATATTGTTTTGTGGCACCTTCAAATTATCTGCAAATACTGTTTTTAGAAGCACTCTTTGCATGCCTTAAAAGATCAGTTGCATTTCTTCTATTTTGTGTGCGTACTGACTGCAGCATTTTGCATCATCAATTGAATATTCAGCAGGTTAAAGGCTAAGCAAATGCTATAAGTGCTCTTTTTTATGTGTTCTAAATTGCTAATCAGATTAATTCTAGTTCTAAGCTGTTTGCTGTGGATGCAGCAATACAGGGAAAAGGAAGAAAGCTCTGTTTGTGATGCCCTAGCTCTGGATTCGCACTGTGCATGCTCTTCTTGCATTTTGCTGTCACCCATTGAAACTTGAAAAATAGTTCCACCATGAATAAGCAATGAATACTGTTTTCAGATTTCAGTCTACCAAATACGAATTTGCCACGGGCGTATAATGCCCCGCTTGCGGAGCTCTTGTTAGAGTGATGTACAGGAAAACAAACAGGAAGTCACAAAATTTGTCTCCCTTGCAAAAATGGTGGTACATGGATAACCATTACGAAAACATGCCTAGACAAAAACATTGCAAGCTTAACTGCTGAAAAAAAAAAGAAAATTTTAAGATGAAAAATTGTGATATTTTTCTTATTTCTGCTCAAAATATACCCCCAGTTTTACTGTATAAAAGTGGGGTTCAAGGGGGTCAAAATTATATAGGCGTGTTTTCGTAATGTGTATTCAAAATCGTCATTTGGGGAGATAAATAGGAGGTTTTACGGTCGGAAATTTCCTTTTATGGTGGGGGATGTGTCAGCAGAGCCATAAAACAGAATTTGCGACTGTAAAACAGCAAGCGCATTAGAAAAGGTCATATGTATCCCTTCCCCTTTGTAAGCGGTTCAGGTGTAATAAATAGCATATTGTTAACTTGTTGGCTTTTGATTAGACATCTCAAGGGTAATTATTTTCCGTATACCCCTTGAGCAAAAAAAATATGACCCTAACCTCACCTAACAGCTTGAGCAAATATCGCTTTCAGATGGGGAAAGAGGACCCATTTCCCATCAAGAATCAAAGTAACTCAAAATCTTTTCCAGGACCATTATGTATTTCGATTGGTACTCGCATATACCAAAGAAATAGTGATGTTAAAGAAGATAAAAACACCGGAGGGTATGATCAAGATGAGGGAAACCGAAGAATCGCTTAAGCTTGAGAGAGAAACTGTTGCCTTACCGAGGTTAACCAGTACCCTTCATGGTCTCCAGCAGCAGTATAACTCCTTCAGTACGACAGTGAGACTGGCTAAGCGGTGGATCTGTGCACAGATGCTTGGGGACTATGTGCATGAAGTGGCTGTAGAGTTGATTGTGGCCTCTTTCTACCTCTTACCTTATCCCCATACTCAGCCTAGGTGAGAACATAGAGAATCTTACATGAGTGTCATGTATTATTGATTTTATTTTAAAAAGTTGAGGAAAAGGGATAAAATGCGAGGCATTATCCCTTTTTCTCAACGAGAAGCCTCACATTTTCTTATCCCTTTTCCTCAATGAGTTTAATAAATTCATTAATACATTGAGCACAAATGCAAGATGCTGTTTATCATATGACTGACCCCAGGGGCAGGGTTAGCAGGATTTACGTAGGTGACTATTTAATGTTGCTAGATACTAAATATCTAAGCTCTGTGCTTTACAATATCCGAGAGAAGAAGATTTTTTAAGCTTTTCTGCATTATGAGTCTCTGGGAGCTAAAAGGCCCGGCAGCGTGGCCCATTGGACCCCAGGGGCATGATTGGCAGGATTTATGTAGGTGACCGCTTGCCGTTGCTACATGCTAAATATCTAAGCTCTGGGCCTTCTGGTTTCAGAGATGAGATTAATAAATTCAGTAATACATTGAGCACAAATGCAAGATTCTGTTTATCATATGACATTTAAAATGCATTTAATTATTTTTGTACAAAAAGGTCACTATTCCGCCATAAGAAAATGCGACTTATTTAATGTCGTCATACATGTAACATTACCGAGCGCATCTAACTAATTTGCACATTTAATCAACTATTGGATTATCGAATTTAGTACATGGCGTTATTACATTCTCAGACGTGACGTCATATAATAAAGAGGATTCTTGCTATAAGGACAATAATTGTTCCCCAAAAGTTTGCTGTTATAAATAGAGGATCTTACACTCGTGGTCATTTCATATGAAATGACCACAAGTGCAAGATTCTGTTTATCATATCACAACTTTAAATCAGATTATATCGCTGAAGAACTTGAAAAGAAAACATTCAGTTGTCACGAATGGTGTCACGACGTTGCGCGCCAAATGTTATTACACGTGTGATCGTATGATTTTTATGACATAACCTTATCCACTAAATAACAGCAACGTTATGTGATAAAAATCCAAATGAGGAGTAATATAATACCACACAATAAAGTTGATCTATTTTGATTCTAACACACTGAAAGTCGACTAAATGCTGTTGTTTCCTTCATATTTTCTTTACATTCAGCCATTGATTGAAGCAATCCTGCCAACATGTTTGAGTGTAACACATGCAGTTACCTGTTTTTGTAATGTACGATATTGGTGAAAAAGAGGTTACACCGTCTAACATCAAGGAAACAATCTATGACGTCGCAAAATGTGATAAAATGGCGGCTCTTTGCGTCACACTTTTTCGCGTAGTGATTTGTCACTCAATATATCACCCAATTTAACCATCGGCTATATAGGTAAGCATTGTTAGAATATGCAGTAAAGGCCTTTTTCTCTTAATGGTTGAACTTTTGGGAACAGTAAAGGCCCAGATCAGATGCCGCAGTCTGCGGCATCTGATCTGGACCTGCACTGTTTGACGATGACTTGTTTTGGGGTTTCCTGGGCAAGTTTGTTCCAGCCAACATTTCATTTTCTGAATGAGATTTTCAACATGGGAAATGGAATGAGATTTTAAGAATGGGATTGATGAACCGAGGGAGGTTGAATATCCGATAAAGAAATAAGCTTGCTTGCTCTCTGAGGGACTTCAATATTCCAACAGAGTTGTGGGAACAAATTGCACTGGACAGAACAAAGTGGCAAGGTCTCATCAGAAAGGGTGCCAGTGAATGCAACGCAAAAAAGAACCAGTGAAGCTGGGCAGAACCTTTTCACAGCACAAAGCCAGAGCTAAGGCATCACCAACAGGGCTGTCTTCCTCTAGCCTTTGTTGCTCTATCTTCAACAGACAGTTCAGAGCTAGAATAAGTCTCATCAGCCATCTTAGAACACACAAACAGTAGCATTTTGCAAATATGATTAAGATTGGTCATTGTCAGTAATGACAGACAAACTATACCAGTTTTACATGCATAGAGCTGATGGATAATTTTGCATCTAATTCTTAGTACAGTTCACCTTTAACACACAGTCCATGTATACGGTAGTGGGCACAGTGACACATAAACTGACTGAAACAAAAACTGTATAGATGCTCTTGAAAGCCCTTTCTCTTGTACGGAATGAAAATAGAATAACTTGAATTCTTACAGTCACTGTGATAAAACAAAAGTGTGAGCGTACAGTAACCAAACTTTCAACTAATTCAGTGGTTATGTCCATAAATAAATATCTTTATTTTAACACTGCGTCACAGTCTAATGTCTTACATTCTGAACATTGTTGACATCTGAGACACCAAGAACAATGCGTTGATGTGAATTTAACTCCTGTGTCTAAATATAACGATTGCAATAGTAAAGTAGGACCGGCTGCAAGGAAATATGGGCCCCGTCAAGCGATTTTGGTACTTATCGCCTATGCGAGCAGCGAAGGTTCAGGCGAGCCTGCACATCCGCGCAGTCTCGCCAGAACCTTCGCTGCTCACTCAGACAGAAAGCCATATCCCTGGCCCCTCTGAATGGCTGGGCATGCGCAGTTAAAATTTGTCATGACGGAATGCTCGAAGACAAAAATTCGCATGGCGGGGCTCATATTTCCTTAGAAGAAATAAATCTACATAGCCAGAGGTGATTAACATTTTAATTCATTGAGAAATTGTGGTATTTATTTTATACATAGCAGTGAAATCAATTCATATCGGAAACAAAAAAAAGTGATATTTTCACAGTGTGAAAATATTAATGATATTTTCACACTGTGAAAAATAACATGACCGTGTTATTTCACAGTAGGAGCCCGGACTACTTTTCTCGCCAAAATTCATATATGTTATCTATAAAATAATTCTGTAAAATACCTTGAAAAGCACCTTTTTGTACTGTAAAAATGCTGTATTCAAAATGCCGATCTGTTTTTAGCTCCACTGGCCGAAGGCCAGCGGGGCTATTGTCATGGCCCTGTGTCCGTCGTGCGTCCGTGCGTTAACTTTTTCTTTAAACATCTTCTCCTCCTAAACTACTGGGCCAATTGTAACCAAACTTCACAGGAATGTTCCTTACATAGTCCTCTTCTAAATTCCTTCAAAGAATTTTGTTACACCCAGAACTCTTGTTGCCATGGCAACAAAACCAAAAAAAAATTAAAAATCTTTAAAAATCTTCTCCTCCAAAACCACCTGTTGGATTTCATTTTTATTTTGCATGACTGTTCCTTGGGTTTACCTCTTTCAGCTTCCTTGAAGAAATTTTGATCCGACAAAAACATGGCCGCCATGGGCGGGGCTTATTTTCCCTATTTAACATATAGTGTAATGCTAAAAAATCTTCTCCTCCTAAACTATTGGGCCCATTGTAACCAAACTTCACAGGAATGTTACTTACTTAGTCCTCTTCTAAATTCCTTCATAGAATTTTGTTACACCCAGAACTCTGGTTGCCATGGCAACAAAACAACACAAAATATTAAAAATCTTTAAAAATCTTCTCCTCCAAAACCACCTGTTGGATTTCATTTTTATTTTGCATGAATGTTCCTTGGGTGGACCCCTTTCAGATTCCTTGAAGAAATTTTGATCCGACAAAAAACATGGCCGCCATGGGCGGGGCTTATTTTCCCTATTTAACATATAGTGTAATGCTAAAACATCTTCTCCTCCTAAACTACTGGGCCAATTGTAACCAAACTTCACAGGAATGTTCCTTACTTAGTCCTCTTCTAAATTCCTTCAAAGAATTTTGTTACACCCAGAACTCTGGTTGCCATGGCAACAAAACCACACAAAACATTAAAAATCTTTAAACATCTTCTCCTCCAAACCCACCTGTTGGATTTCATTATCCCCTCGCACAACATAGTTGTGAGGGGGGATATAGCATTTGTCCCGTACGTACGTACATAAGTACGTACTTTTGTCATCGCTCTAGCGCAACATACGTACATACTTTTGTCATCGCTCTAGCGCCGCGTACGTACGTACGTACTTTTGTCATCGCTCTAGCGCCTACATTTCTTGACCGATTTTAATATAACTTCACACAAACGTTCCTTATGACAATATCTGGAGCAAGATCGACTTTCAAGGTCATGACCTCAAGGTCAAGGTCACTCTGGCTATTTTTTGAAAAACTTTGTCATGGCTCTAGCGCCTACATTTCTCCCCCAATTTCAATATAACTTCAAACAAATGATCCTTATAAAAATATCTCGAGCGAGTTGGACTTTCAAGGTCATGACCTCAAGGTCAAGGTCACTGTGGCTATTTTTAGAAAAACATTGTCATCGCTCTAGCGCTTACATTTCTTCACCAATTTCAATATAACTTCACACAAATGATCCTTATAAAAATATCTTGAGCGAGTTCCACTTTCAAGGTCATGGCTTCAAGGTCAAGGTCACAGTGGCTATTTTTAGAAAAACTTTGTCATCGCTTTAGCTCCTACATTTCTTCACTGATTTCAATATAACTTCACACAAATGTTCCTTATGACAATATCTTGAGCGAGTTGGACTTTCAAGGTCATGACCTCAAGGTCAAGGTCACTGTGGCTATTTTTAGAAAAACATTTTCATCGCTCTAGCGCCTACATTTCTTCACCAATTTCAATATAACTTCACACAAATGTTCCTTATAAAAATATCTCCAGCGAGTTCGACTTTCCAACTCATGGCCTCAAGGTCAGGGTCACTGTGGCTATTTTTAGAAAAAACTTTGTCATCGCTCTATCGCCTATATTTCTTCACTGATTTCAATATAACTTCACACAAATGTTCCTTATGACAATATCTCAAGCGGGTTCGACTATGTAAAGGTCAAGGTCAAGGTCACTGTGGCTATTTTTTAGAAAAACTTTGTCATCGCTCTAGCGTTTACATTTCTTCACCAATTTCAATATAACTTCATACAAATGTTCCTTATGACAATATCTCTAGCGAGTTCCACTTTCAAGGTCAATTTTTTTTTTTTTTTGGTTTGGGTTTTACGGCCCTTTCAAGATTATTTCACTCATATCGAGCCGATCGTTAATCAGAGGTGGGCGAAAACCGGAGTACCCGGAGAAAAACCACCTGACCTTCCGTTGCAGAACTTGGCGTCTCACACGTGGCCCGGGCGAGGCTCGAACCTACGGCGGTGAGAGACCTAATGACTAAGAGTCAGCGCTCTTATCCACTAGGCCACGGAGGCCCGTTTTCAAGGTCAAGGTCACTGTGTTTATTTTTAGAAAAACTTCGTCATCCCTCTAGCGCTTACATTTCTTCATCGATTTCAATATAACTTCCCACAAATGTTCCTTATGACAATATCTCACCATTTCGACTTTCAAGGTCAAGGTCACTATGGCTATTTTTAGAAAACTTTGTTATCGCTCTAGCGCCTACATTTCTTCACTGATTTCAATATAACTTCACACAAATGTTGCTTATGACACTACCTCGAACGAGTTTGACTTTCAAGGTCAAGGTCACTGTGGCTATTTTTAGAAAAACTTTGTCATTGCTCTAGCGCTTACATTTTTTTCACCAATTTCAATATTACTTCACACAAATGTTCCTTATAACAATATCTCTAGTGAGTTCCACTTTCAAGGTCAAGGTCACTGTGGCTATTTTTAGAAAAACTTTGTCATGGCTCTAGCGCTTACATTTCTTCATCCATTTCAATATAACTTCACACAAATGTTCCTTATGACAATACCTCGAGCGAGTTAGACTTTCAAGGTCAAGGTCACTGTGGCTATTTTTAGAAAAACTTTGTCATCGCTCTAGCGCCTACATTTAATGATGGATTGTAATAGAACTTCACACAAATGTTTCTTATGATAATATCTCGACTTACTTCGACTTTCAAGGTCATGACCTCAAAGTCAAGGTCACTGTGGCTATCTTTAGAAAAACTTTGTCATCGCTCTATCGCCTACATTTATTAACAGATTTTAATATAACTTCACACAAAAGATGCTTATGATAATATCTTGAGCAAGATCTACTTTCGTGGTCATGGCCTCAAGTCAAGGTCACTATGGCTATTTTTAGAGAAATGTCATCACTCTAGAATGTACATTTATTGGAGGATTTTTAAACAAACTTTACACAAATGTTGCATATGATAATATCTCAAGCAAGTTGGACTTTTGCCATTTCAGTGTTTTCCACACACGAAGTTGTCTAGTGCGAGGGGATTTGTATCGCATGCGATGCCTTGTTTTTATTTTGCATGAATGTTCCTTGGGTGGACCTCTTTTAGATTCCTTGAAGAAATTTTGATCGGACAAAAAACATGGCCGCCATGGGCGGGGCTTATTTTCACTATTTAACATATAACGTAATGCTAAAAAATCATTTTCTGCAAAAGTACTTGTGGGATTTCATTGTAATTTGCATGAATTGTCCTTGGGTGGACTGTTGTCAGATTCCTTGAAAAAAATTTGATCTTACAAAAAAACATGGCCGCTATGGGTGAGGCTTATTTTCATATATAACATATAGTGTAATGCTGAAAATATTTTCTGCAAAAGTTCTTGTTTTATTTCATAGTTATTTGGCATGCATGTTCCTTGGGTGGACCTCTGTCAGATTCCTTGAAGAAATTTTGATCCGACATAAAACATGGCTGCAGTGGGCGGGGTTTATTTTCACTATTTAACATGTAGTGTAATGTTAAAAAAGTCTTTTCTTCTTCAAAAGTTCTTGTTTATTTATTTATTTATTTATTTAAAAGTACCTTCCTGTATCTGAATTAATCTCCTCCAATTTTGCTGACTATCACATATCTATAGAGGTCCACCTACAAATTGTCATTCTAAAATTCAAAACATCAGAAATTTCACATGCCCATCACACTGGTGATAGAACTGATGTTTTCAACACAAACTCTATTTATACGACTTGATGTTTCAAAATAAATTCAAAATACTGAGGGAGATTGATTTATTAGACCTAATTATACTACAGTGTCAACAGTTCTCCAGATCCCTGAGGGTTAAAATGGCTTAGTTGAAAAGGGAGGCATACCGAATCCGACAGAGGAAAGGAAAAAATAAATAAATAAAGAAATAAAAACATAAATCTGTTCATTTTTTAGCTCCACTGGCCAAAGACCGGCGGGTCTTATGTTATATGTTATGGCCCTGTGTCTGTTGTGCGTCTGTGCGGTTGTGCATCCGTGCGTTAACTTTTTTCTTTAAACATTTCCTCCTTAACTACTTGGTCGATTGTAACCAAACTTCACAGGAATGTTTCTCACATAGTCCTCTTCTGAATTCCTTCAAAGAATTTTGTTACATGCAGAACAAAATGGCATCGAAAGCAAAAAAAAATATTTAAAAATCTTCTCCTCCAAAACCGCTCAATGGATTTTATTCTTATTTTGCATGAATGTTCCTTGGGTGGACCTCTGTCAGATTCCTTGAAGAAATTCGGATCAGGCAAAAAACATGGCCACCATGGCCATGCCCCACATGACTGCCATGGCCATGCCCCTTGGCTCATTAGCTTTCAAAGACTTATATGGGGAAAAGTTTTAAAAACCTTCTCCTCCAAAACCGCTCAACGTAATGGATTTCATTCTTACTTTGCATGAATGTTCCTTGGGTGGACCTCTGTCAGATTCCTTGAAGCAATTTTGATCAGACAAAAAACATGGCCGCCATGGACACGCCAGTTGGCTAATTAGCTTCCAAAGACTCATAAAGGGATCTTTTTTTTTTTTTTAATCTTCTCCTCCAAAACCGCTAAATGGATTTCGTTCTTAATTTTCATGAATGTTCCTTGTGTCTACCATTGTCAGATTCATTGAAGAAATTTTGATCAGACAAAAAACATGGCCGCCATGGCCACCGCCTTTGGCTCATTAGCTTCCATAGACCAATAAACGGAAAAACTTCTTCTCTGAAACCATAAAGCCTAAAGCTAAGACATTTACAGTAAAACCTGTCTTAGTGGCCACCTCTATTAAGCAAGCAACCTGTCTTAAGCAAGCAGGCATTCAGTTCCCAAGAAAGGCAGATGTGTTAAATTTCACCTGTATTAAGCAAGAACCTGTCTTAAGCAAGCATATTTTGACTACCCCTTAGGCACTTGCTTAATACAGGTTGAACTGTAGTATGTAGCAAAGTTATGTGGTCACCTACTAAGTCCTGCAAACTATGACTCTTGAGTCCAAATTGGCAACGCCCTGGTGCTTAGTAGCTCCCATAGACTAATAATGACAAAATCTCGAAACTTTTCTCCTCTGAAACCATAAGGCCAAGAGCTTAGTATGTAGCAACTTGAAGTATTCATCTGCATAAATCCTGCCAACTATGCCCCTGGGGTCCAAATTGGCCACACCCTGAGGCCCATAAGCTCCCATAGACTTATACTGGGAAAAACGGACAAAAATCTTCTCTGAAACCATCAGTGCCCAGAGCTTAGATATTAAGTATGCAGCAACGTCAAGTGGTCACTCAAATAAATCCTGCCAACAATGCCCCTGGGGTAAAAAATTGGGTCACGCCCAGAGGCATATTAGTTCCCATAGACTTATAATAGGAAAAACTTAAAAAAAGTCTTCTTCTCTGAAACCATAAGGCCCAGAGCTTTAGATATTTAGAACGGAGCAATGCCAAATGGTCACTCACATAAATCCTGCCAACCATGGCCATCTCAAAAAATATAGAATGGACATTCCTTGGGTGGATCACTTGTTTCTTTTTTACCCATTGCATGCGGGAAAACCCTAAATGGGTACCTTGGCAAACAGTGCTGGCCCAGATCAGACCCCACAGAACACCATGTCTGATCAGGACCTGCACTATTTGCTAACAGAATTTTCCATCAAAAATAGAAAGAAAAAAAAATAGGCCTGACACCCCTTATATGACAAATGGACTGGTCCAACATATAGCAATAGAAGAGTCCACTAGTATACCATTGGTTAATGTAATAAATATGACAATTGTCTGAAGTTAGCCGGTGGAGCGACAGGCCCTCTTGGGCCTCTTGTTGTTTTGAAACTGACAGTTGTGATGTCACAGCCAAGTCAAAATTGTGACGTAAGATCCGATTGATCAATATTACAGTAAATGTCCTAAAATATTATAAAATAAAAAGAAAATTTACGTTTTTTTTTTATAAATATCAAAAATATTTCATCTCGTGTGTTGAAAACATCAAAATTTGCACTCCTGAAAATTCTAATATTTTCAACTCACTCGATGAAATATTTTTGATATTCATCTCAAAAAAAGGAAATATCCTCTATTTCTTTGCTATGCATGTAATATATTGTTTTCTTAAAACATCATTCTTAATTGAGCCCCGCCAAGTGAATTTGTGTCTTCGAGCATTCTGGCATGACAAATTTTAACTGCGCATGCCCAGCCATTCAGAGGGGCCAGGGATATGGCTTTCTATCTGAAGGTTCCTCTTGATTCACTGCTTGTATGAGCGAGTAGCTAAGGTTCAGGCGAGACTGCGCGGATGCGCAGGCTCGCCTGAACCTTCACTGCTCGCATAGGCGATAAGTACCAAAATCGCTTGACGGGGCCCATATATTGTTTTCTTAAAACGTCACTCTTAATTTATGTGGGCCTTGGTAACTCAGTCAGATACATGTGCGACTTGTGATCATGTCCCAGGGCGGCCCACGCCCATCGGGGCTTGAAGAAATATATGGGCTGCATGATGCTTCCATGCAGAGCTGAATCCCACCCGCACACAAGTACTGGTAAACCGCTTAGAGATCTAAACCTGCCCAGGCAAGGCGGTGCGCATGAGTCGGACCGTCCATGCTTATAAACCCTATTGGTTTCATTGGGCGACAGGGCTTAAGATGTCATTTCATCTCAATGTCGGGTAAAGCCCCACAAAATTGGAAGCAACGTCTCCAAAATGACCTTTACAGTGTTGACGGGGACGTTAAACCTCAAATCAAACAAAAATCATGTCCCAGGTTCAGTATCTACCAGGTGTGCAACATTCTTTTACGAAGATAGATCATGAAATCTTTTCTAGGGTCATTCTTTCCCTTCTGTTGATTCAAGAAGGGCAGTTGTCAGTTTCTCAGTGAAAGAATGTGCACTGTGCTGTTTAACTGCTTATATAAACCTGCCCAGGAAAAGTGTGGATAAATAAACCGAATGGCTAAATATGACCAAAATAGTGTTGACTGGGCCATTAAACTCCAAACAGTTAACCCTTATCCTGCTGTATAAATTAATTTAGCCACACCCATTTCTGACTTACACCAAACAACTTACTTGATATAATATATTCTTTCAATTCACAAACTGCATGATAGACAGTGTAGATCATGACCAGAAGGCTTCTACAAAATCTATCTGATCTGGATCTACACTGTTTGCAAAGGTAGGGGTTTTTGTGATCATTACGAAAACACACCCGTGCGACATTGTGCATTTTTCATATCTCCAAAATGGGTACTTTTCTGATGAAAATCTGTGATATTTTCTTATTACTACTGCAAACATAGGCTGTGGGTACTCGTTAGAACCGCCTCATTGAGGGCGGTTCTAACGAGTACCCACAGCCTATGTTTTGGAGCTGAAATAAGAAAAACAATGTTTACCCCCATAAACCCCAATTTTCTCTGTATAAAGTGGGGTGTACGGGGGTGTTCATTTCACGGACTTGATCACGTGATGAAGGGTTAAAACTCTTAAATAATTGCCAGGTGCAATTTGAGACAGAATATGTCTTCCAGAAGCAGAAGCTTGTATTTTCTGTTCGATTTACAGCTTCTGAAAACAGAAGTTGAAAAATTCTTCTACTGTCAAATCGAACGGCTCACTTCTAGCTTCAGAAGCTCTTCTGCATCTTCTGAACTTTGAGCAGAAACTATTAGGCTCTGTTGTTTCATGTTTGTGTTTCTTTCCCTTTGGTGTCTCTGATGGGTGCTGTGTGTTAATTGTATCGATTCCTGATCATTGCCTCCACTTCTACTTTGCATATCAGAGCTGTTTTGTTTGTGCCGTGTGGTGACTGTAAAAGGTCTCCCCGTACATGCATTTAATGCTCTTATTTTTCCAGTCCACAGGGATTGCTTTTACAATTGCTTTTCACCATTCCTTAATTTGACATCCTTTTGATACCTGTTGAAGCTCTTGATTGGACCGATGTTGGAATCTCGTTGTATTGATGCTCTGTCTCTGGTCGGGGCCCATCAGAGTCTTACTGTTGGTTTTCTTTTGCTCCAGCATTTCAGTGGTTTCTTGCCGTCGAGTCCTCACCATTGTTTCATCTCTGTGGTTGTTCGATTTTTGTGTTCATGGAGATGTTGCATTGATGAGTTAGGAGGCCTTCATGTGGACTGAACAAATTATTTGTCTCAATGGCGACGGAAGTAAGGGCATGGATTGTGGCCATGTAAAATCGATCATTGCCTCCACTTCTACTTTGGAAGATAGAGGATGGTCACGTGATCGTTAACCCTAACAACAATGGCGTCCTACTTGGCGATGCCAAATGAATGAAATTGTGAAAACAGCCAAAACCGAGAGTAACATATATTTGAATCTATTTAAGTTACATTCAAATAAATGTTACCCTCTAAAACTCACCCATTTGGACTGGAGGAAATAGAAATGGGCCGTAGTGAATGTTGCATTCCATCATTCTGCATATAAAAATCTGTCACAATGTGTACAGATATACTACAGCTATTCAATTTTATCTATTTAAGAGAGAAAAATTGAATAGCTGTTGTGTATCTGTCCACACTGAGACAGATTTTTATGTGCAGAAGGATTGAATGCAATGTTCATGGGCGTGGCCATTACTATTTACTCCTATTGGGAGAGCATCCATGATTTTCCCACTTACTGTGTTTTCGTTTGATTTGTTTTCGTTCTTCCATCTTCTGCATATCTTCTGTCACTTGGTTTCACATCTTCTATCACGTGATCTTCTGCTTCCAGAAGTTGTAAATCTCACCTGGCCAATGAGAGTTTGCAGGTATATGAGACTGTTTTTCATTCATTAATCATTGATCATATAAAGTGTTCGAATTTTTACGGTGCTTGTTTTAGGTCAGGACTGGTAGGATTTCAGAGGTTCCTAAACCTGTTAGCATCACATGACTGGAAGACTGTGCCCTTGTTGGTGAACCTCAACAATGAATTTACAGGTAGGTGAACTAATGGGGTCTAATGCTTAGTTATGATCCATAGCTACAGATAAGGAGTAAGCCAGCCTCGGTAGCTCGGATCGATACATGCCGGGGTCAGCAACATTCTTTCATGGAGATTCGAGAAGGGCAGTTGTCAGTTTCTGGCAGAAGAATGTTTACTGTTCTGGCTAACCGTTTAAGTATAAGCCTGCCCAGGAAATTGTTGTTAGGTAAACTGACCACTATATTTTGATGACACTACTATATTTTGATGACACTAATGCAGTGTTTTGATACCATTGTATGTGCAGTGACGTCAAACTTAACCCTTATCTTGCTGTTCACGACAACACCTATCTTTGCAAACAGTGTAGATCCAGATCAGATGGCTTCTGAAGAAGCCATCTGATCAGGATCTACACTGTTTGGCATTCAGTTTATGAATTTGTAGCAATAAATTACATCAAGTAATTTGATTGGTTGATAGACAGAAATGGGTGTGGCTTAAATGAATATTCAGCAAGATAAGGGTTAATAAGGCAAAGTGATATCCTATTCAACCAGAGCACATCAAATTCCTGGGTAGGATAACCTGGGTAGGTTAAGAATTTCAGTCCCAGGGTTAAGTACAGGATTTCCTTATCTGGGTCCAGTTGTTCAATGCATCATTATCTTAATGAGCTCATTAGTGGCAAAATGTTGACTGTCCTAATAAGTTAAATATGTAATACAGTGGTACCATCAGGTGACCAAGTCCATGAAATGAACACCCCTTTAAACCCCATTTTATATAGAGAAAACTGGGGTTTAGGGGCTATACATTATTTTTCTTATTTCTGCTCCAAGACATCGGTTGTGGATACTCGTTAGAACTGCCTCAATGTGGTGGGAGGCGGTTCTAACGAGCACCCAAAACCATATGTTTGGTGTATAAATAAGAAAAAATATCACAGATTTTCATCAGAAAAGTAGCCATTTTGGAGTTGTGAAAAATGTCTTTGCTGCAAAAATGTGAGCAGCTTTTGCATATGCAAAAGCTGCTCACCTTTTTTCACTAAAAATATTGGTACACGGCCATATTAAATGATTAAAGTTTTAACAATTCGTTAACTAACAACATCGTTAGTTTTGAAGAAATGACCCCTTGAATAGAACCTTCTCGGATGGCACGAAGAAGCTCTTGGGCACGGGCAATTCACATCACGTGAACATGTCCGTGAAACGAACACCCCCCTAAACCCCAGTTATAAAGGGAAAACTGGGGTTTATGGGGGTATATATTATTTTTCTTATTTCTACTCCAAGACATAGGTTGTGGGTACTCGTTAGAACCGCCTCATTGAGGCGGTTCTAACGAGCACACACAACCTATGTTTGAAGTAAAAATAACAAAAATATCATATTTTTTCATCAGAAAAGTAGCCATTTTGGAGATGTGAAAAAATGCACTATGCCGCACGGGTGTGTTAGCGTAATGATAAGGCACATAGTGAAGACTGATCAGACTGCACAACTGCAAATCAACTAACCATTCAGCCTACTTTTCATCACGAAAACACGTCTATATAGTTTTGACCCCCTTAAATAAGTTCTGAATAGTTAGATCCTTTTGAAGCAAAGAATACACAAAATAAATGAAAACAGCAGACCCCGTTTTATTGAGTCCGACCAGTACTGAAATGTGCAACACCGGCCAGGCCCTCTAGCACCGGTTTGAGCAGAATTCTATTTTCATAATGATTCTAAATGAACTCAATGATCCCAAAGGACCAGAAAATATAATCTGCACTATTGTGATATACGGGGAGACATTTGACGGCCGCAGACTCCGTTTTATATAGTAAAACTGGGGTTTACAGGGTAAGCCTTATTTTTCTTATTTCTGCTCTGAAATATAGATTATGGGTAGATACCAACAATCTATATTTTGAGTAGAAAAAAGAAAAATATCATAATTTTTCATCTAGTTTTAGTTTTTTTGGTAGTAAAGTTTACAATGTATTTGTATAGACGTGTTTTCGTAATGTGCAGAAATATGTTTCTTTGACTGGGTTTATAAATCCCCTTTTCATTTGCATCTTTTCTACTTTTCAGTTGAAGATTTAATGGAGATTCCTGAAAGATTCTCCAAGGAGAGGACAACTCTTCCTCTGATGTTCATATCAACTCCACTGGACAAGTATAGCTCCCACTGGACCAAGAAGTCCCCATCTGTCCCAATACTACAGAGACTGGCTGTACTGGCACAGAAGTCACTTGAGCTGGCACATTCTGGACCTGACCCTGACTTCAAGGTAGGTCAAAACTCTAGACAACGAAAATCTTTCTTATTTCTCTTTAGAAACCTATACTGGGGGTATTTGCTACAAATTCATCAACTGAATGCCAAACAGTGTAGATCCAGATCAGATGGCTTCTTCAGAAGCCATCTGATCTGGATCTACACTGTTTGCAAAGATAGGGGTTGTCGTGAACAGCAAGATAAGGGTTAAGTTTGACGTCACTGCACATACAATGGTATCAAAACACCGCATTAGTGTCATCAAAATATAGTAGTGTCATCAAAATATAGTGGTCAGTTTACCCAACAATACTTTCTTATTTCTCTTTAGAAACCTATACTGGAGGTAATTGTAAGAATGGCAACATCAAGGCACTTCTAGACAGTACCTACAACACAGGTTTTTATGTACAAATAAGAAAAATATCCTTTAATAATTCCCATTAGTCATAATAAGTAAGAAGAAGCCTCCGTGTCGCAGTGGTTACGCTACTCGCCTTGTAAACCAGGGGTCGCAGGATCAATCCCGGGCTTCTCCAGACTTTCGGATGAGTCTTTAAACGAAGGTCCCTTCTTCGTATGACCTTAGCTGTTGGTGGGACGTAAAACTCAAACACTCACTCCTAATAAGTGAGTGAGTGTGTTTCAGTTTTAAGTCCCACCAACAGCTAGGTCATACGGAGACGGACCTCGGTTTAAAGACTCATCCGAAAGTTTGGAGAAGCCCGGGATGGATCATGCAATCCCCGGTTTATCAGGCGAGTAGCATAACCACTACACCACAGAGGCTTCTGTTAGAATTAATAGATATTTTTCTCTTATTTCTTCACAAAAACCTGTGTAATGGGTACTTATACCAATCGTCTGCAAGGTGTTTCTAACAGTTAGCCACATGTTTTTTTGTAAAGAAACATTATGCTAACAAGGATAATCAATGGATAATTTTCCTTGTTTCTGTCCAGAAACCTATGTTGTAGGTAAGGCCATGTCAGGTGATTCTAAGGAGCACCCACAAAACAGTTTTTAAAGAAGAAATGAGAAGCATTATCCGCCTTACCTGCAGCTATGATAGACATAGATTGCATTTTCTTGCACACCAGACAAGGAAATCCTCGATTTTACCCTGGGATAGAAATTTATGTTCTGACCCTGGTGTTCTGACCCCAAATCGAATATAATTGCGTGTTTGATAAATGCACTGGTTGATTACGACCTTGTGTGCGCCGTTGTTAAGGTTGACGTCATGCACGATCCGTGACATCACTTTACATTCCTCAGTGTCAACACAATATGGCGGATGCTGGTATCCGAAGAAATGGAAGGTATGCAAGAAAAAAAATCCTATATGGGTGTGAGGGGTGGATAGAAAAACCCGTCCCTCGGGATCACTGTCCGGCATCACTCGGCAAGCCTCGTGATGCCGGACAGTGTCCCTCGGGACGGATTTTTCAATCCACCCCTCACGCCCATATAAGATTCTTATATGGTCAGATTTTTAAGGCGTGAAGGTGACTGGATGCTACTGATTTTTTTTTTTTTTGGCTTTTTTAAAGGGAGACAACTTTCAAGAATTCCAGATTACATTTTGTGTACATTTTGCCCCTCTAAAATGGGGTCTTACATAAAGGAAAGAATTTGCTCACTGGGGTCGACTCATAATGGAAAGAATTTGCCCCGCAGGAGCAAATTCTTTCCTGTAAGAGTAGACCCCTATTGACAAGAGAATGTTTTTAAGAGTTATCTCCCCTCTAAAGCAGTAACTCCTGTTTCATGTAGACAAGATAAAAGTAGACGAAATATATGCAGGTTGTATTCATTGCCCATAACCCTTTCATTCCTTCAGTCTGAACAGATTCAAACAGTGTAGATCCAGATGAGACACCACATAAATAGCCATCTTATCAGGATCAACACTGTTTGCCATCCAATTAATGCCTTTGACAGTCACCCCAAGAATGGATTTGTCTGAATACTGTGATGATTTTGGTGCACGTAATTGCAGGATTCGTGCCAAATTCTACTGTGCTCCCGCATTAGCCTGAAGTATTTGTTTGGTGAGAATGTTAGAACCATGTCATTTTTCTTGCCAGTTTTAGAAAGTTCATTTTTAGCTCGCCTTATGAAAGTAAGGGGGGGCTATTGCCATACCCCCGGGCGTCCGGCGTCAGCGTTGGCGTCAGCGTCGGCGTTCGCGTCCGCATTTGGTTAAAGTTTACCGGCAAGCTCTTATATGTGATGTTTTACAACTTTATTTTGAATATATAATTAATAATTGCTAAAAAACCAATATTTAACATTATCATTGTACTTCATTTTACAGGTTTTTTGACCTAAATTGGACTTTTTGAGAAGTTAATATTTTCCTCTGTATTACCTCCCTTACTTCTCTGTGTTAAAGTTTACCTGCAAGCTGCGTGAGTTCAAATCCCGGGGGAGGAACGTTTTTTTTTTGTTTTTTTTTCTTTTTAAAAACATAGTGGGGTCTGGGGCACAAGATCAAGGTCACTGGCTATTTTTAGAAAAACATTGTCATCGCTCTAGCGCCTTCATTTATTGATGGATTATAATATAACTTCACCCAAATGTTGGGTATAATGATATCTCGAGTGACTTTGACTTTCAGGGTCGGGGGCCTATGGTCAAGGTCACTACTTTCAGGGTGATGTGGTCAAGGTCACTGTGGCTATTTTTAGAAAAAACATTGTCATCGTTCTTGCACCTTAATTTATTGATGGATTTTAATATCACTTCACACAAATGTTGGGTATGATGATATCTCTAGCCAGTTCGACTTTCAGGTTCCGGGGCTGAAGGTCAAGGTCACTGTGGCTATTTTTAGAAAAAACTTTGTGATCGCTCTAGTGCCTACAATTATTGATGGATTTTAATATAAGTTCACAAAAATGTTGGCAATGATGATATCTTGAGGGAGTTTGACTTTCAGGGTCTGGGGCTGAAGGTCAAGGTCACTGTGGCTATTTTTAGAAAAACTTTGTCATTGCTCTTGCGCCTTCATTTATTGATGGATTTTAATATACCTTGACACAAATGTTTGGTATGATGATATCTTGAGTGACTTTGACTTTCCGGGTCACAGGCTGAAGGTCAAGGTCACTGTGGCTATTTTTTAGAAAAACTTGATCATTGCTCTAGTGTCCAGATTTATTGATGGATTTTAAGATAACTTCATACAAATGTTGGGTATGAAGTTCAACTTTCAGGGTCTGGGGCTCAAAGTCAAAGTCACTGTGGCTATTTTTAGAAAAACTTTGTCATCACTCTTAAGTACCTACATTTATTGATGGATATAATGTAATTTTACACAAATGCTAGGCTAGGCTTTTTTTAATTTGTCTTGCTCAAGGGGATTTGTATCGTCTGTGATGCCTTGTTATTACTTGGTAGTTTGTAGAATTTTTTTTTTATCAAACATAGATTTCTTTTTCATTTTTTTTTTTTTTTTGCTGTGGAAAGGCTTGAAAACAGGATGATTAGGGGTACATTTTGGTTCTCTTTCATTTGCTGCAGTCTATTGGGCTGTTTTACAGAAGAAAATTTTTTTGATAACTTGCCCTCATCCATCTTAGGCCCCCAAAGGCGAGCTATGTTGTCTTCTGACAACTCTTGTTATGCCTCTGCCATTCGATATAATGGTGGAAAATGCATACAGTGTTACCCCTGTCTGTCCGTCCATCTCCACCTGCATTGGAGATGGCATTAGCAATTTGCGTTTAAGTTTTTCATCATTATCACAACTACCGGGTGAGGACTTTTAGGACACATTTCTAGTTTCAGTTTGTTTTATTTTCAGCCAATTTTTCGGCCACCTTTAGATGTATATGATGTTCTGATATTCCTGGATGGAAAACAGTTACCACGGCAACCAGAAGCTGTTGACATCACCACAACAACATACTTGCCTGCCTATGGGAAAACTGTTGAAGAAGATAGGTTCCCTATCACAGATTTTGACCCCGTTCAGATGTACTTAGAGGAATTAAGGGTATTTTAATTTGAGAAAAACATTGAGTATATAAACTATGGCTGTGTTATCTTATTAACCCATTTTGTACCTTAAACTTCAAAACGAGTACCCTGGCAAACAATGCAGGCCCAGATCAGACGCCACAGAATGCGGCGTCTGATCAGGGCCTACACCGTTTGCAAAATGTTCAGCCATTTTCCAAACAAATTTTGAAGAAAACAGTCTGCCCTAAATTTTGAAATGGACTCATGCTATATACAAGGTGGGAGTTTCCATTTGGTACTTATAGCGTTAAACAACATTGAACTTGTAAGCCATATAAAATACAGCTGAGACTGAAACTGAAAAACGGATTTAATTACATTTTTCTAGCCCTTCTTAGTGGTTTTTCTGTTTTTAAGATTGGTTTCTTAACCATAGTACCAAACTTCACTGCAATATTAATCTAATACAGAAATACCTCTGCCCTAGCAAAGTGCATTGCTGGGTAATATAGTACTCTTAATTTGTCTACTGACAGCGGCCTGACAATCAAAGATAACATATCAGAGCTGATCTATCATGAAAATCAACTATAATTTTGGTGTTGCCATTAACCCTTAACCCTTTTTGTAACAAATGGAATCTTCCACCTTTATATATCAGGAGTTCATTTCAAAATTTAGGGGTGTCAGGTTGTGTTTTCATCAAAATTTATTTGGAAAATGACTCAACTTCACCGGCCCCAATAGCTCAGTTGGTAGAGTGTCTGCTCCGGGGAATGGGAGGTCACGGGTTCGATCCCGGGCCGCGACATACAAAAGTCATTAAAAATGGTACTAGCTGCTCCTCGCTTGGCACTCAGATTTATGGGGTAGAGCTAGGACTGGTCGACCAAGTGTCAGGATAATGTGACTGGGTGTGGTATCATGTAATGTGTCTGGGACATGATACTTCAGTGAAGCAGCACTATAAAAGTGAGCATTGAGCTCCCTGTCGCAACCAGACACCGTCGTGATATAACTGAAAAATTGTTGAAAGCCGAATTCACACACACAAATGTTTCAACTTTCAGCAAACAGTGGAGGCCCTGATCAGACGCCGATCTGGGCCTGCACTGTTTGCCAGGGTACCCATTTTGGGATTTCTGGTACTAAAAGGGTTGAGATGCCATGAAAAACTGCATCTGAAAATGTCGTCTGATTGTGTCATCTGCTGAATTTTCTTGCAAACTTTCTAGAAATGTTTATATTTTTACACACAGGCAAACAGTGTGGAACCAGATCAGACTATCGGACTGCTAGCAGTCTGATCTGGGTTCATGCTGTTTGCAAAAATGACTTAACTAAAGTAACCCGCAAACAACAAAGCATACGAAATTTGTCCCGATTGGCATTTTATGAGTTAAATTCTCTCAACCAAATGTCATTGATTGAAGAAATTCAGGCAGCACTGTTGATAGTAAAACATGCTTTAAGCCTTTTGTAACATTATTGATGTGAGAAAAATGATGTTAGACCATCTAATCGATGAGTCCTGTCATATTCCCATCATGCACTTCCGCCCAGTGATTTGTTTCATAGTTCTTATCCCATATATATCTGTAGGCACACTGTGTAAGTTACACACAGAAACTTGGTTAACCGCTTACGTATAAGCCTGCCCAGGAAAAGTGTGGATAGGTAAACTGACAGGCCCAAAAATGACCTAAATACATTGTAGTGTTGACTTGGCCATTAAACTCCCAATACAAACAAACAAAAACACACAAAAACTTACTGGCACTCACCGAGTCCGTGAGTTAGGCTTTTTTTATGCCTAGTGCAAAATGATCTTCAATGTCTCTCATTCTGTAAATGATTTTGAATAAAACCCTCTTCAGAAAGTTAGGACTGAAAGGGTTAACCCTTTTTGTACCAAGTGGAATCTTCCTCCTTATATATATAGCAGGAGTCCATTTCACAATTTAGGGGTGTCAGGTTGTGTTTTTTTTTCAAAATCTAGTAGGAAAATGGCTGAACTTTTAGCAAACAGTGGAGGCCCTGATCAGACGCCGCAGAATGCGGCGTCTGATCTGGGCCTGCACTGTTTGCCATGGTACCCGTTCAGGGGTTTCCAGTCTGAAATGGGTTACAGTGATTAGATTTGCTACTTCTTGGAATTCAAATTGATTAAATACTTCTTGGAAACTTTCTGATATTTTACAAGAATGGCAAACTCAAGTGTCTCCCAGTTTAGATGCTTTTACAACCAGCCCCATATTACTCATTTTGTACTTGAAACACCAAAACGGGTACCCTGACAAACAGTGCAGGCTCAGATCAGATGCTGCAGAACGTGGCGTCTGATCAGGGCCTGCTTTTTTTGCTAAAAGAATTTTCTGTCAAAAACAGAATAAAAATGAAAAATAGGCCTATCACCCCTTATATGACAAATGGACTTGTCCATCATATAGCAGTGGAAGAGTCCACTAGCATACACTAGGTTAATAGAAGAAATTTCCAGAGTCCTAAGAGTTGAAGCGATTGAAGTTAAACTGTATGTTACTGCGTTGATGTTTTATAACATGTAAATCCTTCAGAGTCATTTTGAGTAGTAGCTCAGTTGGTAGAGTGTCCGCTCCGGGGAACGGGAGGTCACGGGTTCGATCCCAGGCCGCGACATACCAAAGTCGTTAAAAATGGTACTAGCTGCTCCTCTCTTGGCACTCAGATTTACGGGGTAGAGCTAGGACTGGTCAACCCAGTGTCAGGATAATGTGACTGGGTGTGGTATCATGTAATGTTTCTGGGACATGATACTTCAGTGAGGCAGCACTATAAAAGTGAGCATTGAGCTCACTGTCGCAACCAGACACCGTCATGATATAACTGAAAAATTGTTGAAAGCGACGTTAAACCCGATTTCACACACGCACACACACACATTTTGAGAAGAATAGAAAAAGGGATCAAAGAAACACATAGGAGAGATTAAACAGAAGACTAGCAGAGCATGAGGAAAAAGAGACTGATAGCCCATTGTATTCACCATATTTGCATTATTTGCTGGCTCCCAGCTTGGACAGGGTTAATATTGGAAAAACAGGTAACCAGATGCCCCTGACCTTCCCAGGTCTGTGGTGGGGGGGGTGTCTGATTACCTGTTTTTCCAACACTTATAATCTTCAGACTAGGAACCAGCAGAAAATGCAAAAAAGGTGAATGTGGGAAACCTGTGGGAATGTGGGGTACCTTGGCAAACAGTGCAGGCCCAGATCAGATGCCACAGAGCGTGGCGCCTGATCAGGGCCTGCACTATTTGCTAACAGAATTTTCCTTCAGAAACTAGAATAAAAATGAAAAAATAGGCTGGACACCCCTGATATTGCAAAAAGACTTGTCCAGCATAAAGCAGTGGATTAGCCCACTAGTATACAATGGGATAGTGGAGAAAAAAAAAAGGAATAAAAAAATTGTCTATCAACCCCTACTTGTAAAGCATTACAAGTTGGATGCCCTCTATGTTGAAAGATATACACCTTCCCCTCACCCAACAAGCCCCATACGAAAAGTCATCATGTCCAAAAGGATATTTTCTCTTTGTTTATTTTGGAGTTTAACAACCCAGTCAACACTATTTAGGTCATTTTTCAGCCAGTCAGCTTACCTATCCACACTTTTCCAGTACAGTGCACATTATTTCGCCAGAAACTGACAACTTCCCTTCTTGAATCAGCGGAAGGGAGGGAATGACCGTAGAAAAGATTTCATCATCAATATCCACTAACGAATGTTGCTGACCCCAGCAGGTATCGAACCCACGTGTTCCTGATCACCAGTCAGACGCCCATCCATCTAAGCTACCAAGGCCGGCTAATGGAGCATCATATTCAAAAAGTTATATTCTCTTCGGCAACAAATTCTTTCATTACAGAGTATATCCCAGTTGATAAGAGTGCCCTATCAAATTTTGACATGAGTTGCTTCCCTTGAAAATGTACACATTCCCAGTAATATATACTACTCAAAGTTTGATAGGGATCACTTTTTATATACAAAATTTTGCACTGAAAATTTAAAATTTCTTGACAGAATTTGTACTAGGAATATTGATAAATATCTTAAGCAGAAACTCGTGTGCAGTTCAGTACTCATAAAAGTGCACGCTTCTCACACTTCGCAAATGAATTCATGCACCCCCAAAATCTTGCGTAGCACTGCTTTCCAACAGACCAATCAAACTTGTCAGTGTTCCTTTACCAAGCGTAAAAAGGACTTCATTTGATTTGTGAAACACTTAAAACCCTACGGGACAATTAAGAAACCGTCTGAGCCCCAAAGAAATGAATCGTGGCGTCGGAATGTTGGAATCTGGCGTCTCTTAACCTCGTGTTGCTGGGATTTTGAATGTGTCTCAGAGCGTGGTTTCCCGAATGTGGAGTCGGCATCTGACCCACGGAAATCCTTCACACAGACACGGTGGGGTCGAGAAAGGGCTACAACTCAACGTCAGGGCTGTTTCTTGTTGATTCAGTCTCGATGTCAACGGTTCCTGGACGCTACGCGTTTGCATAACGAGCTTAGGAACAGAACTGGTGTACCAATTTCTACACACACTGTCAGAAATGGGCTCCACGAGTTCGGACTTAATGCCATGAGGCCTTCTGTACGTGTTCCATTGACGAGACAGCACGTGCTAGACAGGTTGGACTTTGCCACAACTCAGGTCAGATGGACAGTTCGTGACTTGACGCCAGTACTGTTTACTGAGGAGTCCAGATTCTGTCTAGACTTCACTTATAAACGTCGGTTAGTGGGGCGAATGTGTTTGTCAGACCATATGCAGATGCTATCGGCCCGGACTTTATTCTGATGGACGATAATGCCCGTCCCAACCGTGCCAAAGTTACTGATTCCTATCTGGAACGTGAGACAATCGTTCATATGGACTGGCCTGCTCGGTCACCGGACTTAAATACGATTGAGCATGCGCGGGGCATGCTACAGGGTGCTGTTTCAGCCCGACCTGTGCATTCGAGGACTTTACAGAAGCTCAAAGATACATTGATTGCTGAATGAAAGCAGATTCCACAAAACCGGATCAGACTCGGATTACGAGCATGCGCAGGCGATGTCGTACTGTAATTGACGCCCGTGGACGCCATACACGTTATTAAACATGTTTGTATAAACAAATTTGGAAATGTGAAAAATCAGTTGTTTAAATCCCTTCGTGTTACGGCAAATTTTGGGGGTGCCAAGACGGTTGCTGTTGTCACGCTTGAATGCAGTACCAGTTGACAAAATTAATCACTAGGTTTCGTGAAGGATACGTGTTCTATCATTATGTATCGAATTTGGATTCAAGTGATTAATTCATCCAAAACTTATTTTGCATTAAAAAAGTGATCCCTATCAAACTTTGAGTAGTATATGAGTCAATGCATCACCAAAGGCAATATGTCATGTGACCAGCAAACATTCAGAGTGGCCTGCATATCCACCTAATATGGCAGGAGTTTTTATTTATCTCGCTTTGGCTTACCCATATGCAGTAGATCGCTCATGCAAATGTGCAGGCTGATCTGAGTCTTTGCTGGTTAAGCAAGATTGTAGAACTTGTCCATCACGAAAACACGCCTACATAATTTTGACCCGCTCGAACCCCACTTTTATATAGTAAAACTGGGGTTTGCAGGGGTATACATTATTTTTCTTATTTCTGCTCTTAAATATAGACTGTGGGTACTCGTTAGAACCGCCTCGATGAGGCGGTTCTAACGAGTACACACAATCTATATGTCGAGCAGAAATAAGAAAAATATTACTATTTTTCATCTTGTATTTTCCTTTTTTTGGCATTAAGGTTTGCAAGGTATTTGTATAGGTGTGTTGTCGTGATGCTGTGCTTGCTTGTTTTTATTTTTGTGCATGTTTGTATCTACATTTCAGGCAACATTTGAACATCTTGCCTTGTTCTTCCACGACAGACATGGCGGGAGAGTGATCGGGGTTCTCTGGAAACCTACTGATTTGGGTCCAAAAGACTTCAAGGTTTGTTCCCCACCTTTTTGAATGTGACCCTCTTTATATCCACAGTATATGTTCCTCAACATTTTCCTGTTATTTATAGAGAGAATTCTAATGCACTTGCGTATGTACCGTAAAAATTCGGCTATAAGACGAGGATTTTTCCCTCCAAAATGAGCCCAAAAAAACGACCCCGTCTTATAGCCGAGGTCATGGACTGCAGGCTTTTTTCCGGCAATGTCCGGCGAAGACCAGACATACGGAAAAAGCCGATCGGTGATTTATGAATTGATATAAATCGCCGCCCACAAACCACCGCTACGATTTTTCTGCACGCGATTGGAAAATGACGTCATCCGACGCCATTATCCCCACACGTGTTAAATGTCATTGCATGTATCTCTTTCATAAAAAAAAAAATGTTTGGAACCGGTAAAAAATTATTTTCCCGATAGCTAAGCGGTTGTGAATAGAGGAGGATAGAAAATCAGTGCTTTGCACAGCTCCAGAATTATCCCCAGAAGCTCCGTGTCAATAACCAACAACAGCGTTCGACTTTTCCTGCCAACGTCTATTTGGCGCCAAAACATAACCATTCATGAGATCGTAGAAAAGTCCGATTTTATAATGCAAACATCTACCGTTAGATGTAGCTAATAGTCTGAGGAGCAATTAAATCAGTTTCACACTGATTGTGGATTAAATTTTATGACAGGAGGATAAACGCAAATTAGAGACATAACTTGACCATATTTTCACACCTTATCGACACGCACCGCAGGGTGGCAATTATACGACAGGGATTAACAATAGTGTCATACTTGAACCGTAATAAATACACAGATGGTTTGTCTCTGAATTGACAGCGATTTACTTAACTGGGTTACTTTTACCGTATTTAAGGACTCAAAAAGACTGGCGATTTTTTTTTTTTTTTTTTTTTTTTTGCACTTGTCCCGACCGAGCGTTATAAGGTCAAAGTGCACCTGCCCAGCGTGATTTCGGTCTTGTCCCGGACGGCCGGGGAATGGATTTGTCAGCCCCTGTCGTCTATTAAATAGAAGTTTGTGTAGCCTAAGCCAGCAAAAGCAATAACCGGGCCGACAGCGATACGACGTATCGGCCCGACGTTTCCGCTATTTTGTGCTAGCTGGGGCGTTGGTTCTGAAACTGAATAGCTAGGTGTTGTGTTCCCCGATAAAAAAAAAACGTTCAGTTACTTATAAAAAAGCTGCAACAAATATTTCTAAATTTTTTGGCTGGAAATGAGGGGTAAGTAGAGGGGTTTTCTGACGAAAAAAAAGGCCGATTTCTCACATCTAAATAGCATCTGGCGGTAGCAGATAGGCCCCGACAGATATGGCAAAAATTTGACCCGTCTTATAAAAGAGTATAAGCAAAATCCCACTTTAGAATAACTGAAAAAGGGGTCCCGTCTTATAGCCGAATCGCCTTATAGCCGAATTTTTACGGTAATGCAACGTCTGATTGGATAACGTCAAAATTTTGTGACAGTATATGCGATATGCTGTGGGAAAACGGACTTCATCAGGTAATGTCGCTTTTCATTGGCTGGCATTTGGTTTTACGTAGCTCACAGCACTTGCTGACTTGTGCAAACTAGTACAATTTTAACTTAACAACCGAATAAGTGCAATAATATGGGGATGACTGAATTTAAAATTGTCATTTGGGGAGGTAAATCATTGGTTTTGCGGTCGCAAATTCCGTTTTATGGTTCTGCTGATTTTCCTCCCCAAATGCCAATTTTGAATACAGTTATCCCCTAAGAATCTCAATAAGGAGAAGTATTATTAGGTGCCCCCCTCCCCCACCCCCTATATTAAACACAGCCACCATCATGAGACAATGTGTCGAGCCCAAAACCCAGATCCATACCTCCAAGGTCAAGGTCATACTTGGAGGTCAAAGGTAAAAAAAAGTGTCCAAAACTTAAACAAGGTCAATAACTTTCTTATTTCTGGATGGGTTTTGAAATTACTTGGCTGAAATGTTAGCCATCATGAGATGATCTGTCTTACCCAAAACCGAGGTCCGTACCTCCAAAGTCAAGGTTGTACTTAGAGGTCAAAGGTGAAAAAAATGGTCCGGATCTCAAACACAGTCAATAACTTACTCATTTCTGGATGGATTTTGAAATTACTTGGCAGAAATGTTAAACATTATGAGTCGATGTGTCATGCGCAAGACCTAGGTTGGTATGTCCAAGGTCAAGTTCATACATGTACTTAGAGGTCAAAGGTCAGAACTATGGCGGCCAATAGTTTTCTGAACAAGATGATGTGCTAATAACACATCATCTGAACAAGATGATGTGTTAATAACCGTTTTTCCCGACTAAAATGTGTTTAGAACAAATCAATGGCAGTAAATACCATGGCCCATCAAGTCAAAAAACTCTCTTTTATCGAAACCGGCTGACAAACCACGGTTATATCAAGAAAATTGTCTCATCTGACAACGAGTATGACGCCATTTTGATAGCTGGTTCCTGGGTAACTTTGTTGTTACTGAGCATTGGGGACCATACCGAAACTACAGTACCGTTGATAGATTTCAATGGTAAAATCACCGAGTTAGGGTTCGGAACCGGACAATGGTCAACGCTTATGAGAAATTTGGATTACTTCCCTTGGAATGTCTTACCCTTAATATTTAGCCATTTGAAACGATTTTTAGTGGCGCACATGGTCTTGAATGATTTTTTTACCGCGAAAATCGATCGTGAATATGTTTTATCATTTACTTTTAAACTGGAATAAATCTGACTTTCTTTTACATGCGGCTCTAGAAAAATCTGTTTTATTGCAGCTGACTGATCACATCGTCTGCATCGATGTTTAAAATTTCTGCTAAGCAGTGATCCTTAACAAAGTGTGATAAGTATTTTTTTCCGGTTGCGTAACAATTCTGTAATCTCTTTATCTCGCTAAGCCAACACTTTTGGTTGTGCCGATGGCAGTTCATCTTTATCATGCGTGTCAAGCTAAACAAGTTTATATACTGTATATTCAACTCTGCTATGTATGGAGGCCTGCAATAAATATTAAAAAGTACTGTTATATAGAACGTGTTAGCTACAATATTACCACAGCCAAAAGTGGGAGGAAAATAAAGTTGTTGTGCTTAAAACCTGATAGAGAATCCTTGGATAATATTTATAAATGTGGGTTGGGGAAAATACGGGGTCCAAACCAAAACCGTGTTATATCCGAATTATTGCTGTAACGAATCGTGCTATAACGAGGTCCAGGTGTACTAATGTCAACATATTTTCAGGCAGGGGCATCCGTGTCCTGTGGACGCTGAGGCGAGTCTAACAAATATCCACAACTTTTGTTTTTACGCCCCACCATTCAAAAAATGGCGGGGTATTATGTTATACTCTACGAAGTTTAGAGTGTCCATCCGTCAGCACCTCATAGTTTTGTGTCCGCTCCATAACTCTGATTCCTTTTGAGATATTTTCACAAAACTTCACAGATATTTAGATCACCATGAGACGACGCATAGAAGGTATGAACCATAACTCTGATTTTCCTACTTTTGGAGTTGTTGCCCATTGAACATAGCCATTTCTGTCATAGTTTCATGTCCGCTCCATAACTTCGATATATGTTTGTTTGAGATTTTACGTCCCCATCAACACTATTCAGGTCATTTTGGAGACCTTGCTTCTGATTTTGTGTGACTTTTACCCGACATTGAGATGAAAGGACACCTCAAGCCCTACTGCCCATAGAAACCGCTAGGGTTTAAGGAGCGGTCCGACTCGCATCATTTTTTTCCTGGACAGGCTTAGACTTAAGCTGTTTACCAGTACTCAATTTCGGTCGGTTTCAGCTCTGCGCGGAAGCATCATGTAGCCCAATCTATTTCTCCAGGCCCAGATGGGGGGGGGGGGGGGGATGCCTTCAAAGATGTGTAGATCACCATGAGACGACATGCAGAACATATGAACCGTAACTCTGATTTTCCTACTTTTGGAGTTATTGCCCTTTGAACTTTAAATATAGCTGTTGCGATCAGTTTCGTGTCTGCTCCTTAACTCTGATACCATTTGAGGTATTTTTCACGAAACTTCACATATATGTAGAGTTTCATGAGACGACATGCAGAACATATGAACCATAACTCTGATTTTCCTACTTTTGGGCTTATCGCCCCTTGAACATTGAACATAGCCATTCAAACCCACACCCGCTCGATCATGTCGAAATCACTAATCACTGAACTATCAAGTGGTGACGAGGTGATCTTTTGGGATTGCTTTTTGTCTATCCTCCATTCCTAAGTGCATCTGTCAGTGCATCAGTCTGTGCGTAAACAATTTCTTCAAACATCATCTCTTCCTAAACCACAGATCGAATTTTGGCCAAACTTCACAGGAAAAATCCTTAGGTGGTCCCCTTTCAAAGTTGTTTAAATGGTTCCAGTCCATTGCACATCAAGGTCACAGGAGCCAAAAATAGATTTATTTAATGAAAACTTAAAAAATCTTCTCCTCTGGAACCCCAAGTCCCAGGTCTTCAGTATTTGGAGTGTAGCTTCATCTAGTGGAGCTCTAACAAGCTTGTTCAAATTATAGCCCTGGGGCCAAAAATGCCCCCGCTCTGGGCTCCTTTGGTTTTACATAGACTTATATAGGGAAAACCTTTAAAAATCTTCTTGTCTGAAACCAGAAGGCTCAGGTGTTTGATGATGATGATGATGACGAATTCATGTTTAACGACGCGTTAACCCTCTTTTTGGGTCATAAGCGTCAAGCGGTTAATGGTTAAACGGTATTCAGGTGTTTAATATTTGGTATGAAGCTTCATCTTGTGGACCTCTATCAAGATTGTTCAAATTATAGCCCTGGGGCCAAAAATGCCCCCGCGCCGGGGCCCTTTGGTTTTTACATTGACTTATTTAGGAAAACTCTTAAAAAAATCTTCTTCTCTGAAACCACAAGGCCCAGGTCTTTGATATTTGGTGTGAAGCTTCATCTAGTGGACCTCTATCAAGATTGTTCAAATTATAGCCCTGTGACCAAAAATTCCCCTGCCCCAGGGCCCACTGATTTTACAAAGACTTATATAGGGAAAATTTTCAAAAAATCTTCTAGCCTGAAACCAGAAGGCTGAGATGTTTGATATTATGTAGCTTCGTCTTGTGGTGTTCTGTAAAGATTGTTCAAATTATATCCCTGGGGCCAAAAATGCCCCTGCCCTGGGGCCCTTTGGTTTACATTGACTTATATTGGGGAAAATCTTAAAAATATTGTCTCTGAAACTGCAAGGCCCAGGTCTTTGATATTTGGTGTGAATATTCATCCAGCAGACCTCTACTAAGATTGTTCAAATTATAGTCCTTGGGTCATAAATGGCCCGGCCCCGTGGCCCACTGGTTTTACTTTGACATATATGGAAAACCTGGAAGCCGGTTCATCTCTGTCTGGTGCACTAGCACCTAACCCTCATGGGTGACCCTCTGACGTGTGAGTGTGTGTGTGTGAATTCGGGTTTAACTTCGCTTTCAACAATTTTTCAGTCATATCACGACGGAAGTGACCCTCTGACAAAATTGCTCAAAATACACCACCATCTCGTTATAACACGGTTCATTATAACACGGTTCATTATAACACTGTTATGGGTATAACACGGTTTCAAGATGGATCCCAAAAATGTATAGATTATATAGAAAAATGACCATAAATGGTCATTTTTCTATATAATCTATACATTTTTGTTTGGATATAACACGGTTGTTTAACTAACAGGGTTTCTGCTTTGGACCCCAACAATAGTGTTATAAAGAGGTTGAGGTGTAGTTTCGCTCCACTGAACATAATTGCCACCAAAATGAAACAAACAAGCTTTAGTATGACTTCTACTACTAAATAGGTAGACTGATTTTGAAATAATTTCACAGAAATGTTCCTTGAGTCACTCAACCAAAATGGCTCAAACCATCCACTCACCTTATATTACCTACCACTTTATCTGTACAATAAGGATAAGGTGTGAGATCCAGGGCCATTATGGCCCTCTTCATTTTTAGCTCACCTGTCACGTAGTGACAAGGTGAGCTTTTGGGATCACTTTTTGTCCGTCGTCCGTCGTGCGTGCATGCGTGCGTCTGTGCGTCCGTAAACTTTTCTTCAAACGACATCTCCTCCTAAACCACTGATCGGATTTTGACCCAACTTCACAGGAGTGATCCTTAGGTGGTCCCCTTTCAAAGTTGTTCAAATGGTTCCGGTCCGTTGCACAACTAGGTCACAGTAGCCAAAAATAGATTTTTTTCACCAAAACTTAAAAAATCTTCTTCTCTGAAACCGCAAGGCCCAGGTCTTTGATATTAGGTATGAAGCTTTATCTAGTGGACCCCTACCAAGATTGTTCAAATTATAGTGCTGGGGCCAAAAATGCCCCCGTACGGGGGCCCTTTGATTTTACATGGGCTTATATAGGGAAAATTTTTAAAAATCTTCTTCTCTGAAACTGCAAGGTCCAGATCTTTGATATTTGGTATGAAGCTTCATCTAGTGGACCCCTACCAAGATTGTTCAAATTATAGTGCTGGAGCTAAAAATGCCCCCGCACGGGGGCCCTTTGGTTTTACATGGGCTTATATAGGGTAAATCTTGAAAAATCTTCTTCTCTGAAACCGCAAGGCCCAGGTCTTTGATATTTGGTATGAAGCTTCATCTAGTGGACCCCTACCAAGATTGTTCAAATTATAGTGCTGGGGCCAAAAATGCCCCCGCACGGGGGCCCTTTGGTTTTACATGGGGTTATATAGGGAAATCTTTAAAAATCTTCTTCTCTGAAACCGCAAGGCCCAGGTCTTTGATATTAGGTATGAAGCTTCATCAAGTGGACCCCTACCAAGATTGTTCAAATTATAGTGCTGGAGCTAAAAATGCCCCCTCACGGGGGCCCTTTGGTTTTACATGGGCTTATATAGGGTAAATCTTGAAAAATCTTCTTCTCTGAAACCGCAAGGCCCAGGTCTTTGATATTAGGTATGAAGCTTTATCTAGTGGACCCCTACCAAGATTGTTCAAATTATAGTGCTGAAGCTAAAAATGCCCCTGCACGGGGGCCCTTTTGTTTTACATAGGCTTATATAGGGAAAATCTTGAAAAATCTTCTTCTCTGAAACCACTAGGCCCAGGTCTTTGATATTGTATGAAGCTTCATCAAGTGGACCCCTACCAAGATTGTTCAAATTATAGTGCTGGGGCCAAAAATGCCCCTGCAACAGGGCCCTTTTATTTTACATAGGCTTTTATAGGGAAAATCTTGAAAAATCTTCTTCTCTGAAACTGCAAGGCCCAGGTCTTTGAATTTGGTATGAAGCTTCATCTAGTGGACCCCTACCAAGATTGTTCAAATTATAGTGCTGGAGCTAAAAATGCCCCCCCCCCCCCCCCCCCCCCCCCCCCCCCCGGGGCCCTTTGGTTTTACATGGGCTTATATAGGGAAAATCTTGAAAAATCTTCTTCTCTGAAACCTCAAGGCCCAGGTCTTTGATATTTGGTATGAAGCTTCATCTAGTAGACCCCTACCAAGATTGTTCAAATTATAGTGCTGGGGCCAAAAATGCCCCCACACCAGGGCCCTTTTGTTTTACATAGGCTTATATAGGGAAAATCTTGAAAAATCTTCTTCTCTGAAACTGCAAGGCCCAGGTCTTTGATATTTGGTATGAAGCTTCATCTAGTGGACCCCTACCGTGATTGTTCAAATTATAGGGCTGGTGCTAAAAATGCCCCCCGCATGGGGGCCCTTTGGTTTTACATGGGCTTATATAGGGAAAATCTTGAAAAATCTTCTTCTCTGAAACCTCAAGGCCCAGGTCTTTGATATTTGGTATGAAGCTTCATCTAGTAGACCCCTACCAAGATTGTTCAAATTAAAGTGCTGGGGCCAAAAATGCCCCCGCACCAGGGCCCTTTTGTTTTACATAGGCTTATATAGGGAAAATCTTGAAAAATCTTCCTCTCTGAAACTGCAAGGCCCAGGTCTTTGATATTTGGTATGAGGCTTCATCTTGTGGACCTCTACCAAGATTGTTCAAATTATAGCCCTGGGGCCAAAAATGCCCCCGCTCCGGGGCCCTTTGGTTTTACATAGACTTATATAGGGAAAATCTTGAAAAATCTTCTTCTCTGAAACCACAAGGCTTAGGTCTTCGATATTTGTGATGACGCTTCAGCTAGTGGACCTCTATAAAGATTGTTCAAATTATAGCCCTGAGACCAAAAATGCCCCCCCCCCCCCCCCCCCCCCCATGTGGCCCTTTGGTTTTACATAGACTTATATAGGGAAAATCTTTAAAAATCATCTTCTCTGAAACACAAGGCTTAGGTCTTTGATATTTGTTATGAAGCTTCAGCGAGTGGACCTCTACCAAGATTGTTCAAATTATAGCACTGGGGCCAAAAATGCCCCCGCTCCGGGGCCCTTTGGTTTAACATAGACTTATATAGGGAAACTCTTGTTTTACATAGACTTCTATATGCAGGGTAAACCTTTAAAAATCTTCTTGTCTGAAACCAGAAGGCTCAGGTGTTTGATGATGATGACGATTTCATGTTTAACGACACATTAACCCTCTTTTTGGGTCATAAGCGTCAAGCGGTTAATTGTTAAACGGTATTCAGGTGTTTAATATTTGGTATGAAGCTTCATCTTGTGGACCTCTATGAAGATTGTTCAAATTATAGCCCTGGGGCCAAAAATGCCCCCGCGCCGGGGCCCTTTGGTTTTTACATTGACTTATTTAGGAAAACTCTTAAAAAAATCTTCTTCTCTGAAACCACAAGGCCCAGGTCTTTGATATTTGGTGTGAAGCTTCATCTAGTGGACCTCTATCAAGATTGTTCAAATTATAGCCCTGTGACCAAAAATTCCCCTGCCCCAGGGCCCACTGATTTTACAAAGACTTATATAGGGAAAATTTTCAAAAATCTTCTTGCCTGAAACCAGAAGGCTGAGATGTTTGATATTATGTAGCTTCGTCTTGTGGTGTTCTGTAAAGATTGTTCAAATTATATCCCTGGGGCCAAAAATGCCCCCGCCCTGGGGCCCTTTGGTTTACATTGACTTATATTGGGGAAAATCTTAAAAATATCGTCTCTGAAACTGCAAGGCCCAGGTCTTTGATATTTGGTGTGAATATTCATCCAGCAGAATTCTACTAAGATTGTTCAGATTATAGTCCTTGGGTCATAAATGGCCCTGCCCAGTGGCCCACTGGTTTTACTTCGACTTATACAGTAGAACTTCGATGGCTCGAACACCGATGGCTCATTTACTATGGATGTATCGAACCCATTCTTGAGCCCATTGGAAATCCTCTACATAAGAAATAGTGGGGGATAATTAAGGAGATTTTAGTCTTTTATCTTGCTAATGTATGCTGTGTGTACTCATTAGAATCGCCTCGATGAGGCGATTCTAATGAGTACACACAGCATACATTTTTCATTATAGAACACAGAAAAAAATGTTCTAAAGTATGTCGTTATGCCTCCTGGCATTAGCCCTCAGTGGCTCGAACTACCCCTGCCTCGAACAGATCTTCATGGTCCCAAAGGTGTTCGAGCCATTGAAGTTCGACTATATATGGAAAACCTGGAAGCAGGTTCATCTCTGTCTGGTGCACTAGCACCTGACCCTGATGGGTGACCCTCTGACGTGTGAGTGTGTGTGTGTGAATTCGGGTTTAACTTCGCTTTCAACAATTTTTCAGTCATATCACGACGGAAGTGACCCTCTGACAGAATTGCTCAAAATACACCACCATCTCGTTATAACACGGTTCATTATAACACGGTTATGGGTATAACACGGTTTCAAGATGGATCCCAAAAATGTATCGATTATATAGAAAAATGACCATAAATGGTCATTTTTCTATATAATCTATACACTTTTGTTTGGATATAACACGGTTGTTTAACTAACAGGGTTTCTGCTTTGGAACCCAACAATAGTGTTATAAAGAGGTTGAGGTGTAGTTTCGCTCCACTGAACATAATTGCCACCAAAATGAAACAAACAAGCTTTAGTATGACTTCTACTACTAAATAGGTAGACTGATTTTGAAATAATTTCACAGAAATGTTCCTTGGGTCACTCAACCAAAATGGCTCAAACCATCCACTCACCTTATATTACCTACCACTTTATCTGTATAATACGGATTAGGTGAGTGATCCAGGGCCATTATGGCCCTCTTCGTTTTTATTCTATTTTTGACAGAAAATTCTGTTTTAATAGCAATTAGTGCAGGCCCTGATCAGATGCCGCATTCTGTGGCATCTGATCGGGGCTTGCACTGTTTGCCAAGATAATAAATTATGATGATAATAATAATAATAATCGACCTTATTTATATAGGGTAACACATTTAGTACTAGTACTAATCTTCTATGTGGCCTTGTTTTCCTGGGTAGAAACCAGTACTAAGCAATGTGGATAAAGTCTCTCAAGGAAACAACACTTGGCGCTTGTGGGGATCAACCGGGTACCTCTTGATCTCTAATCCAATGCTTCACCACTGCACCACAGCTCTCCACAATGGGTTAAGCATCCTATGGGTATCATGCCATTGTATATTAGCCATTTTAAACATCTCTGAAATCACATGACCAGTTGAAGCCAGATTACAAGTGGAGAGGAGTTTGTTTGTGGGTCTGGGTTTAGTTATTTCATGTTTGTGTTTCTTTCCCTTTGGTGTCTCTGATGGGAGGTGTTAGGTGGTTGTATAGATTCCTGACCATTGCCTTCACTTCTATTTTTCATATATTTTTGGGATTCATCATAAAACTTCATCCGATGACTGGCCTGTTACACCAGTATCCCCGATTCATGTTACACCACAACCTCATTGTAACACGGTTCACTATAACACAGTTATGGATATAACACGGTTTTAAGAGGCATACCTGCCAACACTCCCGATTTGAGCGTGACTCTCACGATTTATTGTGTGTCTCACTCCCCCACGATCGTTTTTTGAAAATGGCCCAAATCTCACGAATTTCAATGCATCTCACGCTTAGAAATTCGCTAAATTCGCCATACCGGATATTTACATATGCAAGCTGGTTATTATCGGCTTTTCTGAATCGCTAATATATGCAATTAGAACCGGGATACAGAACTATTGGAAAATCACCTCAGGTCACAGGTATATTTGGACTATTATTAGCAAATCTATTATTGGACAGGTAAACAAACATAACTATCCATCTTGTCTATAATCTATCTATCGGTAAATTTCTAAGTTCAGAATAAACAGATATTGAGGCATCCCTGCGTTACAAAAATATTACAGAAATCATATTTAGCCATTTAATTACTTCATTACATACTAATAATCTTCCATAAAAACGATCTTTTTCTCTTTTTTTGGCATTTTACAAGGCACCCAAAATGTTGTGTGGCAACCAATGGCCTATCTTGCATTTTGTTTATGAACTATGAAAACGTAAACATTAGCAAAAACACTCAAAGTATTGATCAGTTATTTATTTTAGCATAAATTTGTTCAGTTTTTAATAAGATTTGATGAAGTTCTGTGGTAAAATGAATCATTGTTTCTAACTTGTAAAGCGACCTTTAAAAGGACAGTACACAGTTTCATACATTTCACCCCTGCTAAAAATGCACGTTTTATGCTAGGTGGGTGAGCTAGCACTTCCATTTTAATGGGTGCTTGGTCTGGTTAAAAATTGAAATTTATTGGTGGTGGGGTTCAATTTTTTTCTTTTTTATGGGTGGTGGGTATTTGAAAAAGGTAGCACCCATCCCCACCCCCATACGGTTAGGGAAAAAATCTCACTCTTTCAAATTTTTCCTGAAAATTCCCCGCGAGCCAAATACTAAAAAAGACGGTGAAAAAGGGTCCACCATGCGCAGTCTCACTCTTTGGATTTTCTCAATGTTGGCAGGTATGAAGAGGGATCCCCAAAATGTATAGATTATATAGAAAAATGACCATAAATGGTCATTTTTCTATATAATCTATACATTTCTGTCGGCCCCTGCCCATCGGGGCTTGAAGAAATATATGCACTGCATGATGCTTCCACGCAGAGCTGAATCCGACCCACAAACGAGTACTGGTAAACCGCTTAGAGGATCTAAGCCTGCCCAGGCAAAGCGGTGTGAGTATCTGACCGTCCATGCTTATAAACCTTATTGGTTTCATTGGGCGACAGGACTTGAGATGTCATTTCATCTAAATGTCGGGTAAAAGTCCCACAAAATTGGAAGCAACGTCTCCAAAATGACCTTTACAGTCTTGACTGGGCCGTTAAACCTCAAATCAAACAAATAAACAATACATTTTTGTTTGGATATAACTCGGTTGTTTAACTAACACGGTTTCTGCTTTGGACCCCATTAATAGTGTTATAAAGAGGTTGTGGTGAAAATTGAACATTATTATAAGAGTTTACATGTCTTGTGTATATTTCAGGTATCCAACGTCAACTACAGCAAACCTCTGACAGAGGGCGCTAATGGCAAAGGTGTATCTCTTGTCCCTGACCTAGACGCTGTTCTGGAGGACTTCAGCATCCTGGGGGAAGGTCTAGTGGACAAAATACTGACAAAAGACGAATATAAAACATTAAGAAAAGTGGAAACAAGGAAATGACATGACTTTCACCCCTGAGTGTTTGAAATACACCCTTCCTTCAGTGAATTTAATCCACTTTTTGGGTTGAGACAATATGTGATCTTAAGTTTGATGCATAAATTGTTAATTTCATGGATACTGATGATCTCGGATCACAGCCATTTTGACACTGGGTTAACACATTGTGAAACACCAAATTATCATTTTCATTTTGAATTTGGGCTTGTCCACTTTTGTAAAAATGGAGTTAAGTCAAGACCAGTAACAGATTAGCAAACCATAGATCCTGATCTAGGTACAGTCGAACTTCAATGGCTCGAACACCTTAGTGACCTCGAAAATCTGTTCGAGAAAAGCGTAGTTTGAGCCACTGAGGTCACTGTCAGGAGGCATAATGAGATACTTTTAGACATCTTTTCGGTGTTCTATAATGAAAATGCATGCTGTGTGTACTCATTAGAATCGCCTCATCGAGGCGATTCTAATGAGTACACACAACATACATTTGCAAGATAAAAGACTAAAATCTCCTTAATTATCCCCCACTATTTCTTATTTACAGGATTTCGCTAGGGGCTCAAGAATGGGTTCGACACATCCATGGTAATCGAGCCATTGGTGTTCGAGCCATCGAAGTTCTTTTGTATATGTATCTGTCTACAGTGTTCAAATGGTTCATGGTATTGATCACTTGCAGAAAAGAGATTTTAAAGAATTAAGTTTGAAACATGTTTCCATTAAACCTTCATCACCTTACTTGTGTTTCACTGTAACACGGAGAGTTTTATCTTTCACCCTTGTTCCAAAGTGAACTGTTCCATTTTTGCCATTTTGCTATCAAATATGGCACGTTTTAGGAGTCCAGTTTACCATATCCAGTCAATTGTCTGTTTGTCAATCTGTCAACATACAGACCTCTGTGGCCTAATGGGTAAGTGGGCTGACTGTTAAGCGTTGGGTCTCTCTGTGGTTCCTGCCGTGTTCAGGTGACGTGTGATACACCAAGTTCTGCAACGAAAAGTCTGGTGGTTTTTCTCCAGATACTTCTGCTTTCCCCTACCTCTGGTTAAGGTTCTGCTAGAAATAAGCTAAATAATCTTGGAAAGGCCATCAACCCTAACAATCAAGTTCATACAGTAGTGGCATAGCTTTCAGCGGTTATCTTGTTTTTGGGGAATGGGAACAGGTAGCTTTGCACTAAATACTGGGGGTACTGGCTTTTATCACTTTGGGACAGAGCTTTTAGTTGCAGTCTAAATACCAGACAGGCTTCCATTGGATAAATATTCCATGTTTCATTTCAATGTGAGAAAAGGATGATTATAAGGAAATGAAATGATGTGTGTTTTATAATTATATCTGCAAGCTAAAAGAAATTGTTGCTGATTTTATAGTGTCACCTCTTTTTTAAAAAGCCGGCTTGTATTCACTGCGAATCTGCATGTAAACAAACATGGCGGACCATAACTTGAAAAAGAGACGGGCAACATGTGGATTTTTTCTCATCAACTTGTTGAGCTAGGATGGCTCTATAAATAAGTAAGGTTTGAAAAGTTTTGTATGTGTAGTTTTTGTGGGAGCGTGTAAAAGGTTACTATTGTCGCCTATGGAAAATATTTAGTGGTAAGCTCCCAACACCTGGCATATGTTTCCGCCATTTTTCAAAGGGAGACAACTTTCGAGACTTCCTGTTCGCTTTTCTATAATTCCTGTCCCAGTGAAAAAGGTGTCTACTCTTAAAGGAAAGAATTCGCGTCTGGGGAGCAAATTCTTTACTTTAAGAGTTGATCCCTATTGACATGGGAGATAAAAATACTTTTGCAGGAGTTGCCTCCCCTGAAGGTATTCCCATTCCCCTTTATTTGAGTATATCCATTCTTGTCAATTTGTGGTTTAGTCAGAATTACCGGTCTTGACAGACTGGCAAACAGTGTAGATCCAGATGAGATGGCTCCTTATGAGCCATCTCAATGGCTGATCTGGATCTACACTGTTTGCATATGGTCAACAGGTTTGTTATAGAACATTCTAATGCATTTGCTTACGTAAAAGGATGTCTAACTGAATAACAAAGGAAAACTGTTGGTTTTTGTTTGTTTGAATTGAGGTTTAACGTCCCAGTCAACACTGTTTAGTTCATGTTGGAGAAATTGCTTCCAGTTTTGTGGGACTTTTACCAAACATCGAGATGCAATGACATAAGCCCTGCCGTTCAATGAAACCAATAGGGTTTATATGCATTGACATTCTGACTCGCACAACTTTGCCTGGGCAGGCTTAGACCATCTAAGCAGTTTACCAGTACTAATGTGCGGTCGGTTTCAGCTCTGTGTGGAAGCATCTTGCAGCCCGATCTATTTCTCCAAGCCTCAATGGGTGGGGCTACAAAATTGTTGGTATTATGGTAGCAAATTCAGTTTTACAATTACGCATTGGAAATTCCATTTTGTGGTTTCTGCTAATTCGTCGCAGTGAAACAAAAATTTAAGACTGTTAAACCACTGATTTGTCCATCCCCCACCCCCCTAGGACAATTCTCCCCCCCCCCCCCCCCCCCCCCCCCCAGGACAATTTTTGATAAAGTTATCCCCTAATTTATGGTTTAACCCTTGTCCAAATGAACATAACAACCCTTACTTTTGCAAACAGTGTAGATCCAGATCAGATCTGTCAGGATATTGATCTACACTGCAAGTCATTTTATTTGTGAATTGAACAATACATTATATCTAGTAATCTGATTGGTTGATAGTCAGAAAAGGGCATGGAAAAACAATTTCTTGCACACCAGATCAGGAAATCCATAATTTTAGCTTGGGATAGAAATTCTGTTCTAACCCTGGTGTTCTTGCCCAAAATCAAATATTCTTGCGTTTTTGATAAATGCACTGGCTGAATACGACCTCATATGTGCCGTCGTTAAGGTTGAAGTCACAGCATGTTACATCACGTCACTAAACATTCCTGTAGTGTCATCACAATATGACAGACGTCAGTAACCGAAGTGACTGCAGCATTAAAAATCCACACTTAGAAATGGAAGGTATACAAGAAAAAGAATCCTATTTTGGTGTGAGGTGTGGACAGAAAAATCCGTCCCTCGGGATCACTGTCCGACATCACGAGGACAGTGCTCCTTTGATTGATACGTCACCTCAACCATTGTGGGTCATTTTGTCATCACTCAGAGAAAGGGAGAAAAGAGATAGAAGAGACGGTTGATATGTGTGTTAGAGACGGTGGAGAAGGGGGAAGTTAATGGAGGTGTAGAAACTGAAGAATTAAAGACATTCCCCCTCTACCCTTACCTACTGCAAGGACAGCACGTCTTCCAAACTGTAAGCCAAAGTCACTTGAATGCCCCAGTGATGAAAGATTCACAACACCTCCGCCTCACCAAGGGGATGGTTTTTGTGAGGCAAAAATCATGTGATTCTTGCATCAATGGGGCGTCCAAATGATACTGGCTTACAGTTGGACAAGACCTGCTGTCCATGTTATTTCTCCCGTTTCTACACTTTCATTCATTTTCCTCTTTCTCATCTGTCCCTCACTTTCATCTAATCTACTATCTCTTCTTTCTCTTTTTCTCCCTTTCTTTGGGAGACAACACAAAATGACCCACAAGATTTGACGTATCATTAAACTCAAAACAATCAATCAATCCGCCTCACCAAACCACCGCCTTACAGTTTTGTTTAAGTATATTCTTAATAACATTAATATACCTGTAATATTCTGTTCTGCAAAATATATTTGTATAGGAAAGTGATTTTATAAAGGGACTTTCAAAGAAAATTTGGTTATAGACTGAAAGCTTTCATTTGGCTAAAAAAGAATCTTAACTATTAACACTTTCACTCCGAATTTCTAAATTGGACCCTTTCATCTTTGAATTTGAACATGTTCTTTGATGTCAAAACTACATCTGAAAATGTCGTCTGCTTATGTTGTCGGCTGAATTTTGGCAAACTTTTTTAAAAATATTTTTGCATACAGGCAAATAGTGTGGGCCCAGATCAGACTGCTCCTACAGGAGCAGTCTGATCAGGGTCCACACTGTTTGGAAAAAATACTTTTAATGTAACCAGCAGACGACAATGCAGATAACAAATGTTGTGATTATCATTTTATGGATTAAGTCCAAATCATTAACACACTGGCAGTTAGTGACAGCCCGTTATGATCCGGCTCATCTGACCAGGCTTGAAGCTTGTATGATCCTTGATAGGATGAATAATACATTACAAAACAGTCAGCCTGTTTATCAAGTTCAGAAGTAGGTGGTTAGAATCTGAAGGTAAAAGGCATAAGGTATGTGTAAACCACTTAGAGGATCTAAGCCTGCCCAGGTTAAGGTGGTGCGAGTCGGACCGTCCATGCTTATAGGGTTCGCCGGCGTGACGTCACTGCCCGTAGCAACCGATAGGCCGCCATTTTTTGAGGTGAAAACAATAACAGAGCGACCGGCAATTACCCTTTAGATCGCTATCAATTACATTGAATAAAATCGTTTTTTTAACCTGAAAATGCATGTTACTGTAAGTAAAAAATGATTAAAAGTAAAGAATAACGAGGCGGGAAATTTCCATTTAGTGAGATAACAGCTGCCTGATAACCGATGTCTACGGACTAGTGTCAAGTGTTGTGTATTCGGAGGTGTCATGGACTCGGAAAATATACTCTATCCAAGTGTCAAGGTAGGTTTGACATTCTGTTTATTGTCAAAATAACACTGACTTCCAGTTTTGGGAAGTATTCTCAAATATAAAAGCAATCACACAGTGTTACTGACCAAAGTTTTAGCTAAATACTGCTATAATGTCTTATGGCTACATTAAAACACTTGATAGCACAAGTCATGGCCGTTATGTACAGAAATTAAAGAGTGTTGGGTTAGATGCATGTCCATATGAATTACCAGCTGACATATGGAAAAATGATCCTACAAAATGGCCTGAAATACAGTATCCTGACATATACAGTTATCTTGTTGATAGCCCAGGTAACAATTCTAGTACTATTTTTTAATTTTTTTTTACTTTTTTTTTTTAGGTTTTGAAATGAAATGGTTGGGTTTTACGGCCCTTTCAAGATTATTTCACTCATATCAAGCCGATCATAAATCAAAGGTGGAAGAAAACTGGAGTAACCGGAGAAAAACTCATGTGGACCGAGCAAGGCTCGAACCTACAGCGGTGAGAGACCTCATGACTTAAGAGTCAGCTCTCTTATCCACTAGGCCACAGTGGCCGGTTACTAGTAGTATTTGTAAAAAGATGAAAATAACAAGAAAATGTATCCAAGACAATAAAACAATATACGGTTTATATTACTAAGTATTTTTTTAACTTTATTTATTTATCAATTTATTCCAGAATTACTAATACTCTTTGATACAAACCATCTATTAGCTACTTTTGAGCATTGTCCAAAGTGGAGCGCTTTGGCGCAGTGGTAGAGCATCGGATTTGTAATTGAGCGGTTCCGGGTTCGATCCACACGCTGGCCAAAGTGTTGTGTCCTTGAGCAAGACACTTCATCCACATTGCTTAAAAAAAAAAAAAGTACTGGTTATCACCCAGGAAATCCTGCTCAGATGTGAGCGTGTAGCAGTAATAGGAGAAAAAAAAAGAGAAAAAATAAAATGAAATGGGCTTTTCAGCATCAAAATATGATAGTCTGGTGTTTATGCAAATCCAACATTACAGTATGTTTATTGTCTACCATCCAGTACTTTATGCATTTCCTTTAATGTACTTGCCACCGCCCCCGCCCATCGGGGCTTGGAGAAATAGATGGGCTACACGATGCTTCCATGCAGAGTTGATACCAACCGCACATGAGTACTGGTAATCTGCTTAGAAGGTCTAAGTCTGCCCAGGAAAACTGCTGCGAGTCAGCCCGTTCATGCATATAACCCTATTGGTTTTATTGGGTGGCAGGGATTGAGATGTCATTTCATCTCGGTGTCGGGTAAAAGTCCCATAGAATTGGAAGCAATGTCTCCAAAATGACCTAAATAGTGTTGACGGGGACGTTAAACCTCAAATCAAATAATATTAATGTACTAGCCCCTAAATATAGGCACCTTTACCATTAAACCTTCCGGCTTCTGATCAGGATCTACACTGTTTGACAGTTTATGAATATGCAGAAATAAATTGCACCAAGTAATCTGACTGGTTCAAATTCAGAAATGGGTGTGGCTTAATTGAATATTCAGCAGGCTAAAGGTTATTACAGAACTTGTGTGCAGTTTGTTGGGGGATCTACTCTATTTGCTTATTTTTGAGGCCAACTTGTACAATGGCTGGTTTAGTTAACCCTTGTCTCTAGTAAGACTTGGAAGCTGGTGCGATCCAGTTTTGTACAGGGCCTACACTGTTTGCTCATGCACTTCTGTTCAAATACTTATTCCAAGTATCCACTATTAAACTGGAACCGGTTGAATAGTCCCTGTCAAATAGCCAGTACCTTACTGCTACTAATACCCCGAGTGGAATGTACCTTTAATATTTTCTAAATTTATTCATTTATTTACAGGAATTTATACAAAGACAGCCATGAAGAACTTCAGAAGTCTTGAAGCTCAAAGGCAGTTCACAGCTGGTTGGGTACAGACAGTGCTCCATATGAAGCCCAACAATGCAAAGACTGTAATTCTAAAGGCTGTGGTGCGACCCTCGTGGAAGGTGAACGACAATCCACATAATCCTTGGGTAGCTGTTGATAATGATGGAACAGTCCTGACTGCACACTGTGACTGCAAGGCAGGGTAAGTTCACATTATTTTATTCTCAGGGTGCCAGCATCACCATGTGCACTGAATGTGGCATCCTTGACCTTGAAAAATGATCTTTTTTCATGCTCAACTGACTTGAGCATGAAGTTAACCCTGCTCATAAATTTTAAAATGCCAACAAATGTTGGCATTTTAAAAATTATGAGCAGAGTAAATGACATTTTCTGTTTATCTAAGACGGAAAATTTCATTATTTGTTTTTATCTTAATAGTTATGAGCA